>CM053590.1:30956152-31071152 GCA_028646515.1 Pseudochirops corinnae
TCATGAAAAGAGAGTCAGCAGTATGACTGAAGAAATCAACACCCTAAAAAATAAATTAACTCAAATGACAAAAGAGGCCCAAAAAGCCAATGAGGAGAAGAATGCCTTAAAAAGTCACCTTTGCCAGATGGAGAAAGAGAATGATTACATCTTTGATGAATATGTGAGAGGAGCATAGATATTTTCCTGCTCCATTTTCTGTGGCTGACCATATCTTCTCCCATGCACAGGAAAGGACTCGTAGTATCATAGCTTTAGAGCTGGAAGGGGCCTCAAATATCACTAGTCTAACTGCTTAATGTTACATATGATAAAACCAGACCATTCTTAAAGATTCTACTTTGACAAAATTTTTCCCCTCCTCATGTTAAGATTATACAAGACACTTTGAAAGATACAATCATAGAGAATTGTGTTCAGTGATGCTCTGCTTATCAGTACAAGGCAAGCATAAAACAGAGGGAGACATACACACACATTGTAATAGAGCTTTAAGGTTTATGAAGTGTTTTGTGAGCATTATCCTTAAACAACCCTGGGAGGTAAGTGCTATTATTATCTCCATTTTACAGATGAGGGTACTGAGGTAGACAGCGGTTAAGTGACTTTTCCCAGCCTCACATAAGCTAGTATCTGAAACTGGATTTGGACACAGTCCAAACTCCAGATCCATTTCACTGCCCATTGTGCCTCCTTGCTTCCTACTCATACATTCATTAAATGTCTTTGTTATTCTCATGGAGGATGTCCTGGTCAGAGCATCCTTCAGATGCTTCTGTTTACAGGTAAGAGTCTCCTCAATGAGATCTATAACCACTCAAAAACTACTGACCTATCAATCCATGTCAAAAAAAAAAAGGGGGGGAGCGGATAAAAAAAGTTATATTGCCCAGTCCTAGACTACAACACATAGTTGGGTAGCTTATTATGTTAGTCTATTAACATATCTATTTTTTAAACTTATTTTTTTTCCAATCAAGAAAAATCTGCCTTCTCTCTCTCTCCCACTTCTCTATCCTCCCAGTACAGAAAGAAAAATAAAACTCCTGTTGCAAACATGTATAGTCAAGCAAAACAAATTTGCCCCCACTATCTGTGTCCCCACAAAAATGTCTCAATCTGCACTCTGAACTCTTTGTCATGAGGCTAGCCATCTACTTTGGGCATTGGTTGCAGATAAATATTAAGCTTAGCTCAGAGGTGAATAAGAGGAAGAGAGTAGACAAGAATTTCTTTTATATTTAAATAAATTTTTATAACTTTTTTTTAATATAATTTATATCTCCCCTGCATCCCATCCCTACCCCCCTCCCACCCCAGAAAGTCATTCTTACAACAAAGAACAAAAAATTTTATCATGGATTCCTCTCTGGGAGAGATTAAAGGGAGGTATTTGGAGAAAATTTACATGATGTAAAAACAAAGTATATCAATTAAAATATATTGTTATAAAAGAAAAAGAAAATATCTGACATTATATTCAATGTTACTCCTCCATCTCTACAAAAGGAGGAGGAAGAGGTGTCTTCTCATATGTCTTCTTTGGAGTCAGGCTTGGTCATTTTGATTTCACAAATTCAAATTTAGACTGTTTTGCTGTTCATCTTATTTCCATTCCATGGGTATAATCACTGTGTATGTTATTTTGCTGGTTCTGCTTACTTCACTTTGCATGAGTTATTATAAATTTTTCCGTGATTCTCTATATTCACACACCACAATTTGTTCAGTGAAATCTCACTTTGCTTCCAGTTCTTTGACAAAACACACACACACACACATACACACACACACACACACAAACACCCCAACCTGTTGTTATAAATATTTTGATGTATGTGGAGCCTTTCTGTTTATCAATTACCTCCTTGGGGAATATGCCTAGCAGTGGTCAAAAGGCATGAGTTTTTAAATCACTGTCTTTGTATAATTCCAAATTATTTTCCTGAGTGGTTGCACCAAATAGAATTTCCATGGGGACATTGTATAGCATTTTCAAGGATCCCAAACTGTATCTTAATACACACACACACACACACACACACACACACGCCATCTTTTTAATTCTGATCTTCTTTCAAGGATGCTATATAGCTCTGAATCGTAGAACATCAGGTTCTCTGAAGAATCAAAAATGTTGATAAGTCAACACTGGGTAGGGGCCACAGTGAGCAGCTGGTGGTACAGTGGAGAGGACACTGGGTCTGGAGTCAGGAAGTCCTGAGTTCAAATCCAGCCTCACATACTTACTAGTTGTGTGACCCTAAGTAAGTTATTTAACCTCTGTTCATCTCAGTTTCCTCATCTCTAAAATGGAAACAATAATAGAACCTACCTCACAGGGTTGTTGTGTGTATCAAATGGGATAATATTTGGAAAGCACTTAGGATGGTACCTGGCACCTTCTTCTACTCAGCAACCCTTATTGGCTACTACTCTAATTTCTCAAAGGGCAAAGGAAAGACTCAGCATAGACCTGAATAGGTTGCAAAACTATATGTTTGCATAAGAAATGACATAACTTATTTCATTCAAGATCAATCAGAGATGTGCATGATCAATCAGAGATGTGCATGATCAGAAAAGGAGGTGGCAAGGGGAGGGGATCCCTATGGTGAAGTATGCCTCCTGCCTCCCCAGCACAGAAATAGTGGACTGAATAAAGTATCCATTAAGATATGGCCAAGGTGTTGATTTATTTTGTTTAATTCTACTTCTTTGTTAAAAAAGAGGGGTCTCTTCAGGAGAGGGAAACGTCATTAGGAAGTAACAATGATATTTTTTAAAAAGAGCATAAATAAAACATTTTTGAAACAAGAAAGACAAGGACATGGCCTAGTTATGTAGGGAAAAGAAGGAATAATAGATGTTCAATGTGAGTATTGCATTGTTAGCCATACAACCTTTTACCCTAGAACTGAAGATCTGGGACTTTCATGGCCCTGAGTTCAGTCTTAGAGAGTTCTCACTTATTATTCTCTCTGGTTCATGCTGACCCTCTCCAAGAAGTTACTTTGGGAACACCAGTGTCTAGCTCATTTAAAATCTCACTATGCAGTTTCCGTTTTGAAAGCTATAATCTTCTAATAAACATTGAAACAGAAGGAATAATTATTAAAACGTATAAAGAATAGGCATGGGACTTTCATTGGAGGGCCAGTTAGCAAGGGAATGCGTATAAGAAGAGCCCCATGCACAATCAAATTTATCACAGCAACAAGGGATTACCTAGTAGTCTAAGTGGAGCTGGACCCTCAAATTAAAGCAATGTTTGTATTTCGTGTCTTGTACTCTCTCCATCTGGGAATTGTGCCTACTTTCTGCTCAGGCACCTATGCCCTCAGTCTGAAATGATTTCAGTTCTTATAGGATCCATATTTCAGTAAAAAAAAAAATTGATAATTGTCATAGCCCTTCACACTCTGGCTTAGATATCAGAAGCTGGTTTGCCTCACAAAGCTTGCTTTCCATTTGTCCAAGAGATACCATGACTTCCAGTGACCCCTGCCATCCCCATGTATAGCTTATCTTCTTCCGCCCAACAATTCCAGCTCTCCGTGATAAGCACCTAGGTCCCTCAGCATTAGGGCAAAGCAATCTTTTTTAAAACTCAGTGTGGATGGGATCAGGAAGATGATGCTTGAGTTGTGTCTTAAAGGGGTTTCTATGAGGCAGAGGGGAAGATGGAGTACATTCCATGGAGGAATGCCATGGAGGCACAGGTGATGACCAGCAAAGAAGTGAGATGGAGTATCATGTCATGTGTGAGAAACTGAGATAAATCCATTTTGGATGGATCACAGAGTTATAGAATTAGGGTACAACAAGACTGGAAACGTAGGTTGAGATAAGGTTGTTAAAGGGTTTGTAGTGACATTTGGTTAACTTACCTTGTGGTATTGTATGGAAGGTGTGATTGGCCCAGACCGATTGCTATAAGGATTCCTCAGCATCTTAGGATTGCCTAATTAGCACATCAGAACCTTTGTACCTTTGTACCCTCTCCCTCTGAGAGCCACCCTTGCCTTGGTGGGGCTGATTCAGTGTCAGGCCCCAGCCATGACTAAGTTCCTGAATAAAGGTTGAGAAAAGAGCAGACCTCTTAGACCCTGTTTGTACCCCCATCTAAGTTCCCCTGTGATCAACTCCCGGGAGTCACCTTCTACCCAAGGACAATTCACCAGTCACTATTCCTGATTTCTCCAAGATCTTGGTCCTGAGTATATAATGAACAAACCTGGTTGTCTTATCTACCTGCTGACTTTGAGGTGCTTGTAGTTATGACATCAAAGCTGCCTCCCAAGTGCTCCAAAGGAATTCCTCTGGATAGGCAAGACCTCTGGCACCTTGTTAGGACACCCTAGACCTATCAACCATTGCCTAGGACTGGATCTAACCAAGGAGCAGCCATACCCATCTCCAAGAGTATGCTGGGAAATGTTTAAAAACTGGCTCTCTGGAAAAATACACACACACACACACACACACACACACACACACCACTTTTAAGTATGATCCATATTATTAGTATTTCTCTTTTATTTTCTTCAACCTAGATAAACAACAAAACAATAAATTAAGCCCTTATTTTCTGCATTTGCTGACTTCTGAGTGTAAATGATCACAATGAAAAAAAACTCTTGTGAGCTTCTAAGAGCTGGCTCCAACACATCCCTACCTACTTCCCAAGATTCAGCTTCAGGACTGTGGAGAGCAAGGCCTGAGAGCTTGAACTCTATGTCCCAAAAGGAAGGACTCTCCGTTTCTCCAATGGCCAGACTGGCACTCGTCCTGGACACGTTGTCCTTTGTTTCCTCAACTCTGACCTCATAAGTAGAACTGGTAGGAACAGCATGAGCTTTAAAAATCCTTGTGACATATTAGACATGCACACATACCCCAGCTCTGTCAATATTGGTGTGATCTTCAGCAAGTCATAACCTTTCCTTGTTGGATTGTATGACTTTTTTTTTCTTATTTAATTTTTTACCAATTACATATGAAAACAATTTTAACATTCTTCCTTTTTCTTCAAATTTTCAGTTCCACATTCTCTTCCTGTCCTCCAGCCCCACTTATTGAGAAAGCAAGCAATTTGACATAGGTTACACAGGCGTAGTCATGCAAAACACATTTCCTTGGAAGTCATTCTGTGAAAGAAAAACACAGACCAAAAAATAAAAAACCCAAGAAGAAGAAAAACAAAGGAAGCAAAGAAAAAGTATCTTTGATCTGCATTCAGGCTCTACCAGTTCTTTCTCTGGAGATGGATAGCACCTTTCATCATAACTCCTACAGAATTGTCTTGGAATTGTATTGCTGAGAATAGCTGTTATTCATAGTAGATCATGATACACTATTGCTGGTACTGTATACAATATTCTCCTGGTTCTTCTCATTTCACTTTGCATCAGTTCGTGTTTTGCTTCTGATTTTTACTGGCCTCTCTTCTATCAGCTCTACTCCCTCTTCTCTTATCCCCTTCGACTCCTACTTTCCTGTATAGTAAGACAGATTTCTACACCCAACTGAATGTGTCTATTATTCCCCCTGAGCCAATTCTGATGAGAGTAAGGCTCATGTGTTTCCTGTCTCCCAGTTCCTCCATTTTCTCCTTCACTATAAAATCTCTTTCAGACCTCTCTTATGTCAGATGATTTATCCCAGCTTTCCTCTCCCTTTCCGCTTCTCTCATTGCATTCTTCTTTCTCATCCCTTAATTTATTTTTTTAGACTATCATACCATCACATTCAACTCACACCTCTGTTTTATGTCTATGTATACTCTTTCTAACTGCCCTAATAATAAGTTTTTAGGAGTATCATTTCCCAGGTAGGAATATAAATAGTTTAACCTTATTAAATCCCTTATGTTTTCTCTTGTCTGTTCACCTTTTTATGCTTCTTTTGCATCTTGTATTTGAAAGTCAAGTTTCTATTCAGCTCTGGTCTTTTCATCAGGAATCCTTGAAAGTTCTCTGTTTCAATGAATTTCCATTTTCCTCCCTGAAGGATTATACTCAGATTTGCTGGGTAAATAATTCTCAGTTTTAATTCTAGCTCTTTGGGCCTCCAGAATATCATATTCCAAGTCTTCTGATTCTTTAATGTAGAAGTTGCTAAATCTTGTGTTATCCTGACTGTGGATCCACAATATTTGAATTGTTTCTTTTTGGTTGCTTGAAGTATTTTCTCATTGACCTGGGAAGTTTGGAATTTGGCTATAATATTTTGAGGAGTTTTCATTTTGGGATATTTTTTAGGAAGTGATAAGTGAATTCTTTCTATTTCTATTTTACCCTCTGGTTCCAGAATATCAGGGCAGTTTTACTTGGAAATTTCTTGAAAGGTGATGTCTAGGCTCTTTTTTTTTTTAATCATGATTTTCAGGTAGTCCAATAATTCTTAAATTATTTCTCCTGGATCTATTTTCTGGGTCAGTTGTTTGTTTTCCCAATGAGATGCTTCACATTTTCTATTTTTTAATTCTTTTGATTTTCTTTGATTTTTTTCTTGATGTTTCATAAAGTCATTAGCTTCCATTTTTCCAATTCTGACTTTTAAGGGATTATTTTCTTCAGTGAACTTTTATACCTCCTTTTCTATTTGACCAATTCTACTTTTTGAGGAGTTCTTCTCTTCAGCGAATTTTTGTATATCTTTTTCCATTTGGCCTATTCTGCTTTTCAAGGCAGTCTTGTCTTCACTGGATTTTTGTGCCTCTTTTACCATTTGACCTATTCTGGGTTTTTAAGGTGTTATTTTCTTGCATATTTTTTCATGCCTCCTTTACCAAGTTGGTGACTCTTTTTTCATGATTTTCTTGAGTCACTCTCATATTTTCTCCTAATTTTTCCTCTATATCTCTTACTAAATTTTTAAAATCTTTTTTTTTTTTTTTTAGATCTTCCATGGCCTGAAACCAATTCATATTTTTCTTTGAGGCTTTGAATGCAGGAATTTTGACTTTGCTGTCTTCTGAGTGTATGTTTTGATCTTCATTGTCACCATAGTAACTATCTATGGTGAGAATTTTTTTCTGTTATTTGTTCATTTTCTGGGCTATTTCTTGACTTTTAACTCTATGTTAAAGTGGGACTCTGCTTCCTGAGTGGAGGGGGCACTATCTGAGCCTTCAAGGTTTTTGTGCAGCTGTTTTCAGAGGTAATTCTGGGGACCTCTAAATTTTTTGTTCTTTCAAGGTGGTATGATTTAGGGAGAGGTATGTTTACTACTCTCCTGTACTATGCACTGGTTTATGAGTGGCCACAAGCACTCTTTCCAACCGTGGAACTGTGACCACAGCCCCTGTTCCCCTGTGGCCACAGCTCTGCTGTTCTAGTGCTCCTCCTTACAGTGAGACTAATAACCATGACTGCAACTCAGATTCAAGTGTAGACAAGGCAACAGAGTCCTGCCCCTGGTGCCAGCAAAGGGAACCCTATAAATCTTCTTATGACTCATTGTCTAATCCCCTTATGTCTGTGGGCTGAGGTCTGGAAACTGCCACTACTGCCACAGATTCAGTTGCCCCCAAGACCTGCTCCTGGTTTGCTGGGGCCATGTCTGTGCTAGCTCAGCTTGCACTGGACTGCACTCAACTCTCACCCTAATATAACCAACCTCTCCTTCTGACCTAAGTTGTCTTGGGTTGGAAAATTGGTTCACTCTTTTTGAGACTCTAGAATTTCTTTAGAGGTATTTGGAAATGTTTAGGGGAAAGATAAGGCACATCCTGCCGTATGACTTCTAAGGTTCCTCACTCCCTCTAAGCTATTAATATCTGAATCTATGAACACAGAGAGAAAATGATTTATTGGAAGAAACAAAGAGTTGGTTTGAAGATCTTATCTAAATCCATCTCTACCTTTGTGACCTTAAGTCACCTCTTTTGGGGCCTCACCTTCATTATCTGTAAAATGAACCCATTGGATGAGATGATGTCCAAGTTCTCTTGTCAGAGAATGTCAGTTCTGACATTCTATGATTCTTTGATCTTATATCTGTATAGTGCTTTCAGATTTTCAAAGGATTTTCACATCTCTCACCTTACTTGATCCTTACAAAATCCCATGAAGTAGGCAAACCAAATATCATTAATTGTTCCAATTTTACAAGTGAGGAAGAAGTATCAAAAAGTTTAAATAACTTGTTCCAAGTTCAAAGTAGGGGCACCTGAATTTGAACCTAGGTCTTCTGACTCATTACATACAGATGAAACCAATTAGACCTCTCAAGAGGTGCTTGTAAGACATCCAGAATTTAAGGGGAATAGCACTCACTCTAGGAAAATTCCTCTCATCAATTCACATTCACACTAGTGAGTAGGATCCCATAGAGGAAGTTACCCTTTCATTCATATTGTTCACCTACACACTACTGAAAACAAAACAAAACAAAATACTATATAGCTCATGTGCCCCCATTGGTGACACCCCCTTTAATAGTCAGTAGACACAATTAGCTCAAAGCAATGATATTTACTAAGGTGGCACAGTAAGAATAATAGCTACAAAATAATCCCTCCATAAATCTGGAATGTACAGTCCTACAAATAGACATAGTTCCCATAGAAAGAGTGGGCACAAAATCAGATTACGATGTGGCCAAGGTCATTCTTGCCTATAGCACTGCAGACCCTCAGTGCCCTAGACTTCTTGTAGAGTCCTTTCACATTGTTCCCTGCTGGAATCAGTGTCTTTGCTTGGCAGGTCAATCAGCTGGGCTCCCAGGGTCCCGTGTTCTCCAGAGTCTGATTCTCAATGGTCAGGGCTGACTCTCTCTTGAGTCCATAAACAGTTCTCTTCTGTGTTTCCAGAGGTCTTGATCCTTGAAGCTGGTTCCTGCCTTGAATACTACTTTTCTCTGTGTTTGTGTCTGCATAGAATGTATCTCCTTCTCATTGAATGTGTCTCAAGCATGTTGGAACTCTATAGAACTGATGAACTCTTCAAGATGAACCGTTCAATTATCTTTTAAGGACCATATGACCAATCTTTTGCTCAATCAATCACCAGACTCCCCTTCTAATTTAATGAAAGAAATTTTTCCCACTTTCTAAAGGGGTCCAGATATATTCATATATATATATATCTGGACCTTTACACTAAGTTTAACATGTCATTACTGTCTGCCTCTCACTTTTAGGGATTACATATCTGGACCTTTACACTAAGTTTAACATGTCATTACTGTCTGCCTCTCACTTTTAGGGATTACATTTTGGGTTGAGGGCTTAGTCAGGGATCAACTCCTCCTACTAGATTTGTACAAACTGAAAAGGCAGAGGCACGCAAAATATACAATAGAACTTGTTTTCTACTTGGACAGAGTTTTGTTTTTCTGTCTTATCTGACACCAGAGCTAGAAAGGTTTTGAGTGGTTCTACAGGTTCTTCAACATTCAATCACAACTGTCTATCTCCAAATGAACCAATTAATACCTATAAGGCTTAACATCAAGGGGAAAGTTTCTTTGGGTTTGTGTATATTACTAACCTCCCACATTCATCATTTAGGAACTAACAACATAAATAACTCTTTCTTTGAACATTCAATCCCATCCCAGGCCAGCATGCAGGATTCCAGTTCATGCTGATTTCTGGGTGTGAAACACTCATACTGAAAAATCTAACAATTCATTATAAAATAATTTATGAAAAGAAAATGACTTGTCAGTCAAATCAGTCAATACACTTTTGTTAAACATTTACCATGTGCTAGACATTGTACTAAGTACTGAGGATACTAATACAAAAAAGATAGTCCTTGTCCTCAAGAAGCTTATAATTGAATGGGGATGATAACACACGAAAGCAAGTTAGAAGAGGTGGAAGAGGAAGGGAAGGTACTCAGTAAGGGGACATGAAGGAGAAGTTCAAAAGGATGTAGCCAGGGAAATAAAGATATGGCTGACCTGGGTACCCTCCTTAAATGGAGGTTCTGGAAGGAGTTCTTCTTTCCACCCTCCAATTAGAGGAATCCCAGAGGCAGAAGGTACTGATGAAAGTGTGATTACTAGACAGGTGTGATCTTATCAGATGATGAGATTCCTAGGGCATGATGGAGAAGTTCAAAGGAATGTAGCCAAGTTTTTCATCCATACTGACAACTAGTAGCACAGTGTAGCTACCCTCCACTTCCCCACCTGAAAATCCTTTCAAGTAAAAATTATAGCCTAGGAGGTGGAAAATCACCAATTCACACAAAGCAAAGTGATATGGTATAGATATTCCTTTAGGGTATTATCCGGTAACTACACCACAATGTAGTACTTAAATGCTCTTGCTAAATTAGTTTATTTTTTAAATTGCTAAGAGTCCCTTGTCCAAATATAAATGCTAGTTAGAATGACTGAAGTACTGGAGTTGGGTATGAGATTTGGAGTCAAAAGATATGGATTCTGATCCCAATTCTGCTACTTATTAGTAGCATGATGTCGTGTAATTCAATTCATCAAATACCTGTAATATGTACAATATGGTACTCGGCACTGGGAAGATAATGAATTTACATAAGTTAGTCCTATCCTCATGGAGCTTATAGTTTAGTGGGGGTATATAAGTCTTCAGAACTAACCTGATAAACTCATAAAAGCAGTGAAAATGAAGTCATAAGACATGTCCAAGGGTGAGAAAAAAGAGAAAGGTCATTATAAACTGGAAGAATCAGGGACAACTTCTGGAAGGAGGCAGAGTTTCAAGTAGACTTGAATTCAACAGGTAGGAGGAAGATTCTATCTTGGTATATGGAGCAGCAAGAGCAGAATCACAAATAGATCAAGTTAGGTTATAATCACGTAAAATGTGAGTAGCATAAGACAGATTGGAAAGGTAAGATGGTACCAGACAGTGGAAGATGTTGAATGCCAGTCAAAGGAGTTGAACCTTACTTGGTAGACAACAAGGAAGTGCTGAGATATTTGGGGATAGAGGAGTAACTTTCCTATTTCTGCATAGAAAAGAATATAGAGTGCAATAGGAAGATCTCTGGATCAATAGAAAAGGACCTGGGTTCAAATTCTGTGTGACATTGGGTAAGCCTCCTATGCTCTTCACAAAGCTGTTTGAAGACCTATGATGCTCCAGTTGACAAATGGTCAAAGGGTGTGAACAGGAAGTTCTCAAAGGAAGAAAATCAATTTATTCAAAGCCACATTTTTAAAAAATGCTTCAAATAATTAATAATTGGGGAAATGCAAATTTGTGCAACTCTGAGGCTCTACCTCATACCCATAAGATAGGCACATTAGACAAAAAAGGAAAACAAAAAGGGTAGGTAGAAGAAGATTTGGAAAAACAGGCACTGTTGTTGGAGCAACCATTCTGGAAAGCAATTTGGAATTATGTCCAGAAAGTTACTGAACAGTGTATGTCCTTTAACCAAGGGACATTTATACTAGTTCAATACCCTAAAGAGATCAAAGAAAGAGGAAAAGTTCTTATATGTAAAAAATGTTTATAGTAGCAATTTTTTGCCCTGGCAAAGAACTAGAAACTAAAGGCCCATCAACTAGATAAAAACTGAACCAACTATGACATATGAACGTAATGGAAGGCTGTGGTGCTGTAAGAAATGCAGAAAGGCATTTGTCAAGAGATCTAGATATGTATAACTCATATAGAGTGAAGTGAGCAGAACCAAAAGAATAGTTTATACTGTAACATCAATATCATAAAAATAAACAGTTCTGGTAGATCTAAGAGCCCTGATCATCAACTAAATAATCAGCCATAATTCCAGAGGACAGATGATGAAGAATGCTGCCTCTCATACAACAGATAAGCCATGGACTGATATGCAGAATAAAAGATGTCTTTTTTGGATTTGGCCAACACAGCAATTTGTTTTGCTTGAATATGCTCATATGATACAAGGAACTTTCTATATCTTCTTTCCTTCCTTCCTTTGTTCCTCCCTCCCTTTCTTTCTGTCTCTCCCCCCCTCTCTTCCTCCTTCTCTTTCTGTCCCCCCCTTCTTTCTTTCTTCCTATCCAGTGGGTAGAAGAGGTTAGAGGGGAAAAAAAATGCTTGATAATTTTTTGAAATACAAAATAAATTGAAAAGAAAAATTCAGAGAGATAATATATGCAAACACTTCACAGCCATGAATGTTTTCCAGAGAACTGAGTTATGATGATGGTCTTTCAGCTTAGCTCTGGCTTCCTCTGTAGTAAGAATAGTTTTCCCCAGTGGGATAATAAGGATCATAGGATATTAAAGTTGAAGGGGCCTCAGGGATCATCTGGCCCACCACCTCCTTTAACAAATGAGGGAAAATTGGGCTTAATGTGTATACTTTTTAGGCTATGATGTTGCCTGCACAGCTTGGGCCACTGAGTAGCTCAAGAAGTAGTTGATCAATTAATTGATCTGCTTATTACCAACTAGGGAAGCTGTAAAGATTCAAAAGACGTGGAGTTTTTGGAACACCATGGGAAAAGGATTCTATCCTACTTAAAATATTCTATTTTTAGAGTTGAAAGAAATCTCAGTGGTCCTCTACTGTACAAACCATAGTCCTGTCCCCAAATTTCCATTATGAACTACATCCAAGTGGTTATCAAATTTCTGCTTGGAGACCTCCAAGGAGGAGGAATCTGCCACCTCCCCAAAAAGTCCATTTTAGTTTAGAGGGCTCTTAATTATTAGAAAGAGTTTCTGAATAACAGGAAAAAATTGGCATCTTGGCAAATATATCAGTTGTATGAGTCTGGCATGGTCATTTAACATTGCTAAGCCTCAGTATCTTCATTTGTTAAATGGGGATAATAGTAGCACCTCCATGACAGGGTTGTTATGAAGATCAAATAAGATGCAATATGCAAAGAACTTGGCAAACCTCTAGGTTCTATATATGCCAGCTTTTATTATTCTGCTCCCTAGGGCAAAAGAGGGGAAAAAAAGTCTAATCCTTCTTCCATATAAAAAGAAAAATTTACCATTAGTCATAACCATAGGAGAAGGATATTCAAGAAGGATAGGTAACCCAATACATCAAGATGATTCAACTGAGAGAAACTCCCTTGCCTGGGTCACCCATTGTGATCCACAAAGAGTGCCCTTGGTGTTTTTGGTGGCCTTTCAGTATTCAAGTGATAAAGTAACATCAGCGGTCTGAGCCTTTGATCCCCCAAGTCAACCAAGTCTTGAAGAATGTCTCAAAGACTTTTAATGGAAAATTAGCCTAACTTGCATGGAAAGGGATGTTAGGAGTATTGCTCCTACAACAACTTGTGAGTAGGTTTTCCTAAATGTAGGCAATATGGTCACCAAATCCCACCCAAGCACTCAAAGTACAATATTGGGAATAAGATAGCCTTTATTTCATTCTCATAGAAAATACCAAGGACTCACAGGTGTCTTTTGACAAATAGATAGAACACTTAAGTTGCCAATTAGACTTCATCCTGGTGGGGAAAAACCCAACCACACGCACATTAGGGGATACTAAACAAGCTCTCAACCTTCACCATTGCTCTGTAAGCAATTCATTGGCTTTGCTCTTTAAAAGAATGCAGTGAAGGAATTTTTGAAGATTGTCCTATTCTTCCTCTAAGAGATACAATATATCAGGAAATCTTGTCTCTCTAGGAAGCCAGTACCTGAACACTCAAACTCAGGAACTCTTGAACTGGGGATTACCTAAAAAGTTACCTCAAGACTGGAAAGGCCACTCTCAGGATCTCTTTTCTCAGACTATAGACAAGTACTTGCCCTGTGCTTTGGCTATCAATCTCCTCTCAACTTGTATACATTTATATAAATATATATATATATATATATATATATATATACATATATATATACATATATGTGTATATATATACATACACATACACATACACACACATATATATACATATATATGTATGTATTTATGTATGTATATATGTATATATATAATGTCTCAGCAACTTGTATGTGTGTGTGTGTGTGTATATATATATACATACACATATATACATATATATTTTGAGGCTGTAAAGTCCATTGTTAGGAGCTCTAGACTCTGATCTGTGTTCAGTAAAAGAAAGAAAAAGATGGAAGAAGGCAGCTGTCAATTGGAAGTCCAAAGACTCCCCTCTAGGCTCATCATACATATCTCCTACAAATTGCCATTACTTCTGGGGGACATGGGTAGGAAAGGGGTAGAAAGATTCTCTCCCTTCCACCTCATTTTGATGCCTTCTAGTCTGAAAATCTAAGGGAGAAAAAAACATGAGAAAAAACATGTTCAACTTGGTTTTTTTTTTTAAAAACTCACTTTTTATAGACCATGGATAAAGGATAGGTCTTCTAATAAAAGTCCCATCTGATTCTCAGTCACAAATCATTTTGGGGTCAGTCCCAATCAGAAAAGTCCCCTGTGTCTTCTCAACAAAGTACGAGGGCTCAAGTCTACCTCCAGGAGAGGTGCCCTTCTTACAAATGCCATATCCTGTAATCTTATCAATTCAATGAGGGGACGCATTGGAAAAAGGATAGCTACTCAGTCAAATCAGTCAGCAAGCATTAGTAAACATTCGCTATATGCCAGGTCAAGCAATGGGAACTAAAATAGAAGCAAAAAGAAAAACAGTACAATAAAAGGTTTGTTGAGGGCATCATTTCCCAGTTTATAGCTACTTTATAATAGGAGTATATGTCCCAGGTTAATGATAATAGGATCATATAATAAAATCTAGTAAAAGTCTCCTTAGAGACCATCCAGTCTACCTCCCTCATTTCACAACTGAGGATCCAGAGGGTCAAGGAAATGAAGTGCCATCCTCAAGGTCACATCGATGGTAAGAGCCTGGATCTGAACACAGGTGCTCTGACTTCAAAATCCAACACTCTCTCTACTAGACCCCATTGACCTGAACATTTCAATTAAAATGCTTAGTGAGTTAAAATGATTGCATGACAATAATGTGTCCCAATTCCCTGGGTCAGCCTTTTTATATGGTTCTATTATTAATCTTATTATGAAAAAAGTCCATTTCAAGTAGCAATCCTTTCATTCTTTGGATTTGTATCCCCGGACCTAGCAGAGAGCTCACTGATTGATAGAGAACCATGGGTGACCTCTTTGAGTGTGAGGCAACTCTAAGACCTATCCACTGAGTTACAAATAAAAGAGGTTGGCCTGCCCATGAAATTGTAGATTTCTGAGGTATTGACATATTGATGTTGAAATATAAAGACAGTCTTCCTATTTCCTTCCTTCCAAAATATTTCCTTCAATGAAAGGCCAATTTATGGATAAGAACATGTACATTGAGAGTCTTTTGTTCTCTTCCCCGTACTTTCATCTCCAAGTCATTTTTCAAAAAAAGATTCTTTTTTACAAAACTGAGTGAAGTCATATAATTCTAATGACCAAAGTTGGTCCAGAGAAGAGAGAACAAAATTCACTTTCCCCTCTTTCACAAGTAGGGTCTATGAATATGAAACATTGTGTATACTCTTGGACTCTTAACTGTTTGGATTTATTTTTATTGAACAACTTTTTGTTTCTTCATTTTATTTTATTCTTTGTTAAAACTGATGGCTCACTTTGGAAGGGTAGAGAGGAGAGTCATTTCAGAAATAAAGGTGATGTCAAAACAAAAAGAGAGCAATAATTTTTTTTGAAGATTCCTTCCCTCCTGCCCCTCCCAATTGGCAGCTTCTTTTTTTGTCCCCCTTGGGTAATGTTTATGAGTCTTACAAGCCGAAATGATGTTTGAATGAATGTTGGTGGTAGAAATCAGTCTTTCCAAATGTACTGTGATTATTTAATTGAAAATCTTGGCTGTTAGTGTTTTCACCAAATGGAAACTGATTAAAAATCATTATGCTGTGGTATGTTCTCCTTCAAGTGTAGTCATTTTCCTATGCCCTATCTAGAATAGCAAATCTTGAGCATTAAAGATTCCAAAAACTCAGAGTGCTCAAAATCATGGACTGCTAGAGCTGGAGGGGACCTTGGAGACTCTTTAGTCCATCTCTCTCATTTTACAGGTGAGGAAACTGAGTCCCACAGAGAAGTAACTTCCTCAAGGTCCAACAACAAATTAGGTTTTTCAGAGAAGAGATTTTTATTCTTTGATCAGGAGAGTTGTTTCATTCTTTTTTTCAAGAGGCAAAATGTCAAGGAATCAAACTATTGTCTCAAAGTCTTGGCTCTGTTATGTGACACAGCTAACCCCAACCCCATCCAACTGCCTGAAGATTAGGTCTGTGATATTTCGTCCCTTCCCCAGCGTTGTCTAGCACAGCACTAGGAAGTATCTAGGACCTAGGTTCTCTGCCACTGGCTCCCATCCCCACCAATGAAGTTCTTTCAAGTGTAGGGGAGATCCCTTGCACCCCAATTCCATTTAGCCACTTAAAAGATTAGCTTTTATGAAAGAATAAATACTTAAAAAGTGTAATCAGAAATGTGCAAATTTACTTCCTCCAAAGGGTGGGAGACATAATCCCTTTTCCTCCTTGTACTTCAGTCTCTCAGGAGGGAAAGAGGATTAGGTTCATAGTTTAGCTCAGTTTCTAAAGAGTATAGTCCCAGCTCCAAGTCCAAAATCTCCCTTGGGCTCAAGTCCAGGAAGCCTGACTTCTCTGGTCTTCCCAGCTGGGTTGGCTGGCTATAGTATCCCACCTGAGATCCTGGCTCCGAAGTTATGATGGCTTGAACTTCAAGTCCAGTGGGGATTACTGTCTAATCCCTGAAACTGAGAAGGACAAAGGCCACAGAAAAGAAACATTTCTCAGAACTGAGGTAAAAGAAAGGAAACACAGAAAAAGGAAGTCCTTCCCTTCTCAGCAATTTGGTTCATGGCATCTGCCATGTAAATAAACTGTGATCTTCACCTTCTGGCCATAGCAGGGAAGAGTGAGCAGGAAAACAGAGAGACTGTCCCAGTCCTGCCAGTTTCAAAGGTGTGACCACCTCTGGCAGCCTGTCAAAGGAAGCTACTCCCACCTGTGAGGTAGGAGATGCAGGGAGCCTCCATGCTAGGTGATCTGAGCATGCCTAAGAAAACTCCATTACATTTATTAGACAGTTGTGAATTTAGATAAATTGATTTAGCTATCTGTTTCCCCTTCTTTTAAATGAAAGGATAGGACTAGATGACCCAAGGGTCCACTCTAGCTCTAACATTCTAGTATTTTCACATTTTAGCTCTTCCATTTTATAATCTCTCTCTCTCTCTCTCTCTCTCTCTCTCTCTCTCTCTCTGTCTCTCTGTCACACACACACAAACACACACACACACACACACACACACACACACACACACACTTCTGGCAAGCAGACCAACATGGCCAACCTAGAGGCAGGGAAGTTATGCTTTAATGGATCCGTGCAATATCTTTTGCACCTGAGTGTCCTTCCCATGCTATGAATAAATGAGCTTCCCTTTTTTAACTGGTAGACCTAGTCTACAAGGGTCTCATTTTATTCCAAGTCTCAACATGAACCACCAGACCTGCTTGAATGAGGCTCAGACTACAATAGCCTCACAATAACTTTGTGGGATTGCTACTACATTATTTATTTATTTTAAAGCATTTTCAAATATTTAAATTTTTTTTCAAAATTTCATGTAAAACTCTTTAAAATCTTTTTTAAAAAGTTTGAGTTTCAAATTCCCTCCATCCCTTCCCTTCCTTCTCATTGAGAAGATTATTTGATATAGGTTATACATGTGCAGTCATGTGAAATGTATTTCCATTAGTCATGTAGTGAAAGAAAACACAAACCAAAAAAAAAGAAAAAGAAAATTTTTTAAAGTATGCTTCACTCTGCATTCAGACTCCATAGTTCTTTCTCTAGATGTGGACAGCATTTTTCTCTGAAACCTTACAAACTGTCTCAGATCATCGCATTGGTGAGTATAGCTAAGTCATACATACATGGTACAATGCACAATGTTCTCCTGGTTCTGATTACTTCACTTTGCACAAGTGCAGGCAAGTCTTTCTGGGTTTTTCTAAAAGCATCCTGCCCATCATTTATAGCACAATAGTATTCCATCACAATCATATACCACAGCTTATTCAGTCATTCCTCAACTGATGGGCATCCTCTCAATGTCCAAATCTTTGCCACCACAAAAAGAACTACTATAAATATTTTTGTACGTCTCATTCCTTTTCCTTTTTAAAATCTCTTTGGGATACAGACCCAATAGCGGTATTGCTGGGACAAAGGGTATACACAGTTTTATAGCCCTTTGGGCATAGTACCACATTGCTCTTCAGAATGGTTGGATCAGTCCACAGCTCCACCAATAATGCTTTAGTGTCTCATTTTTCCCACACCCCTTCCAACATCAGTCATTTTCCTTTCTGTCATATTAGTCAATCTGATAGGTGCAGGGTGTTTTAATTTGCAGTTCTTTAATCAATCATGATTTAGAACATTTTTTCATGACTATAGAAAGCTTTGATTTCTTCATCTGAAAACTGCCTGCTACAGGCATTTTTGTGCTCATTTTATAGATGTGGTGTAGAGAAGTCTTGCCCATTCATCTCATGGCCAGTAAGCATTGAAAGTCAGATTTGTTCCCAGGTCTCCCTGACTTCAAATCCAGTGTCCTAGCCACTATGGTTTTGACTGCATCCTAGTTTTGTCTAGAGCCTCCCTGGACTAGAGTAATAATCCCGTAACACAAGTAGCAAAGGGCAGTCTATACTGATGAGGGGGATTGGGAGAACCCAAGGATGCAACATGGAAATGGGCATGACCTTGCACTCAAGTCTGCTAGAAGAGCATATCCCAGGGCTCCCAACCTTTTAAAGTAAGACCTCCCTTTTTAACATCAAAAAATTTCAGGGACCCCCTCCAAAACACACCCACAATTACATTGATTGTACTATCAAGCAGTCAATCAACAAAGCATTTATTAAGCACTGACTTCATGCTAGTCATTGGCTAAAAATACGAAGCCAAAAATGAATAGTCCCTCATCTCAAGGAGCTTACAGTCTAATGAATTGACTAGGAAAATGCAGTATAACAAAAAGCTAATGCTGACTATATGACTTTGGACAAATCCCATAACCTCTCTGTGTCTCAATTTCTTCATCTGTAAAATGAGAGGATTAGACTAGATATGCCTCTGAGATGCCTTCCAGCATTAGATCTAAGAGGCAGTTGGGTGACATAGGGGCCAGAGTACAGAGTCTAGAGTCAGTCAGTCTAGAGTTCAAATCCAGCTTCAAACACTAACTAGCTATGTAACCCTGGGCAAATCATTTGATCTCTGCCTGCTTCACTTCCTCATTTGTAAAAATTGGAATCACAGGGGAAGCTAGGTGGCACAGTGAATAGAACACCGGCCCTGGGATCAGGAGGACCTGAGTTCAAATGTGACCTCAGACTTACTAGTTGTGTGACCTTGGGCAAGTCACTTAATCCCAATTGCCCTACCCTCCCCCCTCCAGAAAGTAAAAAAAAAAAATTGGAACAACAATTGCACCTACCTCAGAGATTTGTTCTGGGAAAAAATGAGAAAATATTTATAATGCACTTTGCAGACCTTAAAGCAATATAGGAATGCCAGTAGTTATTATCTCATTTACCCACTATGAATTCAACGCTTTTGAATGAATTTATGTTTGATTAATCACAACAGCATCTATATATGTCTGAAAAAAAAATAGTCATGCTTGGATATGCCAAGCATATTATTCATTCAGGCTACAGAAGGTGGTGGGCTTGCTTATTTATGAATTAAACAGATTTCTGGATCCCTTACCATAACTCTGTGGCACAGTGATTCAATGGTTCCTGGCGTCATGGGAAAAGCACTGAATTTAGAGTTAAAGCATGTACGTTCCACATAATTCTGCTACTTCTTACCTTTGTGAGTCCTTGGGTTCTGTTTCCTCAACTGAAAAAAAAGGCAAAATTGGATGGTAGGACCTCCCAGGTCCCTTGCAGTTCTGGCTTGGCACTATAACCCAATGGTGTTGCCTCTTCCATGCTCAATGTTCTATAATCACTAGGCAGACATGGAGGCATGGGATAGAGGATTGGATTTGCCATCAGGAAGATGTGGATTCAAATCCCATCTCACTTATTAATTTTATGAGTCCTGGCAAGTCATTCTACATCTCTGAGACTTACTCTCCTCAGCCTTTCAATGGGGATAATGATCACATCTATAGTTTTGTGAAAATCAAATTAGATACTACACACAAAGCTTTGCAAACCTTAAAGCAATTTAGGAACATGAGTTTATAGAGTTAATCTTTCTCCCCCAAAGTGGATCAATCACATTCAGATCCAGACTATCAGCCAATGAAACTACTCTATTTTTTTTATCTTACCAGAACTTAGGAGGACCAGGGATGGATATAAGCAGACTGGGATAAGAGGTAGGGAGGAGAAGAAAAGAAATTTTAAAACATGATGCAAAATATCCTCACGCCTAACAGGCAAAATATCCTCATGTCTAATCCTCAGTTTACTGATTTATAAAACAGGGCTAATAATATTTGTTAAGTATCTCCCTAGCAATGCTGCTGTGAAGATTAAATGAGGGAATATGGATCAAGGCCTTGAAGACCTTTAAGTACCATATCTTCATCATCATCATCATCATCATCATCATCATTGCCACCACCATTATCATCATCATCGCCACCACCATTATCATCATCATCTTACCATGTTTTTCTGTTTGTTTGGTTTTTTTTTAACCATATTTTTCAAGGGAATTTAGCTAGAAACAGTGCTGAGCCAAGTCACTCTGCTGCTATTATTTGTTAAATTTCAAATTGGTGCTGACTATTGTGCAGAGGAATAAAATAATTGGTTTTTTGCAATTAAATATAAGTATTGATATAGAGGCTGAATATCTTTCACAGGTTCTCTGAAAGCATCTTTGGGACAATTCTAGTTATAGGACAATGATAATGAAGTATGTATCTCATCTTATTCCCAAATAATTTTGACTTCTTCTGCAAGGTCTGTATTTTAAAAGGGTTTTTTGTTTGTTTGTTTTATGTATCTAAGAGATTTTGAGCATTTGGTTTGGTGGCATCTATTAAAAATGCTATTTTTTAAATCTTTGAGGATCAAAGTGACATCCATTTGTGATAATGGGTCAGTTTCAATCCAATTTGCTCAAGTCTCAATTTGCTCAACAGTCTCAAGACTATTTTGAGGTCTGTCTTTGTTGTATAAGGACTTGTCATCTGTTAGAGTATAAATGGTAGCAAACTTTTGATGTGAAATTCTGGCCATCAATGGTCATGTCTATCTGGATATTCAACAGGTGCTAAATTTTTGCAACCTACAGTTTTCTATCACAGTTTCTACTGTTTTCTTATTTAATCTTCATTGATCAATAAAATAAGTCTGTGTTCCTTGAGGATAACCTTTCTTAAACCTGGAAAGACTTACATGAAATGATGCTGAGTGAAGTGAGCAGAACCAGGAGAACATTGTATACAGTAACAGCAACAATACACGATAAGCAACTTTGATAGGCTTAGCTCTTCTCAGCAATACAATGATCTAAGACAATTCCAAAAGACTCATGTTGGAAAATACCAGCCCCATCCAGAGAAAGAACAATGCAGTCTGAATGCAGATGAAAGCATGCTATTTTCTCTATTTTCATTTGTTTTTTCTTTCTCATGGTTTTCCCTTTTGTTCTAATTCATATTTCACAACATGACTAATGTGGAAATATGGTTACTATGATTGTACATGTATAGCCTATATCAGATTGCATGACGTCTTAGGGAGGGGAGAGGGGAGGGATGGAGAAAAAAAAATTGAAACTCAAAAATCTTGTAAAAGTGAATTTTTGAAAACTGTCTTTATATGTAATTAGAAAAAATAAAATATTAAGTGGGAAATTTTTTAAAGGCTAATCTTTCTTTAATTATTATCATTATTATTATTTATGCAAGGAAAGGTCAATATATCAGAGGTTCTGAAACTTTTTTGTGTATTATACTCTCCTAGTCCCATAGTCTAGTGAAACCTTCTCAAATTTCTGTTGGTTGCTTACATTCCTAATGAAAGGAAATGCTAAATTTTGTTACAGGTTAATAAAAATAAAGATGTGGTTTTTTTTCATCCACATTCATGAACTTTTTGAAATCTATCCACAGTCACCTCGGGGTCCATGGATCCCAGGTTAACAACTATCCCAGCCTCTGCGAAGTTGCTTTAGTGACATTTAGTGTCTCATTGAACCTTAGAAGGCTCAGGAGAGTTTCTCGTTCTACCATTCAGCATTCACCACTGAGGAGACTGACAGCACCTCATGCACAGCTGGGCTTCATTCTTCCAATTGTAGGTACTTATTCTCATTCAGCCTCCCTTCAGAAATGAGCATTCCCCACCACATGCCAATGGAGGCTCCAGAGGAGACAGAAATACTCCATTACCACTAATAATGGGACTCAGCTACTTCAGAAGCTTTTGCTAATTGAGCTGCTGTACATCCCTATGAAGTAGGTAACTATTATCGTCCCCAATTACTGTCAAGAAGCTAAGCTACTGAGACATTAAATGGCTTGGTGGAACCTAAATGAAAATCAGAGGCTGTCCTGGTGCTGCAAGAAGATGGAAGTTTGAGGTTCTCAGGCAATTCTTTCCCGTTGATTGGTCTCAGAGTCAGTAGGAACACCTGAGTTCAAGCCCTAATTCTACTACCTGACAGCAGAATTGGGGCAACAACTTTGGACAAATCTCTTTAGCTCTCAATGCCTCAGCTTCCTTATCTGGAAGATGGGATTACACTGATGACTAAGGGTCCTCAATTCTGATGTGTGTGTATGTGTGTGTGTGTGTGTGTGTGCAGATATAGGAGCAATGACTGTTTCCCATGAGGCTGTGTGCCCAGAGTGGAAAAAACTAGAAGGAAGAAGCCAGAAGCCAAGAGTGTCTGACAGCCTTCCCTGAAGTTTCTGTTCCACCCACATTCTGTGGATGTGATGGTTCCATGCTAATGGACTTGGGCTCAATTTCTTTATGACTTTTCCTTTTTGTAGTAAACAGATTTAGGTTCCAAATGCTTGTTGGTTGTCTTGATTGTTAGCATGTGTGCTAGCTCAAATGCACTCAAGAAGCAGGCCAAATGCAGAGATTCTCAAAGGGACTGAGAAAATAGGAAATTCCTATTGTTGTGGTAACTCTTTCCAGCAAGACAGAAAGAGATCCACCCATGACTTAGTCAAGGGGTCCTAGAGGCTTGTCTGAGACATCAAAGGGCTAAGTGTCTTGGCCAGGGTCATGCAGATAGTGTTAAAAAAGATGATTGGAATCCAGGCCTTCTTCATTCTAATTCCAGTGTTCTGTTCATGATGACAAGTTGCCTCATACAGGAGTATTACTCGCTGAGAATTTCCACAGATTGAGCTTCTATGCATTTATCCAAGATGAGAGTCTGACATGAGCTAAGCTGCGATTCTAAAGCAATGTCATCAAGGCTGTGTTTGTTGTGGTCCTAAAGGATGGATGATTGACCACAGTTAGAGCATATGGCACAGGGTCTTTGGTTTTCTTAAGAGTTATCCCTGGTTAGGGGTACAAGGAATCCCAGGTAAACTTACCCTCTATTCCAGAAGATGTGAAGACAAGGAAATTTCTGTTGTTAAAGAGCCCTTCCGCCATTTGCCCAAAGTTGGCTCAGTCATTCAATTTCTGTTTCCTCCTTCATTCTTCCACCCAACACTTTAAATAAGGTCACATTAAAATGAACACCAAGAGCAGCGTTGAAGGAGAAAAGGGACAACAGTTGGCAGATACACGGAAAGGACAATAGTCAGAGAATCTAAAATCCAGACCTAGGAGGGATTTCAGAGACCAGCCTCCTCATTTGACAGATGAGCAAGGTGAGGTCAGAAAATTGAAGGAACTTGACCAAAGTCACATAGATAGGAAGTAAGAGAATCTAGATTTTAACCCAGGTCCTTTGGCTACAGAACACATCTTCCTCACTGTATCCAGTCCTATCGAGGCAGATCACAGGTGTTTCTAGGTTTCATTTTCACCCCTATGTCCCCAGCACCTACCACAAGGCCCAGTACACAGTAGATCCTTAATAAATGTGTGCTAATGGATGAATTGATAAGACCCAGGTCTATTTTCTCACTGGCTGATAGAAGCCTTTTCCCTCACTCTTTACCACCACTGGGTACCAGGCACCATGGCAGCAAAGCTCTGGAATACACTGTGCCCTAAGAATGGCCATAGCCTAGTGAGGGCTCATAACCACATGGAGTAGTAAAAAGAATATTGGCTCTGGAGTTTGAGGCCTTGAGTTCAAATCACACTGAAACTCTTGCTCCCCCCATATGATCTTGAATAAATCACCTCATCTCTGGGCCTCATTTTCCTCATCAATAAATGAAGCAGTTGGAGTAAATAGTGCTGGAGGTCCCTTCCAGAACTAAACCTAAATCTATGATCCAACCATGTTCCGCTTTTAGCCACTAAGCAAAATGTCAGGTGGGGGACAGAGGGGAAGGAATGGGAGTTTCTTAGGAAAGAAAGACTTCCTAAAATGAACTGAAACTATAAAGCACTATATGGATGGGGCTCCCTCAGAAGGTAATGAGTCCCCCATCACTGGAGTCCTTTCTGAAAAAACTGAATGGCTATTTGTCAAGGATGTTGCTATGGGGGGAGAAAGTCAGATTCCTATTCAGGGATGGGTTAGACATGAAATGACCCCAAAGCTCTCTCCCAACTCAGAAGCTGGGATTTTGTGAAAAGGTTGCTTAAAAGGTTGATCTATTTTTCTTCTTCCAAACCAGGAAAAATCTGGCAGTATCGGACCTCTTAGAGCTATCCACAGTTAGTGGTCTTCCACAATGGTTAGCAGGAAGCATCTGATTTTGAGCCCACCCCAGATCCTCAAGGTCATGGCCACCGGCAGCCAGGTTTTTCCAAGGACTTTGTTTTTCTGATGGCTAGACACGGGAGAGGGGAGGCTGGTGGTTAAAGAAACTCATTGCCGGTGGTGGAGGCTGAGGAGAAGCTGAGACTAATAGAACAACAGCCGTAGCCTTGGCAACCAGACTAGGTTATGCAGAGACTATTTGCAAAAAAAAAAAAAAAATTAAGAAAAAAACCCCCTACACCTGAGATTTCAAAACTAAAAGGTGCTCAACACTGAAGACAGACAAGCTCAGCAACACACACACACACACACACACACGCACACGCACACGCACACGCACGCACGCACACATGCACTTCTGGGTGCCCACTCTCATCCACTTGCATGATGTAACTCCTTTACTGAGAGCCTCCCTTTCAGACAGGGTGGGGGTGGAGATTGCCTTCTTCCATAGCCTGAGCAGCAAAATCAATGGCTGCTGCACCCAACTGCTGATTTTCACTGCTGCCAAGATAAATCGAAGCTCTCTAGAGAAGGAACAGTCATTTCAGCCTTCTTCCTTCTGGGAAGAAAGAGAGATCCAGCTGGCCCCTCATTGCCTTCTTGTACCTGCTAAGTATTCACTTACCCATCATTCTCTCCAAGCTGAAAATGACCAACAGACTCCAGTGTATCACTCCCAGGGGACAGGCTGCTCTTGCAACCTCACACAGCCTCGAGACTTCCCGGTCATTCTGGGCAGTGGCCACACCCAGGCAGTTATCTAGTTCAGTGAGCCCTGGATTGAGAGTCAGAGCTGGATTCAAACTCCAGTCCTGCAACTTTGAATCTGTGTGACCTTAGCAAGTCACAACTTTGTGTCCTCAATGAGAAATTTTACCTCTCTGGGTTTCAGATTCCTCAGGTGCAAAATGGGGCTTGGGAGAGGAAGGAACTGAGTGGACAATTTCATCTGTGATGTGTCTTTCAAATCTCTACCAATGGACAAGCATTTATTAAAAGCCTTGTTGTTGTTCAGTCATGTCTGACTCTCTTGTGACCCCATTTGGGGTTTTTTTGGGGGAAGATACTGGAACAGTTGCCATTTCCTTCTCCAGCTCATTTTACAGATGAGGAAATCTGTAAAATTTGCCTCGGTGGCAAGGCAAACAGAGTTAAGTGATTTGCCCAGGGTCACACAGCTAGTTAAAGTGCTGGAGTCCAGATTTGAATTAAAAAAGATGAGTCTTCTTGACTCCAGGTCTGGGGCTCTTTCCACTGCTCCACTTAACTGCCCTGACTACGGGCAAAAACTGTGTCTAATTTTATGACTCTAGGCAGTCACTGGCTTTTTTTCCCCTTAATAGTATTTTTTCCCCATTTGCATGTAAAGATAGTTTTCAACATTCATTTTTGTAAAATTTTGAGTTCCAAATTTTTCTCCCTCCCCCCTTCCCAAGACAGCATGCCATCTGATACAGGTTATACATGTACAATCATGTTAAAAATTATTTTCACATTCGTCATGTTGTGAAAGAAGAATCAGAACAAAAGGAAAAAACCACAAGAAAGAAAAAAATGAAGAACAAAACAAAAGTGAAAATAGCATCCTTCCATCTTCATTCAGACTCCATAGCTCTCTCTCTGGATTTGGTTGGCCTTTTCCATCACAGCTCTTTTGGAACTGCCTTGGATCACTGTATTGCTGAGAAGAGCTAAGTTTTATGACACTATAAAATGGTTTTTTTTTTTTTGGAGGGGGCAGGGTCTACAATCCTTCTGCTGATGTAATTCATAGTCTTAGAGAATTACTTGGGCCATTGGGAGGTTGTAACTTCCTTAGGATCACACAGTTTGTCTGCTGATAATCAGAAGAAGGACTTGATTGCAGGTCTCACAAAACCAGCCCTCTCATCATACTAGTCCCACTCAAACTATCATTGATGCTCCTGTTGCCCCTACATTTGCCCAGCATCTTGACCCAGACAGAGATCCCCTGTCCCTGTTTATAGAATGTACTTCACTAGGTGGGAATGTACGAGGCCATTATAGAATCCTAAAATCTTAGCTCTGAAAGGGACTTTAAAAATCATCTGGTTTACTGCTAGGTCTATATGCCAAAGATATTTTTTTTTTAAAAAGAGGGGGTGGACCTATTTGTACAAAAATATTTTTAAAAAAATATTTTGGAGGTAGGAGGTGAGGCAGTTGGGGTTAAGTGACTTGCCCAAGGTCACACAGCTAGTAACTGTCAAGTATCTGAGGCCAGATTTGAGCTCAGGTTCTCCTGACTTCTGGGACACTGCTCTATTCACTGGGCTACCTAGCTGCCCTATGTACAAAAATATTTATAGCAGCTCTTTTTGTGGTGGCTGAGAATTAGAAATCAAAGGGATGTCCATCAATTGAGGAATGGCCAAGCAAGCTATGGTATATGACTGGAATGGAATATAATTGTGCTGTAAGAAATGACAAACGGGATAATTTCTGAAAAACCTGGAAAGAGTGACATGAACTGATGCAAAGGGAAGTGAACAGAACCAGGAGAACATTGTACACAGTAACAGCAATATTGTATGATGAAGAATTGTGAATGACTTAGCTATTCTCAGCAATACAGTGATACAAGACAATCCCAAAGGATTAATGAAGCATACTATCTGCCTCCAGAGAAAGAACTAATATTGCTTGAATACAGACTAAAGGATGCTATTTTAAATTTCATTCTTTTTCTTTTATTTAAATCTTCTTGTACAAAATGACTAATATGAAAATGTTTTACATAATTGCACATGTATAACCTATATCTGATTGCTTACTGGGGGAGGGGGAGGACAGGTAAGAAGGGAGGGATTTGGAACTCAAAGATTTTTTAAAATGTTTAAAAATTGTTTTAACATGTAATTGAGGGGAAATAAAAATAAAACACTTTTAAAAATCATCTGATGGGGCAGCTAGTTGGCACAGTGAATAGAGCACTGGCCCTGAAATCAGGAGGACCTGAGTTCAAATCCAGCCTCAGACACTTAACACTTACTAGCCATGTGACCTTGGGCAAGTCACTTAAGCCCAATTGCCTAGCCTTCACCCATCCAAAAAGCGAAAAAAATAAAATCATCTGGTCTTTTGAATCCAGTTTACAGATAAGAAAACTGAGTCCTCAAGGTTAAGTAATTTGCTTGAGATCATTCATTGTTTTTAAGAGCAGAGATAAAATTAAAATCCAGGTATCCTACCTCCCAACTCCATGCTCTAAGTCATAGACTGTCAGATGGTACAGTGGATAGCGTGTTGGACCTGGAGTCTGGAAGAACTACATTCCTTATCTTGCCTCATACACTAGCTATATACTTCTGGACAAGTCACTTAACCTCTCTGTCTCAGTTTCCCCATCTTGTAAACTAGGTTAGTAATAGCACCTACCTCACAGGGTTTTTGTGAAAACTGAATCAGATAATGTATATAGTGTTTTGCAAATCTTAAAGCATTATATAAATTCTGGCTATTATTAGTAGTAATATATGCCTTGCTGCCTCAGTAAAGTCATTGCTGAGCAGCTCCCAGAGCTTAGTCTCTTTCTGCTCCAAACAATCTGGAGTGACTCTGAGGCCAGCTTTTTATGCCTAGGGGAATTCAGAGCTCACACCTTTGTAAACCAGCATTTTTCTACACCTGCCTTCTTTTTCTCTTGCCTGTCAATGGTGCTTGTGAAGCAATCCAAGGGAAGGGATTGAAACCTTTCAGAAATCCACCAGTTGTGTAATATTCCATTGCTACAAGTATTGAGCTACAATTCCTTTGGGTCTCCCAGAACTACGTGGATATTGACTACTGCCACTGGTTTGTGTGTTGAAGGTGGTGTCTTTTTTTTTTTTGAGGGGGGAAGGCAAGGCATTTGGGGTTAAGTGACTTGCCCAAGGTCATACAGCTAGTTAAGTGTCAAATGTCTGAGGTCGGATTTGAATTCAGGTCCTCCTGACTCCAGGGTCGGCACTCTATTCACTGTGCCACCTAGCTGTCCTTGGTGTCCTTTTTTTTAATGCAGTGGGTGCTATCCCATGGAGCATGATTGGGAATGGACCTGAGCCAGCTCTCATGGTTGGGGTGGGGGTGGGAATGGAGAGGGATTGATCTCTTGGTGGAGGTGGGGGTGGAGAGGGATTGTCTCCATACTCTACCCCCAAGAGAAATCTAAGAGGAAGCTGTTGCTTGCTGTGTTTTAACAAAGAAGCTATCACAATAGGGACCAGAAACCATCTCTTTCTATGGTATAGATTAAAGTGGAGAGTTTTTCTGGCTCAGTCCCAATCCTTTCTAGCTTTCCAGTCTTCAGCACATTACTCTCCTCCACACAGTCAACTAATTAGCCACAATACAATACTTCAAGTTTCTCATACACGCCCCTACCTCTCCTGGTCTGCCCAATATATGGGCCAACCCCACCCCTGTAATCTTCTCTGTCCAATCTCTAACTCCTTTTTAGTCGTGATTTTCTCTTCTAATCTGATCAAAAGATTCTAGCTCCTCAATTCTCTCTAGCTACTCTCAGAGAAATACCAACAAACAAGGTCCCAATCTAGAATCCCTACTCATGCTGGGTGAAATGGAGATGAAAGACCACTCCAAGGGCCATGACCTGACTTGATTCTATGAGAATCCAGACTGACCACTGTGAATACTTACCCCAAACCACTAAGGTCCTTGATTCATCAAGGTTTTATAAGTACCCTTTGAAATTGGAAACATGGTACTACAAGACTATAATCGCTACTGCTGGGGAGGCTGAGAATGCAAGGGGATCTCTTGAGCTTGGAAGTTCTAAGCTGTAGTGGGCTAAGCAGATGAGGTATCTGTTCAGCATCCAAGTGATAAGCCCCCAGATTGCCTAAAGAAACAACTAAAATGGAGCAGATCAAAGTTCCTGGGCCCATCAAAGGGGAAATGACCCAAGAGGGGTCCTTGTACTTCCAGCCTAAGCAAGATGGGAGATCCAGTCTTTACAAAAAAAAATAGTATTCCCTTTTTGAGGACTCTATTTATTGTATCTCAATGATAATTTGTCCAAATTAGTGTGGTATTGATCAGGAGAACGTAATCAATTTAATACAGTCCCTGGGAAGTGAGCTATCATTTGGGGCTTTTGATTGCATCTCTCCACAGAGTTTGAGGGGGTATGCCGATGAATATCTCCTTAAGAGGTTGATTTGACCCATTGCTTTTTCATTGAGGGTGAGTGATTAAGTCTAGGTCACTGGGGATGATTTGACTGGATCAAGCAACTGTGTAATCCCTTTGGACAGAATCCTCAACAACTACCATGAATTATTCCAATGGGAATAATGAAAAAGGGAGTTTCTTTTCTAACAATTCCCAGTTTGGTTCAGGGAAGTCCAAACTTTTACTGTAATCTGGTCAGATTAGAGGCCTATATAAATCCCTAGGGTGAGGTGAGACTTCCAAATAAAGGGGAGAATTGTATTGATTATTTATGATCTAACTGTGAATCCTTTACGCTTCCTATTTCCAGGATGAAATCAACACTGTCCTATATATGTGTGTGTATCATTAGCTTAGTTGTTTCCATGAGTCTGGGGACCCTTTTAGCCATATCTTCAGAGACCTTGACACAAGCTGATTTTCGGAGAAGCCCCAAAGATTGAATTCAATTCATGTAACTCCAGAGCTTGGACCACTGGGCCACAGATGACCTTAACCTGGACAAGTAGCTAGGACAAATCACTCAGGCCAAGTTTTAATTAATTTGTCCCTTCCCTCTTCCAGGTCCGGTTTCGTATGTTTTTCGTCTGTAAAATGAGAAGTTTGAACATCCAGAGTTCTTTATTCACCTTTGTTGTATTCTGGACCCCTTTGGTGGGCTAGTAAAAACCTATGGACCCTTTCTTAGAAGAACATTTTTGAATGCATGAAATGAAATACATAGGATTACAAAGGAAACCAATTATATTTAAAATACATATATCAAAATATATTTGCTTGTTTTTTAGTTCATGGGCCACCTGAGGCAGCTGGGTGGCACAATAGATAGAGCTGGCCTATAGTCAACAAGATCTGAGTTCAAATCAGCCTCGGGCATTAGCTGTGTGACCCTGGGCAAGTCACTTAACCTCTGTCTGCCTTCTTTTCCTCAACTTAAGAATGGGGATAATAACAAGACCTCTGGTCACAGGGCTGTTGTGAAGATCAAAGGAGATAATACCATAAAGGACTCAGCACAGGGCCTGGCACACAGAGCCATAGAAATGCTTATTTCCTTCTTCTCTACACTAGCTAAGAATTCCTCAACCATACGCTTTCTAAGGTCCTTCCCAGCACTGAGTTGATGGAAGACTGAAGCTTTTGGATAGGATACGGAAAAACCAAGCAGAGCATTGCTAAAAGGAGAACTGAGAGACTTTTAGAAAGGGGAGGGTGACTAAATTTTTGCCAGGGGCCAGTTCTCTGCAGGGGACAAAGTGGACCACCCCCATTGATCAGCCTTACATGGTTTAATACCTCTTATGTTTCCCTGGCAGAGAATTTTTTTTTTAATGCTCTCTCCTTGACAAATTGAGTCTTTCATCATGCCAGCAAGCCTGGATTTTGGCGGACGATCAAACGGACACTTAGAGATATATGTTTCAAATATGCAAGAAGTGATATATGCAAATAATTTATACAATGCTAGCCCTCTCTCCTCGTTTCAATATAGACATACCAACTATGGAAAAGCAACAGTAGGTGTTGGTTGATTCCCCCCCAGCTGCTCCATCCTGGGTTTCCCACTGTTAGAATCTGTTCTCCCTGTTGGAGGTACTCAGCTAACCCTTCCACAAGGTCAAAGGGCAGGGGACCTGCACTCCGCTGTTGTTTCCTTTACTCAATTCATTCAACCATTTATGGAGTTGTTTTGCTTTGGAGTTGGTTTTTTTTTTTCCCTTTCTCGTCTTTTCTTTTCTCTTTTTTGGTCCAGACTTGTGATTTCATTGGTGTGGCAAATTCCTGCTGTAAACACACCAGTAACCAATACAGATAGGCAACTCATCTGTAACTTGAGTCTTAGAGAGCTGTCTAGGGAGACAGAGAGGTTAAATGACTTTCCCGCAGTTACACAGTCCATTTGTTAAGAGGCAGGACTAAAGCCAGCTCTGCCTGTCTCAGAGGCTGGGGCTTTATGTACTCCCTATGATACAATGGAAGGAGCATCAGCACTAGAAGCAGAACATCTCCACTCTAGTCCTGCCTTTAAAGCTGCCTACCTGGGTGACCTGGGGCCAATTAGTCAACCTGAATTTATCAAGTACCTACTAGGTGTCAGGTACCATGCTAAGCACTAGGGATACAGAGGAAGGCAAAAACCAATCTCTGCTCTCAAGGAGCAGAAAGTCATTTAATCTGAGCCTCAGTTTCTGCATCTGTAAAAGGGTGCAGGAGGGGAGAAGGAGGTCATCTGGATCAAACAGCTTCTGAGGTCCCCTCCATTTCTAAAATAATGAGCCTGCTCTATGCTGTCTCTTACTTTGTGAATACCTTGTACATAAGATTTCAGATGTGGCTCCCCATGACCTCCTTTATCCCCAGAGCTTATTTCCTATCTCCTTGTCCATCTAAGTCAGTGGTTCTCAACCTTCCTAATGCCTCGACCCTTTAATACTCGTATGTGGGCATATCTGCATGTGGGAGGACCCGCGTGGAAACAAATAGAGGAGCAGCATCTCAGTTCCCAAGATCATCGGAAATATGTGCTTTTCCAATGGTGTTAGGCAACCCCTGTGACCCCGTGTGAAAGGGTCATTCGACCCCCAAAGGGGTCGCAACCCACAGGTTGAGAACCGCTGATCTAAGTTATCTTTGTCTCCTCCAGCTCCCTCTCTCTCCAATCCAATTTCAGAGATTCTGGCCCTTCATCTCTCTCATCCACATTTTCTCCTTCTTATCTGTTCCTACTGCTACCATTCCTAGCATAAGCCCTCATTACCACATGTCTAGACTCTTTCTTTTTCCTCCCTCCCTCCCTTCTTCCTTTCTTTCTTTTTCTTTCTTTCTTTCTTTCTTTCTTTCTTTCTTTCTTTCTTTCTTTCTTTCTTTCTTTCTTTCTTTCTTTCTTCTTTTCCAAATTGTTGCTTATATCTTTTGGTTTTATATCATCTTCATTTCCTAATATGCCCCCCTCCCAGAGCCTTCTAAGAACAAAATGAAAAAAAGAAAAAAAAGATTCAGCAAAACGAACCAATACCTCAACCTACTCTGACATTGTAGTCAGTGCTCCATACTCATGGCTTATTATCTCTGCAAAGAAGGGGAGGGAAGGAGGTGTATTGTCTTTAGCCAGGTGGGAAGAACAGTAGAGCTGCTCACACCTCTTGGATGAGTCATGAGCCACCCTGATGATGACCCACGCATTCAATCCCTTGGAGGACCAACAGTCTTCACCATTTGCCTGACTCTAGTTCCTAAGGTCCTTTGGGCCTTGCCATCTGCCCCGCTGCAATGCTTTCCCCAGGTATTGTCATCTGATCTGATGATGTACCCATAGGACTTCAGGGACTTTCTATATACCCTGTAGATGAACTCATATGTGTTGTCTCCCCCAATTAGAATTGTGAACTTGTGAGAGCAGGGACTATCTGTGCTTTTCCCCTTTTTTTAGGGCAACTAGGTGGTACAGAAAATAGAGCATTGTATTTAGATTAAGGAAGACTCATCTTCATGAATTCAAATCTGGCCTCAGACCCTTACTAGCTACGTGACCCTGGGCAAGTCACTTAACCCTGTTTGCTTCAGTTTCTTCATCTGAAAAGCAAGCTGGAGAAGGAAATGGCAAATCACTGCAGCATCTTTGCTAAGAAAATCCCAGACAGGGTCACGGAGAGCCAGATATGACTGAACAACACAATCTTCAGTGTTTAATACAGAGCTTGGCACATACTAAGCACTTCCAAATGGTTTTCCACTCATTCATTCTTTCATTAGGGGCCCAGCTCAGTCAGTAGAATTTCACAATATTCAATTTCAGCTTTTTCTTTTTTGTTCTTTCCATTTACATGGTCATAGTCAATGTGCATATTGTTTTCCTGATCCAAGAGAATGTCCCATTCTCCCTTGTCTTCTTCCTATTCATCATTCTTTACCTGTGTTGTAATTTTCCACTACATGAGTCGTGTGCTAAGGATGGCTCTTATTGCTTCTTGTGAGAGCTGATTATTAAATTTTCAGTGTGAGCATTTACACCTCAGGAGTCACCAAAACATTTGTTGTTTTGTGGATTGCCTAGTTTTAAGAACCCAAACGAGAAAATGTTACTCATAGAGATCAAACTGAAAAGAGGATGAGCATTCAGGTTTGGGGATCGGGTTTGGTTTTTTTTTTGGAGAGGCAGTTGTTAAACATTTACTGGCACACCTCTGCTTATATTGACGCACCTCAATTTGCTTAGCCATTCCCTAATTGAGGGACACCTCTTTTGTTTCCAGTTCTTTCATGCTGGAGAAGGAACCCTCCTCTCTTTTTCTTCTAATCATCTTCTGCTAAACATCTTTTTCTGTCTTGTTCTGGTCAGATCATGCCCTTACCTAAAAATCTGTAGAATGATGAAGGCAAATAAAGGTTAACTGACTTTCTCAGGGTCACACAGCTAATTGGCATCTGAGGTTGGATGTGAACTCGTCTTCCTGACTCCAGGACTCTATTCTCTGTGCCACTTGACTAAACTTTCACAGACTATTACAATAGCCTCCTTATAGGCCTTCTCAACCCTGCTCTCTCTTCTTCCAATTAATTGCTCATAGTTTTGCTACATATCTTTTTATGTCCAGTTCTGGTCTGATCATTCTTTCACTTAAAAATCTTCAGTGTTTCTCTATTGCCCATTGAGTGAAGTTAAGACTCCTTTGCCTGGTATTAAAGGCTCTCAGTTCAATTTAATTCAATCGCATTTATTAATTGCCTCCTCCACAGAGGCATTTTGCTATGTGCTAGGAATCCAATGACCAAAGAATTGCCAGTCTCTGCCTTAAGATGCTAACATTCCACTGAGGGATATGTGTATGATGCCAAATAAATACGAAATATATACAATGCAAATACAGAATAATTTTGTGGAGGGGGAAGAACAGCAAAAAAGTGGGAAAATAAGGAAAGACCTTGGTGTAATTGGCGGTGAGCTTTGCTGGAAGCTAGCCATTCTGAGACAATCAGATAAGGACAAAGGGCGTCTCAGGGAGGAGGACCAGACTATACAAAGGCTTGGAGGCAAGAGATGGATAGTCGTGGTAGGCCAGTTTTGACTGGAAGATGAAAAGTTTGAAGGAAAATAATAGGGGAAAACATCTGGAAAAGGGAAGCCAGACTATGGTGGTTTTTAAAAAACCAAACAGGGGAGTGTGTATTTTATCTGGAAGGTAAGATGGACGCACTGAAATTTCTCAAGCAGGATGGTGACATGGCCAGATCTGTGCATCAGAATGTCAGTTTGCAGGCTCTATAGAAGAGTGGGATGTATAAAAAGTTCAAGAGACATGGTTTCTGGGTAATCAATCATTTTATCAATCATGCTAACAATAATTAATAAAATGGGTCAGTGACACTCTGGAATGCCAAAGACCCCTTATGGAACCCATTCAAAGCTTATATGCCCTGAGAGGAGTGGGTGTTTCTGAGGGTGGCAATGGACTGGTTAATAAGCAATGAGGGAGAATGAATATTATAATGAGAGGTGAGCCTATTCTAATGAGGGGTTGGGAGACATAACTTTGATCACTCACACCTGTCTAACTAGAACACAATGGGCCAGATTTCACCCAGATTAGATTAAATTCTTTGTAAGGTTCTCTAGTTGGGTGAGGTCTCCCACCCAGGTTCTAAAGGCATATAGCCCAGGTAATCTCATCCATCAACAATACCCTTCAGAGACTCAACCACCTACAGGCTTCTGAAAAACTCCTGGTCCTAATTCAAGAACTGATTATTAATAAAAGAGAGAAATAATCATTTCTCTCAAAATGTCGGAGAAGAGGAAGATTGGAGGCAGGGAGGCCCAAGCCAAAGTTATTGAAATGAACCAGGAGAAAGGTGACAAGAATATGAATTAGAGTGGTGCCTGTGTGAGGGGGAAGAAGGAGACAGTGCAAGAAACGTGGAGGCGGAAGCAGCTATCTGGTGCTACCTGATCTGTCCAGCCTTCCCTGCTCCTCCTCCCTCCCTGCATGCTCTCTCCAACCAAGCCGAACCACTCCTGCCTTCTGAATGCGCCAAGCCCTCCCCCTGCCGCCCTCCGCGCCTTTGCTTACAGTATTTGCTATGCCTGGAATGTCCCCTCTGGAATGTCCCTCTCGCCAGCTGAATTCCTTCCGTTCTTTAAAGCCTGATTCAGACGCCATCTCCCCCCCTTCACTAAGCGTCTTTCATGCTCAGACCTCACAGAACACTTCACCTTTCACCTCTTTCATTAATGCACTTTCCACCATTTGCCTTCCATTTACTCTCCTGCAAACGTGTCACAAAGAGCAGTGGAATGTAAGTCCTCGTTGCTTTGCCTTTGTGTGCCTAGATGTCAGTAATACAAGGACAAAAAGGGAAACAGCAGGTTGGGAAATCGAGGCCCAAAGACCACTGGACCTGGGTCAGTAAAACCTGAGTTCACATCCTACTTCAGACACTTACTGGATATACAACCCTGGGCAAGTCACTTAACCTCTGTCTGCCTCAGTCTCCTCACCTGTAAAGTGGGAGTAACGATAACGCCTATCTCACCAGATAATGAGATAATATAGATATAAAGCCCTTTGGAAATCTTAAAATGTTATATTATTGTTGTTGTTGGGTTGTTTCAGTTACATCCCACTTAGTTGTCTTCTGGGCAGAGATACTGGAGTGGTTTGTCATTTCCTTCTCCAGCTCATTTTACAGATGAGGAAACTGAGGCAAACAGGGTTAAGTGACTTGCCCAGGGTCACACAGCTAAGAAGTGTCTGAGGCCAGATTTGGACTCAGGAAGAAGAGTCTTCCTGACTCCAGACCTGTGCTTCCTAGTCGCCTTGTGCTAGGTATTATTAGCATTATTATTATTATTTTCTTACCTCTCCCATCCCAGCCCATAGTGACAAAGAAGAAGAGGGGTTGGTCATTTACCCCACATGCTGCAGAAATGTCAAGTAGGATGAAGGCTGACATACAGTCATTGGTAGGGAGCATGGCTAGTGTTAGGGGTTAAAGGTGTGGGATTGAGAGGCCATGATCACTAAGAGAGATGGGGAATCATTCCAGTGGGTTTTTCCCCTACACACAATTATCACAGCAGGATACAATTACAGCTGTGGAGGAGAGGGGCTGAAGCGGAGCAGTGGAACGATGGAGGAATTTTGAATCAAAAGACCCATGTTCAAATCCGAGCTCTACCCTTTACTACCTGTGTGACCTGAGACAAAGACTCAACTAGACCATGGCCTTGGATGGCTATATTCTAACACACTCCAATGGGTCTGTTCAAGCTTTGAAAGCTCTCTCCAACAATGCAATTGATCCATGATTGTACATCCTGTATAACTTCTGTATATGACCTTGCCTAAATTCAACACAGGGGATCCGCTCCGTATACTTGGCACCTTCTACTTCTTCCGACATTCCAAGGATAGCAAAGAGCAGTCTGGCTGTCTACTGGTAACACCTTGATGCTATCATACAGCCCAGGCTTTCTACCTATTATACATTCTCTGATGACATCTTTTACTCCTATTCTTCAGGGGGCTTAATTGGTTCTATGTCCCATCATTCACCTCTCCACTACTCTCAGCATTTTCATGCTCATTCATTCTCAATTAATTGGACACCAGCACCATGTCTCATGGTTATATAACACATGTAGAATATGGTCATAAACTGGACATGTAAACCATATCTGAAAGGAATAGGGGAAACAAAAAGAAATAGAGCAAGGGGTAGCAGATTTCTCTCTTCCTCACACCCATTGGCAATAATGTCTTTTGGGAAAAGCCGATGACTCTAGGAACTTTGTATATATATCCTGAGAGAGAAAATAAAGGAGAATGCTTCCTGAACTTCCATCCATGTAGACAAAGTCAAGAAGAGGTCTTGGCATGTGGAACTGGCATCCTGTTAGGGAGAGGGCAGGTACAACAGTTACACATGATGGGTAGCTATGAATGGATGGCAAGAAGCAGGGAAGGAAGTGGTTCGTTGGTCATAAGGTAATGCTTCTGGGTCTGTCTTTAAAAGTATGGCAGTGCCACTGCTAAGGACTTCAGCTGAACCACAAGGAGTAGGCTGCAAATGTCTAGGAAAGGTATACACACCGGTGGGGGCTCATGAGATATCATACTGGAACCTTGTGTAGTCAAACTCAGGGGAACCTGTCCTGTGAGTTAGAAGGTCACCCAAAGAGGTGCCATATGAAGAATCACCATGGAAAGCACTTGGGTGGCAAGATAAAGTAGCTATGTGACATAGTAGATAGAACACCAGACTTGAAGTCAGAAAGACCTGCCTCTAACACTTACTGACTGTGTCACCCTCAGCAAAGTCACTAAGCCTGTCCGAGAATCCATTTCCTTATCTGTAAAGCATCTACCTTAGAAGGATATTATGAGAATTGAGTGAGAAACATGTACAGCCCTGTAAGGGATGTATTAGCTATATAAATCCAGCAAAGTTCCTCATTGGTTATATGTTCCAGGCTGTTTGCCTCACCGTAAATGTATTCTAGTACTGAAGAGTGCTGGATTTGAATATGTGTAAAGCTCTTAGCCAGTGATTTGCAGCACACAGTAGGTTCTATATTAATGCTATTCCCTTCCCTTTCCTAAATGAGTATAACCCTAGGTAAGTCACTATTTGATTCCCCTTTTGGCTCAATGACGTCTGCGGGCCCCTCCAGTTCTCCATCCATCACCCCCTTGATCTTCTCCTGCTGGCTTTTCAAAATGAATTGCTGATAGGCACCCCCTCCTCCCCTTCCTAAACAGCTGGGGATCTAAGGGAATGGACAGCCCTATCTTTGTGGCCCTGATCCTCTGTTCCTCCAGCAGCAACCTCTGAGAACCCCTGCCTCCTGTGCCCATCTCGGGGTATGCCAGCATGGAGCCCATTACCATTTACAACCCTAGAGAGGGCTTGGTAATTTACTGGGGAGCTCAGACATGTGCCATGGCAGGATTCTGAGGGCAATGGGGCCGCCCTCACTCCTGGCTGGGGTTTAGTAACGGGAGACAGGTGGCTCATTAAAATTTAGAGAGGGCTCCTGGAAAGCCAGCTTTTGCAAGAGAGCTATTAGAGTAAGTTAGACAGATGAAAAGCCTTGCTGTGCCTTCATTCAGCTAAGAGCAAGTCCCAGCAGGGAGAACATGCGGCTGGCCAGCACCAATTCATATTCCACCCCCACCCCCAATTGTATTGCATCACATCTCCAGGCCCCTCGTGTATACACTGCACAGAACAGAACTTGGCTGTAGCTAAGACACTGGCTAGCTGGTGGGGTCCTCGCTATCCTTCTGCCAGCCCTGGGAGCCTGGAGTTCAGCAGGGCAGGAGGCAGAGGTTTGGAACGCAGCTGGACAGAAGGCAGAGACTGAGGCCAAGCTGGATGGGAAGTAAAGTTTGAGGCCCAGCCGGGTAGGAGGCTGAAATTTGGGGCTCAGCTCAGTGGGAGGTAGAGGCTGGGGCCTGCCCATCTGGGTAAGAAGCTAAAGTTTGCAGCCCAGCAGAGCAGGAGGCTAAGGTTTGGGACCTAGCTCTCTGATTTACAAAATTACAAGTTAGCCACAGGGGACAGAATGGGGAGCTGAGGTCCAAGGACTCAATGAATCTTGGACTGCGAAAGGACGCCCTAGGGCCTTTGCAACCAACCTTTCCAGAGCCAGAAAAGCAGTCATTCATATGGTGTCCCTGCCCAACCCCTACCTTGGGACGGCCTGCTTTACCCAGGAGCTCTCCTCCTTCCCTTCCTAGGGCTCCCGAAGCAACCATGCCATAGACAGATTCCAAATCCCCGAAGCCAGTCCTGAATAGACAATAAGGTACTTACATCTGTAAAGAAGTGACCTAAGACTTTGAGATTGTCTGGAGTTCCCACTGAGATGTAAATGAATCTCTTTTCATAATCATTCAAAAACCTATTGTCCTGATTCCTCATTGAGGGACTGGACTGAAGATGGGATCTCCTTCTTTTTCTGGGAAAGTTTATGTATGTTGGGGGAGAGGGGAGGGCAGGCCCCTTGGGATCACTGGACCTGTCTTGTTTTCCCATCTCTATGTGATTTCTTTATCATTTTTCCTGCTGTCAAAGTGTGGCTAGACTGAAGTACTTGGAACCAGGTTTAATCACTCAGCCAGTTATCCTACCAAACCCCTGGGAGTATACTGCGCAGCGAGGGACATAAAGAAACTATTTCTGCCCTCAAGGACCTAAGAATCTAGTGGCTAAAGAGTCAGGAAAACTTGAGTTCAAATCCAGACTGACATCTGCTAGTTTCGTGACCTTATGTAAGTCACTTAACTTGTTTGCCTCAATTAAAATGAGTACATCTTTTAAATGGGGATAGTAATGGTACCTATCTCACAAGCTGGTTGTGAGGATCAAACGAGATAATATTTGTAAGGTGCCTTGCAAACTTCAAAGTGCCGAATAAATGCTAATTATTATTATAATCTAGATAGTTATAAAATGTAAACAAAGTAATTTGGGGGAGGAGGCAGCTGGTGCGACCAGGTTCGGATTCCATCTCAGACACTAGCCAGGAGACTGAGCAAATCATTTCCATCTCTTAGCCTCAATTTTATCATCTATAAAGTGGGTACAAGGATAGCTCTTGTTTCACAGTGTTCCTGTGAGGATCATATGAGATAATTAGCCTGACATCGCTTCAAATATAAATGTCCACTGCTACCTCAAAGGTAGCAGAAAGGTGTCAGACACCTCTACCAGGCTATCCTGCTGGCATCTCAGCGTCAGCTCTAGGCAGAGTGGTACAGTGGAAAGAGGACTGGGTTTGATGTCAGAAGACGTGGGTTCCAAAACCCAGCTCTCCCCTTGCTTCCTGTGTGATGCTGGGCTGTTCATTTACATTTTGTTTAGGCTTCTTTTTGTTATTTCTGTTGGTAGCACTGTTGTCTGTTAGTGGCATGGCCATTTATCCAGACTCCCAGGTTTGAAACTTAGGTTTTATCTCTGCTTTTTTCCCTTTCTTCACTTTATACATCCACGCATTTGTCAGGGCCTGTCTCTGCCTTGAATGTATCCCCACTGCCACAGTCTAGTCATTACCCACCCAAACTCTTGTCAGACCTTATCCCTGCTTTCTCAGCCCTTCAGTCGGATTGATACTCTTCCTGGATTAATCTATCAAACATTTGAGCGTATCATTGCTGAAAACTCTTTCATAAGTTTCCTACTGTCTACCAATTAATGATCAAATTCGTTAGCTTAGTGTTCAAGGCCCCCACAGTTTGGTGCCACTCGTGTTACCTTATTTCCTTCCACATTCTCTACGGTCTACCCGAACCGGACAGTATTCCTCTTCCGGGGGACTTGGGTGCACTCAAGAAAAGGAGAGGAGAAAGAGGGGACTTGCATTGGGCCTCAGGACATTCATCTCATGCTTGGTTTGTTTCTGTTGTTTATCCTTCCTCTCTCTCTCTAGCAGAAGCTAGAGAGAGTTATCTCTGACTCTACTGAATAGAGGAGAGACGCTATTCACTCAATGATTAACAAGCTCACACTTGGTCACATCCTGTAAATCCCAGGGAATTTGAACGTCTGCAGACATCCAAACCTCCTTCCCCATCCTCCATTACTCAAGTTCTTATCCCCCATTCCCCTCAACCTACCCATTCCAAAGTCCCAACAAAATGTCACCCACCTCTTCCACTGTGCCCTCTGGAATGCTGTCTCTGTAAGCAACAAACTTGTTTTCATTTTAAATCTTTTCCTTTCCTAATCCTTCTGGTTTTTTGGCTATCATTGAGACTCGGCTTCCCCATTATGACAAAGACTGCAAAGTACTTTCACCCTTTCCCTTCAACTAACTGGTTGAGGATCCTCCCTGCTGCTAGGTAATGCTCGCTCATCAATTCACTATCCCACTCTCCATTGTGGTTCTTCTAAATCTTTTCATCCCTTCCCAAATTTCCCATGATTCTCCTCTTCCCTTTAGCTTCTCAGCTAAGAACGTTTTACCAAAAAAATTGAGGCTATCTGCTGAGAGTTCTCTCTTATCCCCATCTCCCTTCATTTTCTATTTTATTTTTTTGTTTTTGTATTTTGGAGGGGAGAAGGCAGGGCAATTGGGGTTAAGTGACTTGCCCAAGGTCACACAGCTAGTAAGTGTTAAATGTCTGAGGCTGGATTTGAACTCAGGTCCTCCTGACTCCAGGGCCTGTGCTCTATTCACCGTGACCCCTAGCCACCCTTCTGTGCATGTTCTATCACTCAGATGCCTTCCTTCTGCCTTCACCTCTGTCTCACAAGAAGAGATGGCCTGACTCCTTGCCAAGACAAACCTCTCTACTTGCACAAACCATCCCTTTCCATCCCGTGTACTCCAGTCCATTGCTTCCTCTGTCATCCCTACTCTCTCGCTTATTTTCCATCTCTCCCTGCTTCCCACCCACTGTTATCCCATATCTTCTACCCTTTGTGGCTAATCTCCTGAGAAGGTCATCTACAATAGGTGCCCCCACTTTCTCTCCTCTCCCTCTCTTCTTTCCCTTTTATAATCCAGCTTCTGATCTCATCATTCTGCCAAAATTGGTCTCTCCAAGATCATTGGTGATCTCTCAGTTGCTAAATCCAACAAACGTTTCTCTATCCTCATTATCCTTGACCTCTCTGCAGGCATTGACACTGTTGGTCACCTTCTCTCTTCTCTTCTAAGTTTTTGGGATGCCAATCTCTCTTGGTCATCCTTTTACCTGTCTGTCCACACTTCTGTCTTTTTTGCTGAAGCTTTATCCAGAGTATTCCTGCTAGTCCTCAACATGCCCAAAACAGAATTCATTATCTTTCCCTTAAACCCTCCCCCCAACTTCCTGATTACTGATCTCCAACTCCTGATGCCTCACCATCTTTCCAGTCCCCAGACTTGAAGCCTCAATGTCACCCTACATTTCTCACTCTTTCTCTCAGCCCCCATATCCAATCTATTTCCAAGGCCTGTTGATTTACCTTTGAAACATCTCTCCAGTGCTCTCCCTTGTCTCCTTTGATAATACCACTACTCTGGTGTGGGCCCTCTGTCTCACCCATGGACTATTGCAAAAGCTGCTGGTACGTATGCCTACCACAAATCTCTCCCAAATCCATTCCATTGCCAAAGTAATTTTCTTAAGGCATAAGTCTGATCATATGACACATCCTCCTCCCACTCCCACCCCTTAATAAACTCCAGTGGCTATCAACTCTAGGATCAATTATAAAATTATCTTTTTAGCATTCAAGGTCCTTTATAACCTGCCTTCCCTCCTTCCCCCACCTTTCAAATCTTCTTATACCTTCCACTGCCTCCCTTCCCCCCCAACTATTCTTTGATCTGGTGACATAGGCTTCCTTGCTGTTCCCCAAACAAAACAAGACACTCCGTCTCTCATCTTTGGACATTCCCTCTGGCTGTTCCCTATCCCTAGAATGATCTCTGTTTCTTGGCTTTCCTGCTTTCCCACAAATCCCAGCTAAAATCCCACCTTCTATAAGAAGCCAGTCTCAATCCATCTTAATCCAAGTGCTTTCCCTCTGTTGATTGTCATTTATCCTGTATGTCGTTTGTTTGTACGTAGCTTTTTTGTGTGTTGTCCTTCCATTAGATTATAAGCTCCTTGCCTTTCCCCATATCTCCAGTCCTTTGCACAATGCCTGCACATAGTAACTGCATAATACATGATTATTCCTTTCCCCTATTCGATTATAAGGTTTTGTCCTGGGTGCTCTTCTCTTCCCTCTCTGTGCTCGCTTCCTTGTGATTATATAACCTCCCTGTGTCATGCTATCTCTTTGGTACAGACAGATAACTCCTAAATCTATGCATTCAGTCCTGCTCTCTTTCCTGAACTCTTACCCCACATCGCCAGCTGCCTATTGACCATTTTGATTGAACATCCCAGAATTATCTCAAACTCAATATGCCCAAAACAGAACTCATGATCTTTCTCCTAAAACCTGCCTTATCCCTAACATCTCTGTTTCTGTTGAGAGCATCACCATCCCTCCAGTCACCCTCTTCACAACCTTGAAGCCACTTCTCACCCCTCCCACCTTAGTTGCTAAGCTTTGTCAGTTCTGCATCTCATCCTTCTTCTCTGTACCCATCCAGCCACCACTCTGGTCCAGGACCACGTCACTTGGGGTCACCCTGCCTCTAGTCTCTTCCCCTTTCCAATACATTCTCCATATAGCTGCCATATTAATATTCTTAAAATGCAGGTCTGACCCCTGCTGAAGAATCTTAGATGATTCCCTAATGTCTCTAGGGTAAAATACAGCTTGCTCTGTTTGGCATTTAAAGCCTTCTGCAATCTGGCTTCGGTCTATTTGACCGGGCCTTTCACATTATTCCTTTTAAATTCTATGTTCCAGCAAAACTGGCCTGCTTGCCATTACCCATACACAGTAACCCATCTGTTTCCATGCCTTTACACCAGCTGTTTCCCCCATGCCTGGAACATTCTTCCTCTTTACCTCTGCCTCTCCTCTTAGGATCTTTATCTTCCTTCAATATTCAGCTCATGTTTCACTTCCTACAATGGAAGAGATCCCCCTGCACTCCCCCAATAGCTTGTGATTTTTCCCTGGAAATGACTCTGTCTACGTTTTATATTTAGTTTTCTATATATGTATTGCTTTCTTCCAAAAGAATATAATTTCCTTGAGTCAAGAGACTACCTTTTTTGTGTCTTTGTACTCACAGTACATGGTTTATAATAGGCATTTAATAAGTGCGTGTTGAACTTAATTGTTGAATTCAGCATGCATTTATTAAGCACCTACTGTTTGCAATCCTTGTTCCCTTCAATTGCCCTCATCAAGGATGCCCTCAATAGGTCATTCTCATAAAAATGTATATAGATGAGAAAAGAAGATAGAAATTAGTCATTGTGAATGTCTTCCTGGTTTCCTTTTGGGAAGAATAATAAGGTCTAATCATTTTTTCATGCTTTTAGTATCTTCATCTGCTTCCTTTACCTTAGGAACTGATCCCTCAGTACCCTCACCATTATGTCAGCTATAGCACAAACCTCTTGGGAGTATCTTTGGCCAAGTCCAGCTGCTTTTCCAGTCTTTGTTCTCTTCAACGTAATTTCTACTCTGAAGAACCGAAAAACTATATCACACAGAGGACATTGAAAAAAGGACATGGGGTGTGTGAACACATAGGTGTAAGAGGGGATATTATGGTATCTTGTTTTGCTCCCACAAAAAGTTATTGGGAGATAATCAATAGCTGTGAGGAAGCTTGCTTATCTTATTTTACTAACACAATGGCCAACCTGTTGCCAGGGGGAACTAGAAAGGTGAGAGTGTTACAAACAGGTTGGACCCTAGAGGTTATATCCTGGTCACTAGTGTCCTCATTACCATGCCTACATAATCTGCATAAAGAGGGAATGTAGGGAAATGAAGTGAGGAATTTGAACTAACCCTAACTCTAACAGGAAGGACAGAACTGTATAATCTCACTCCTGCTTCTGTATCAGTGTACGTGTTCCTAGGGACCATCACACCTGCTTCCTTGAGGGAAACCTAATAAACACTTTCCTCTGCCCACTCTGTTTCTGAGTTCTTTCAGTGAGAAGGGGATTGCCTTGTTAAAGGGCATATCACGTGAATCTTCCTAAGGGCACACTACCAGGGAAGCAATGGACAGTGGAAGCTCATCCAGACTAACTCCCTGATCCTGCCTGGGAAATCCTGATTCCCCAAAAGCGTGTTTCTCACATAGAGAATAAGGAAAAGCAGAAGATAACTAAAAGAATCAAACCAAAAAGAAGATGGATTGGTCACATGGGGGAAATGGAGAGAGATCTGATGAATAACTCGTGTTCTGTATTGGTATCTTCACAATATCAAGAGAAAGCTACCAAGGTTTGGCCCCACCATAGTACACTTAGGGGACAAGAGCTGCAAAGAATTGCCCAATGTGCAACTTGAGAGAGAATGCTCTCTTGATAACATCACAGATTCATTGTCTATTTGAGTATACGCAAGTTGCTAGCGTATGCAGTTCCCTCTACCCAGAGTTCCCTCCGCCTATCTCCATCTCTCAAAAACCTATTCATCCTTTAAAGCTAGCTCAAAAGTCATGTCCTACAAGAAGCTTTGCCTGTCCATTAAACACCAGTCCCCATCAGCCAGCCTTTCTGGGAACTCACATTATACTTATACTTTTATCACGGCTTACTTTGTATTGGCTATTTGGGAAAGGTATCCTATGGTCCTTCTAGACTGTGAGCTTCATGAGGGCAAGGTCTGTCTTATTTAATCTTTATACACTTTACTAGCAAAGTGGGGTGCTGAAACCAGTTGGAATTAATTGTTAAATTTTCACTGTGAGCACTTATACCTCAGAAATGGCAAACTCTACAAATCAGGGTTTGATTTATTGTTTTGCTGATTTTCTAGACTTCAGAAAATGATAGAGAAAATGGTCACGCAGATTAAACTGAAAAGTGTGTCTAAATACATCCCTGCACCAGAGAGCCCATAGTTAAACATTTACCAGCACACACTTATACTAGAACCAAGCATGCCCAAATATTGACGTTGGAATTGAAAAGGGAGTGTTTGAACTGAGCTAGGTCCTGAAAAGAATGAAGAGAGAAGTGCCTGGGGAAGTTCTTTAAGACTGTAATAACAAAGGAGCTGTTCATCTTTAGGGACTGAAGGAATTTCTGCTCCAGGAATATTTTCTGCCAATGAACTCACTCGTCTGATCCAACAAAAATGGGCAAGGCACTGGACCAAGCATGATAGTTACAGAGGTAGATAACAGGTAGAATATAATCACCTTTGTACCACCAGTGCCTAGCACACAGTAGGCACTGCTGTTATCCCTTTCATATAGAGACTTTCCTCATGCTGATTTTGATATATCACAGGTTGGCATAAGAAATTAAACCGAAATTTTTTGGGGGGGGGAGTTTTGTGGAAGCTGCAGGTGACACAGGAAGGCCAGCACATGACTCAGAGTCTATACTTAACCCAAATTTTATAATAAAATACTGTAAATACTCCATAAAAGAAAAAAAATTCTGAATTCTCTGATACAAAGGGAGAGACAAAATGTTTTGGGGGAGGGGGAGATAACTGTAAAATTCTTTTTGATTCATGGATTACCATGACAAAGACCCTACTCTCAAGGATGGAGGAGATCCATTTAATTGTAAGCTATTCCATTAGATTGTAAACTCCTTGAGACTGGTACTGTCTTTGGTCTGCTTTTGTATGCTCAATAATTAGCAGTATACCTAGCACCTAGTAGGCACTTAATAAATGTTTATTGATTTACTCATTCATTGGAGAAAGAATCCAGCACTCAGGGCAGAGATCCCCTCAGGATACTTCCTGTAGGTCTTAGGAGGAGAAAGTCTTTTATTTGATGCTGATGGTGCAGAGTTAGGTCATGAGAGGTTCCTGAAGGTGGTTTCCAAATCCAAAGGACTGGAGTCTCTCAGACAAGCATCTGCCTTACTGGGGTCCCTCTTGTCCTGCCATATTTCAATTAGTAACTTTTAGGGACAGACCTGATTTGGATGCTTTATTAGTTCTGGTTTAAATTCAGCGTTGGGATGAAATGACTTATACGTCATTGAAAAGATAACAAAAAGAGGTTTACTTAGCCCTAGCTTAGCAAGGATAAATGAGCATACTGTAGGCACTTAATAAAGCACTTAGCTTCTATAAATGTGACCCCTGCATCTGCACAAGTAGACATGACTGTGCAGCAGAACAGAGTGTGGTGACTCCTCTTTGTTTGCAAACACTCGCCCAAGTGGAGATGGGGGAAGGCGTCTTTAGGTGACCAGAAAACTGCATCAAGGAATGTACAGCTTGAAGCTTGGAATCACCCTACCCTTGGGCCAATCAGGTGCTGACTTTGTTGCCTTTTCTTAACCCATGTTTATGGTGGAGGGAGAGGGGAACACTGGTAGAGTTTGGTCCAATCACAGTAGCAAAATCTCAAGGAAAACAAAGAAGAATGTGTCAGGGATAGCAAACAAGGAAGGGGGACAAGTGATCTTGGGAGGAAAGAAGTCCAAATGGGCAAGCCAGAATGAAAATAGGCATTCAAGGAGATAGACTGATAACTGAGGTCCCTGAGGCTTCTGAGAGAAGAAAGTGGGGCATAGGATGTTGTTCATGGGACAGAAGAGTATCTCCTAAATGGATCTTTTATGAGTAACACAGAATAAAAGTATTTCAGAGATGGAGAACAAAGGTAGAGATCTGGAATGGATGCTCTGTTAATTTCACATTTCTTTTGAATAGGGGAAAAGGAAGTGATCAGTTTTTTACAAAAAATCCAGAAAAGTTTCATGGAAGAGGTAAATCTTCAGGAGAGCTGATGAGGCAATCTAAAAAAGAAAACACATGCTATTTGGAGGAGAAAAATTCTAATGTTTTCTAAAGTCTCTCAATCCTGGAAAAAAAAAATGTTTTTTATGGTTCAAAATAATACATGGTGCCTCCTGCTAGAGATTACCCCAGGTTTAAGATACCTTGTTGATCAGCACATGCTCAAACCATAAATGTGTGTCTTTATGGATGTGCTTACCTTTAAAAGAAAGAGGGTACAATTACTTCAAAGTAAAGACTTTTAATGAAATAGCATGGTAAAAAAAAAAAAAGTAGCAATAAAACCCATCCTTGGCTAATCAGGGATTTTGTCTCTCACACCAATACACACCCCTTCAGTGGGAAGAGTGAACACATGTTGCAGGAGCATGTGTGGCTAGGGCAAGTGCAGGAAGGGGCAATTAATCCTTCTGACTCTGCAAGGCTGCCCATGTCACCCAATGAAGACATTCTGAACATGCTTCTAAAGGAGTTGTTTGCCCCCTGGTTTCTGCTGGACAATCAGTCACCAAGCAAGCATTAAGCATCCACTCTCTTAGCCAAATGCTGTTCCAATGGATATGTGGTCTTTGAAAGGCAAACGTAGGGAAATCTGGCTCCTCGACTTGTCCTAATTTCCAAGGTCTGTTCTCTCTCTGTCTTCCTGGAGTCTTTCCCTGAAGAGAATCTGGAACCACATGTGTCCCCTCAAAGCAAGAAGGAAGAAAAGGGTCTATTGGGAGCCAGTTCTGCCCCAACACACAGGCATACAGTGTGGAAGCATCATTCTCTCAGGCCTGGGGAGAATCTTATGCAAATGATCCAGGCTTAAAGCCAGGGTTATCTGGGCATAATGCTTCCTCTCACCCTTCCCTTCTGTGCCAGAAAGAGCTGCAGTTCTGAAGCTCTCCTCTCAGACCCAACTGTTTAACTGTCTCTTTGGTTTCAATCCTCTTCAGACTCTGCTGATGGCTTATGTATCTAGGGGATAAGGTTGAACATTGGCATTTGGAGGCCACGTGCTCGGGTTCCATCATCCCTGCTACACTCCAGTTGGGACTTTCATACTGGGCTGCAAACATTAATACGCACCCATTGAATTCTTATCTGAGCAGAGAAGGCTAACCCCATTCATGTCCATGCCCTTATATTAGTCTTTTTAGGTAATACAATGCCAAATGGATTGTACAGTAAAGGCTATCCTCCTACACACAAAGATAGATAGGATACAAATCCTGCTCCCCCTTTTTTCCCCTCTAAGACTGGATCTCTCTGTCTCACCTAGGGGATACTCGTGGGCTCAATCCTACTCCTATCTAGGAATGGGAGCTTTGACCTGCTCCATTTCTGATCTAGGGCAGTTAGGTGGCACTGAGTCTGGAGTCAGGAAGACCCCTCTTCCTGAGTTCAAATCTAGTCTCAGACACTCACTAGCTGTGTGACCCTGCTCAAGTCACCTCCTCCTGTTTGCCTCAGTTTCTTCATCTGTAAAATGAGCTGGAGAAGGAAACGGCAAACCATTCCAGTATCTTTGCCAAGAAAACCCCAAATGGGGTCACAAAGAATGAATCACAACTGAAACAACCGAACGACAAAAATTTCTGACCTATTTGCCCCTTCATAAACAACCTGGTGGCTTTCACTCTCAGGAGATCACCACATCAATGCCAAACTTAGTCCACTGTGGCTCAGAACTTGGGAGTTCAAAAGCTCCAACAGCCTCAGCCTCTCAGGCACTAGGAACTACAGGTGGGCCCCAAACCAGCAACAAAAACTCTTATCAAGGAATTTCTAGTCTAATAGGGTGGAAGAAGGTACACCGAATAAATCACAACATAGTGAATGCCAAAGAATATGCCAAGCGAAGTGCCATGAGAAATATGAGTAGCAGATGACGTCTCTCCTGATTCTAGGTTCTTTGAGGACCAGGTCTGTCTTTGTTCAATCAATTCCTAGTACCTAGGAGAGTGCCTTGCCTGCGGTAATTGTCAATTAGCTGTGCTTAGATTGAATAGAAGAAGATACCATTTTTAGTCAGGAGAGGACAGCTCTAGGACAGAGATTCTTGACTTCCCCCCCCCCATAATTCCAAAGCATTTTTTTGAAAAGGGACACTTCTACCTCTGGTCCCCTTCTCAGAATGTTTCTAAATGCAAAAAATAAAATAAAATAAAATAAAATTCATAGGATTTCAAAGGAAACAATGTTGTTGCAATTCAGATATACACGTGTGCGCATTTTTTAAGTTTATAAACAGACCTTGGCTGAAGAACCCCTGCTTAGATCATTTAAGCCAGTGGTCCTATTCTGCTACTGTTTGTTCTGAGCACAGGCAGAGGCTACTTCTTGACCAGATCTGCAGGCTCTTTCTTGATCTGTTTAGATCTGTAATCTCTCCCTCCTCATCTCTACCTCTTGGCTCTCCTGCCTTCCTTCAAGTCCCAAAGAAAACCTCACCTTCTACAGGAAGTCTTTCCCAAGCTCGTTTCATTCTAATGCCTTTCCTCCCTGAATTATTTTCTGTTTAACCTATATGTGATTTGTTTGTACATATTTGTTGCTTATAGTCTTTAGATTATGAGTTCTTTGAGAGAAGGGACTGTTTTTGTCTTTTTTTGAGTCTCTAGTACTAAGTACAGTACCTGCCACTCTTTATACATTATTATTATATTATTATGTCATATTATTATTTTGCTTTACTTACTTATATTTTATATTTATTTATTAACTACCTATTTTTCTTAGCTCTCAGTCCTAATAGGCCCCTCTCCTGTCATTCTCTCCTATTGCCCCCTCTACCTCACCCCAAAGGACCTTGCTGTCCTTGTCCAAATCTCTGCCTAACTATTGATACAATCACCAAACCCTGAGCAGCTCTGCCTCACTTAAATCCAATTCACACACAAGTCAAGACATCATCCTCATGATGTCATTGGTCCTCTTCGAGAATGAAGGACAAACAACCACCAAAAACAATAAAACAACATCATGGCACCGAGGCTCTTTTTCCTAGGCTCACCATTAGACAAAGAAAGTAGAGGAACTGAGTTGGTCTACCAAAGACCCTCACTCTAGCAGGCCTGGGAGCCCTCCAGCCTAACATTGCTCTTTCTTCAGCTATATTTCAGTTTCATTCAAAGCAAACTCAATGAAAGGGTATTCCTTACTTTAGCCTGGGACCAGACAGTAATGTCTAGGATGAAGGATTCTATTTGATCTACATTTGTTTTGTCTACAGTTATGGGTGATTTATTTGCTTTTTCTCCCCAGAGGAGTAACAGCACAAATAGGTAGTATCTATGTAAAACTTTAAGATTTGCAAAAAAATTTTAATGTATTAATTTGAGCCTCATAACAAGTCATTGAGAGAGATACTATTAATATCCCATTTTGCTCTTGAGGAAACTGAAGCTTAGATGGGTCAATGGGTTACATAGCTAATGAGTGTTTAAAATGGGATTTGAACTCAGGTCTCTGGCTCCAATCACTACATGCTAACCAGGACACTAAACTGCTTCTCAAGGAGCAATAGTACCTGAGTAATAAAGAGGGAAGGGAAGTATCTATACACTTGGCAAGTCACAAATACTTTGTGTCTTTCCACAAACATTTATTAAATGCCCACTGTATGCTAAGCTCTCTGCTACACTGAGGACACAAGACCAAACAATATTTCATCTCCCAAAGTAGAGAATAGGAATGGAGATCCCAAGGATGAAGGGAGCAGTGAGACTAAGGGTTTTCTGGATTCAGAGGCAGGGATTGCAGGGGAGCTGTGATCAGAAATATTGACCATCCTTAATAAATGCACTCTGTGTGTGTGTGTGTATGTGTGTGTGTGTGTGTGTCTGTCTGTCTGTCTGTCTCTGTCTTTGTCTCTCTCTATGTTTTGGATTCTCTTTATTTACCTCTCTATTCCCATCCATCTTCCTATCATACATCTATCCATATACCTATTATCTATTCATTAATTTATCTATCATATATCTATTCATCTATCATCTATTCATCCATTTATCTTTCTATCATACATTTATCCATTCATTTATCTATCTCTCTATTTCTCTATGTCTCTGAGTCAGAACTGTACAAATCCACTAGATTAGATTAGATTTGAGATCAGAAGAATCAAGAGTCTCTGTGGCTTCCGCACCTCCTCAAAAGTTGAGCAATCAGATTCCCAATGGAAAGTACCAGGTGTCTTTCAAGATGACCTAAGGCATAGCAGATGCCAGAGAGCAATGCCAAGGGCAAGCTGAGCCTGAGGAGCACTGGTGTTCCCTGCCCCTTGACCAAGAGCAGCTCTCCCCCATGGAGACCAAGACTGTTCAGAACATGTCCAAGCACACCATTTTCTTGGATGAGGTCAGAATAGCCCTTCCCTCCAGCATTTTCTCAAGTAAGTGCCACTTCTGCCAAGGCTGGTGGTAAAGACGTGCCTTCTCACCAGATTTATTGGGTATGCATCTTTTGCGGCTAAATGGGTAACCGGAGATTCTGGATTCTGCTGCTTTTCATTGTTGTTCAGTCATTTTTCAATCATGTCTGAGTCTACATGTCCTCATTTGGGGGTTTCTTGGTAAAGATACTAGAATGGTTTGCCATTTCCTTCTCCAGCCACTACAGGTCTAACCATGGGCAAAGAACTTCACCTTTCTAGAGTCTCAGCTTCCTCATTTGTCAAAGGAGGTAAACGAGCCCTTTGATTCCTTCCAACTCTCAAGCCTCTGCTTCTAGAAGAGCTTCATGAAGGAGGTGGTCCCTGGCTTGGACTAATGCAATCTAATGCAGTAGTTAGAGTGCTAGATTCGGGATGAAGAGGACCAATGTTTGATTTCAGGGCTGTGCCCATGGGCTTCAAATCATCCTTGATTGTTAAATATTCCGTGTGAACATTGATACCTGGAAAATCCTAAACACTACAAATCAGGGCTTGATTGATTGTTGTGTTGATTGTCTGGGCTTAAGAGAGTGATGAAGAAAATATTAACATAGATTAACCCTAAAAGTCTACAGTGTATACAGTTTCTCCCTAGAGAGGCAATTGTTACACCCTTACCGTATATCCCCATTTGAATCCCCTTTTGGCTTCTTACCCACTGTCTGTAGCACAGCTGGGTGGTTCAGTGTATAAAGTTTTGGGCCTGGAGTCAGGAAGACCTAGGTTCAAATCTGGCCTCAGACACTTACTAGTTGTGTGATCCTGAGTAAGTCACTTCACCCTGTTTGCCTCAGTTTCCTCATTTGTAAAATGAACTGGAAAAGGAAATGACAAATATCCAATATCTCTGCCAACAAAACCCCAAAAGGTTTCACAAAGAGACACAACTGAAAATGACTAAACAACAAAATCTGATAGTTACTAGCTCTGTGAGCCTCAATGATTCACTTAATTTCTTTCACCCTCAGTTTCACCATCTGCAAAATGGGAATTAAAATCACTTGCCTTGAAGAGTTTGAGGATCAAAAGAGATGTCTGTAAAATACTTGGCAGCTCTTAGAGGGCTATCTCCACATTAGCTATTAGCAGCAAGCCTCTGTGGTTTTTGTACGAATCAAATGAGGTGATTTATATGAAGTCCTGTGTAAACTTCAAAGTGCTATATTCAGGTCAGTCATTCTTACTACAATTACATGTATCCTGCATGTTCTTTCTGTATGTAACCAATTCTTCCTCATCATGGATCCAAGATGTTTCTTTTCCTTTCCTAAATGGTACTTGTCTCAATTCCATGCCTTTCTGCTTTTTTCATCCCTCTACTTTTTCCTGTTCATATCTGTGGTAATGAACCCAAATTGTTAGTGAAATGAGGATCTTGGGCTCACCCCAGTGACCATATGTTCACAATAATAGTAGTAATGCCTTCCAGTTGGATGGGTCTTTTGAACTTTTCAAAGTTCTTTTATTCCCTGCCCCCTTACCACTGGCATAAAGAATTCCCACTGTGGAAATTCTCTCCCATTGATTCCCTTCAGCAACTGATGAAATACAGTCTTTAAAAGTTGCCTAATGCACTGATAAATAAGTGATGTGTTAGGATGGTCTGTATCAGAGGTGGGACTTGAACTCCTCTCTTCCTGACTCCCTAAGCCCGCTCCTCATCCACTAAAGCATACTGCCTCTCCTAAGTCCCCATTGTTCTTGCTTTATTTTATGCTTTCCACAGCATGGTGAGGTAGGTCAACAGAGGATTCCTATTAGATCTAGAAGTGGAGAACCAGAGAACAGCTTGCTTAAGGTGATGCATCTAATTAGTGGCACAGCTAGAACTAAAGTGAGAAGATGACCAATCCCTTATTAGAGTTTTGTGCTTTTTTGGAGAGGCCCATCTGTAGCACATTGTGGAATCCTTGGGGACTCACAACTCAACCCAGAACTTTTTACTTCCCACCTATTTTCCTATACACCCCACCCTCTTCCCCTCAAACACACATAGCACTAACCATAGCCAAACCAACTCTGCCATTGTCCATGGAGAGGGCACCTCTACTCCTTTACGGCCCCTCTTACCATCCCCATGACTTTATTAAACAAACTGCCCCTTCCCAATGACTACTTCCCTTTTTGTGTTGTCTTCCTTATTATAATATAAGCTTCTTGAGGGTAGGGACTGTCTTTGTTTAGACAGTGAGGCTCAGTTTTCTTATCTGTACAATGAGACAATAAAGCTTAGACTACCTACCTCACAGGACGGTAATGAAGAAAGTACTTTGAAATCTGTGAAGTGCTCCATGAAAGTAAGAGTGTCTGTTGTACTGTGTTCAAATCTTGCCTTTGTCAAATACTAATTTGATGATCCTGGGCAAGTCACTTAAACTCTCAAGGTGTCAGGAAATTCTTTAAGACTACAATTTACAGAGAGTTGCTGATGTTCATCTATGAGACTTGCATAGGTTCCCAAAATGAGTGATACCACACTCTAGGGAGTATTAGAACAATGGGGAAGTGGAAAGTGGGGGGGGGGGGGCAGTAGTAGCCTCAGGTATAATTGAGGGGTGTTGAATAAAAATAAGGTTGTGGCGGAAGCATAAGGAAAGAAGAGAAGAAAATTTTGAAAAACTGTCCATAAGTTTCATCTGTTGTGTAATAGAGTTATAGTCACAGTGATTACATTATTTTCCAAAAAGATACACAAAATCCAGGTTATAACCAATCAGTGGTCAAGTATACCAACAGGTCTTAACAAGCAAGTGTTGGCAGGCAAGCCTATCTTGCTTTGTGGGGAAGTCCAGAATACATCAGCAGGAATATGTACATGTAATGACTTGTTTACCATATAATACTATACAGGTGCATGACACAATATTGTATCATCAAAATTTCAATGTAGAAAAAAACCCACAAATTTATAATAAATAATTAAATTTAAGATGCGTCATTAAAAATATAGTTTGTATTTTTGGAAATAATGTAAATTTAAAAAAATGTTATAGGGTTAAATTAGACAGTAGGTTTCTGGGGGGGGGGGGCACTGGGTAATTTTTTATTTAAAAGGGAGTGGTAGGCCAAGTAAGTTTGGGAACCTCTGCATTAAAGGAAGGTCCCCGTAATGAAGAAATCACAGGCCCACACTCCCTTCTGCCAAATTCTAGAGCTCCTCTAATGTATTATTTAACTTAGTTAAAGAAAAACATGTGCATAAGTTACATGCAGCCACAATCAGGTCACTGAACTTTTCTGAGTCTCAGCTTCTTTCTCTCTAAAAGGAGAATTATAATATTTCCCAGGGCTATGGCTAGAATTCAAGGAGATCATAGGAATTGAGTGCTTTATAAAACATAAAGCCTTCTACGCACATTAGTTATTATTATTCCTTATTTTAAAAATTAAAAATAAATTACACCCCCACCCCCAAAGGAATAGAGTACAATGCAGAGAACACTAGATTAGGACCTGGTCAGCCAGGTTCTAGGCTCAGCTGAGCCATTTCCTGGCTCCGCAGCTTTGGGTAAATCACTTAATCTTTCCAACTCTGAGTTTCCTCATCTGTAAAAGGGGTCTGAGCCTGACCTGCCTTACAGGACAGTTGGGAGGCTTTCATGGGCCGATGATTGTGAGGATGCTTTGTCAATGAGGCAGCTCCAGGGAAATGGCTGGCCTCAAAGAGAGGCAGAGAGGTGATGTTTAGTTGGTTTTCAGTCATGTGACCCCTTTTGAGGTTTCCTTGGCAAAGATACTGGAATGGATTACCATTTCCTTCTCTGGCTCATTGTACAGATGAGGAGACTTGAGGCAGTGACTTACCCAGGGTCACACAGGTAGTGTCTGAAGCCAGATATGAATCCAGGTCTTCCTGTCTCCAGGCCTAGGGTGGTATAGAGGGAGGAATATTGCATCTATTGTCAAGGAACCTGGATTCGAATCCTTTCTCTGCCTTCACTGCCTGTGTAATATAAGGCACACTCCTTCTTTGAGCCTCTCTTGTCTCCCATGTAAAATGAGGGGTGGTCTGGAAGGTCCTTTCAGTTCTAAACCTATGAGCTGGTGTAGCTGCTTCTCTTGGTTACCCTCTCTAAAAGCTGGGAAGCACCCAATGGTCCTGGGATTCTCAGTCTCTCTCTCTTTCTTGGCTCTGGTGGATAACCAATCCTGCCCTTCTCACAGTGTCTCCCATCGAACAGCTATTTTTACCCCTGCACCAAAAAATACAATCTCATGTTACTCAGTTAACTTGGCATGGCTTTAAACCACCAAGCAGCCTCATCCACCCCCTCCCAGTCCTGGTCTTGGAGAGCCTATCCTTCCTAGCTAGCTGATCTTCAACCCAACCCTCCCAGTCCTAGGCTAAGGACAACCCCTCCAGTGTCCTCCAGCCCTAGAGGGAGTGGGTGCTATCCTGTCTGGGACTTTTGTAGATATTGCTCTCCTCCTGGATGCCCATCCAGGCCCCCGTCTCCATCTTAGCAACAGCTAGGGCTTTGCCCCTTTCCCCAGAGACAGGAGACAAACACAGAACCAAGGAGCTGGAGTCATTGATGAAGCTGTAACTGAGACCACGAAGCACCAAAGGAGATGTGTAGAGTTTTATCTGTTTCATGAAAAGGTGCCTGAGACCTGCTGAAGTGCCCACTTCATTGTCTTACTCAGTATTGAAGTCCTGAAGAGCTGATCATTTCTTGACTGGACTTCATATGTGTATAAACACTTATACACACTTTTATATATGTTGAGTTGTTTCAGTCCTGTCTGACTCTTTGTGACCCCATTTGGGGTTTTCTTGGCAAAGATACTGAAGTGGTTTGCCATTTCCTTCTCCAACTCATTTTACAGATGAGGAAACTGAGGCAAACAGAGTGAAGCGACTTAACCAGGGTCAAGTAGCCAGTAAGTATCTGGGGTCAAATTTGAACTCAGGTCTTCCTGACTCTAGGCCAGGCACTCTATCTACTGTGCCACCTGGCTGCCCCATTTCTCTCTCTCTGTCTCTCTGTCTCTGTCTGTCTGTCTCTGTGTCTCTCTCTCTCTCTCTCTCTCTCTCTCTCTCTCTCTCTCTCTCTCTCTCAGTTATCTGTTCCACATTGTGACTTTCCCCATCACAGTTTTGATATATTGTGGGTAGACATAAGAAATTAAATGGGAATTTGGGGAGAGTTTTGTGGAAGCTGCAGACAACCTGCTAAGGCCAACAGATGACACAAAGTCTATGACCAAATACTTAACTCAAATTCTACAGTAAGGTACTGTAAATACCCCATAAAAGAAAAAGAAAAAATTCAGACTTCTCTGGTATGAAAGAAGGGCCAAAAAATTTTGCACAGATTTTCCAGCTCCCAGGAGCACCGTGTCCTTGAGCCCAGCAATGTGGAAGGGATAACTCTATCTGTCTATAGACACATTTCTATATAGACACACAGATTTATATGTGCATATTTAGCACTGATACCTATATAGCTATATCTGTATCTCTACTTTTACATATCTTGTGGCATGTCTGGGATCATTCAGAACAAGGAGTCAAGATGGGCACGTGTTCCCACTGCATCTTTTGTTTTGATATCAGTGAATTATAACAGAAGGAGGGTGTTATGGTGCCCTGGATCCACAGTCATCCTCAGAACCTGGCCATGGTATTTACCCTCTCAATCCCCCAAGCAGCTTGCTAAAATGAAGTTGCAGGGCACATTGGAACTTTTATCCAAAAAAGGTGTGTCCTATGACAATAAAATCATAGGTCTGCTTTAAAAAAATTAAAATCAAAAAGGCCCAATGACTGGAAGTTGCTTCTCTCTTTTTTAAATCTAGAAACGGAAATTTATAGCCATTTTTCCCCTGGGCTTTACACACAAAAATTCCTGACTGGTCTTTCCCTGACTAATGGTTATTAAACGCTTTACTCTAACTAGGGCTGGGCTAATGTGACTTTGCCCCCAGGGTGCTGGACAGCCCAATGCTCCTTCTGAGAGTAGAAACAGCCTAGCTTAGCATCTTGCTTGCAAGAATAATTCATTAAAATAGAAAACTCCCTGATGACCCCACCCTGAAGCCTCCCTCCTCATACCAGCCCCAGAATAGTCACCCTGTGCCCTAGGATCCTCTTGTCTGCCCAGCAAGGAGATGTTGCTGAGTCTCTACTCACAGGGTCTTCTGTTCTGGTGGTCCTTATCTTTGCCAGACTTCTCTCCTCAAATAAATAAATAAATTTGTCCCTAGGAGTTGATGGAGGGAGCCTTTTGCAGTTCTTGCAGTTCTTGCCCTGGATTCCAGAATCAACTAGTTATCAGAAACCAAGATGATTTTATCAGTGGAAATGTCATTGAAAAGACCAGGCATTATTATCTGCTTTGTTCCAAGTAGAAAGAAAGGACCCCAGCAAGGACAATGGTAAGGTTGGTCTTTGATTCTTCAGCCTGGCTCAGCCCCTGGTCTCTACCAGGCCACTCTGAAGGAAATCACCTTCTAGTTCACCAATTCTCAAACCCTCTCAACCTCATGGAGCAATCATCTGTCCATTAAATCCACAACTGCAAGAAACACAACTCTATCCCTCTGGCAACACTCTCCTAAGGCTGATCTTGAGGCAGCATGTGGGAGCATGATGATAAATGTTTAACAACTGACTCTGGGGGGAAAAAATGTACTCATTTGTTTAATTTACATGATTAACATTTTCTCCAACACCTTAAGTCTAGACAATCAACAAAACAAAAAAATTAAAGCCCTGATTAGTAATATTGACTGATTTTTGAAGTGTAAATGCAGAACAAATTCAAGAATCAGCTTTCCCTGTGAAAGTATTTGCAGATCCTATATTTGATTGTATGCCACCATGGGGGTCGGGGGAGAGGGAAGGGAGAAAATTTGAAACTCAAGGGATTGTGGAACTAAATCTTGTAAACTAAAAGTAAATAAACAAATAAATTTAATTTAAAAAAAAAAGAATCAGCTTTCCATGATGAGCTGACTCCAACCCCCTCTGGCCAGTAGTCACAGCCTCTGCTTTCATGGTCTTGTCATTTCAGCAGGAATGGTTCTACAATTTCCTGTTGTAGTACACGTGCCTCAAATAGCCACAGCAGAACCTGGGTGATTTGGGGTGGCTTCAGATTTGCTTCATTGGTTCATACCTGAGGAGATGACCTAGAGCAAATTGAGATGGGTTTTACCTGCCACTCACGTCTGTCTATCTCTCTCTGTCTGTGTCTTTGTGTCTCTCCATCACTGTTTCTCTCAGTCTCTCTTTCCTCCCCTCAAATCTCTTTGCTAGCTGTCCATATTAAGAAATGTCCTTGCTGCTCAATTGCTGACACGTGGCCAGGTATGCCTGGGTCATTTGCTAATTCAATCATGGCTTATGCAGTCAGATACAATCTTTCTGCTCCTTCAACCTCAGAAACAGGTTCTCCACGTAGGGCACAGTCAGAGAAGCCTTGTCTCCCTCCTCTTCAAAGGGACCCATGCTTCCTTCATGCTCTTTTCTTCCCCATATCCTTTCTCCAGCCCCTGCAGGTACCACACCACTGGGGCCCCAAATCTTTCATTCTCATAAAGCACTTGAGACCCCCAAAGTTTTTGACAGTCTCCTCCATTTTTCTACACAGCTTTTCCAATGACACAGATTGCATTATTATTTAGAGGGTACATCCTAGCTACCAGATTCCTTGCTTCAAGGGCAGGGTTTCTCCTCTGAAAATGATCTTACCTTCCAAAAGTGAGTCCCTTGTTTTGGCCCTGACAGGTTTATAGTCTGCTCACCATTTCCAGCTGTGGCTGATCTTATAGGTGCTGTTACCATCCCTGATCCTGGCTTTGCTTCATTTTCACTAAGTCTTTTCTCTTCAGGACTGTTTTAAATCTTGCCATCTCCTCATCCATACTGGGGAGTAGAGTTAACTCACTTCTAACCCTAACCCTATCCTTATGAATAATAGAGTATTCCACTATTTAAAGTAATTTACAAAAACATACAACACTTTTGTCTTCTTCCACAGACATCTTAGACCGAAGGTTCTTAACCAGTGTTAAGACTCCTCTATCAGCCTAGTGAAACCTATATCCCCTTTCTCATAATAAAATTTTTAAATGCATAAAATGAAATATATAGGATTACAAAGAAAATCTATTTTAGTGAAACGTAGCCACCAAAATATTTTAAGAGCAGATTCATGAACACTAGGCTAAGAATCCCGGCCTTAGACAGTACTTGACATTTTCCCAATAGCTTTTTTTTTTTCCTCAAAGTCAACAGGCAACTGAACATTAATAATCTTTAATGAGACTCCAATTACGTAACTGGGCTCCAATTTCCCAATGACTGGATAGTCATTGGGCGTTATTTCAGCCCCCATTGCAATTACAACGTATCCCAACAATATCACAATGTCAATACTTAATCACATACACCCCAGGCATTCTACAATGTTAATAACCAGCAAATTGACATTTTATATAGCTTTGGGTTAAAGGTATAATGAAAGCACAATCTGTTCAGAAAAGGATTCCACTGGGAAACTATAATAATTAAAAAAAACCCCTTGAACTGCCAATTATAAACAATGAAATATTTGACATAATGCAAAGAGTATTGTCTGTAGAGTCAGAGGCTATGAGTTCACATCCCACCTCTAACACTTAACTAGATGCATGAACTTGCTCACCGTCTGGGGCTTTGGACCAGATGGCTTCTGAAGTCTCCTCCAGTTCTAAAGCTCGGATTCTACTGGAAAAATTATTGAGTTCAGTTTTAGCTTAACTTAATCTCAAACAAGTCTACCAAAAAAGGCCAAAATATTTTCAAAAAAATGAAGATTCTTCTGGATGAAGTGCTCATAGCGAATGAGAATGTTAAGGTATTTTAAGTGTCCACTATGGAGTGGGTACTGTCTAAAGCGGTACGGATACAAAGAAAAGTTTAAAAAAAAAAGTTTGCTAGCTGTGTGCCCTTGGGCAAGCCACTTACCCCCAATGGCCCTGCCTTTCCCCCCTCCAAAATAAAAAAAAAAGCAAAACAGTTCCTGCCCTCAAAGAGATCACTCCTGGTGGGGGAGATAACCTGCAGACAACTCTGATAGCAGAAGATATATACAGAATCAATTGGAGGTAATCTCCAAGGAAAAGGCATTAGCAGTATGGCGGACTGGAAAGGTCTTTTGAAGAAGGGGGGATTTGATTGAAGGCTTGGAGGAAAATAGGAGGCAAAGGTGGTGAGAAAGAACATTCCAGGGATGGGGATAGTCGATGATAAAGCATGGAGTCAGGAGACAGAGGGAAATGTTTGAGAGATGACAGGGAGACCAGCGTTGTTTGTCCTTTGTTCTTGAAGAGGACCCATGACATCAGGAAGGTGAGATCTTGACTTGCAAATGAACTGGATGTAAGTGAGGCAGAGCTGGGCAAAGGCTTTGGCCTTACTCTCTCCTCCAGAGTCATCAGGATCCAATATCAAGAGATAGGTCAAGACCATTGGCCTGTAGGACTGTAGAGAAGGCAGAGAGGAGTTGATTGGAAGAATGCTGGACAGATAGGAATGGAATGGATTGTGAAAAGGGCTTCAGATGGCAGCAAAGATCTTCTGATCATCAAATGGAACTGGGGTAAAGGGGTTAAAATAGTAGCCCTCTCTGAACAGATGGTAGGCACCAGGGGAAGATTGTGACTAGACAGTCCCCAGAGAAGGTCTGCTACCTTTTAAAGCTTATGTGCATGAGGCCTCCACACTGCCGGGACAATCTTTCTGGATTTAAAGGGACTTACCTGTCTTTTGGTCCCCTCACCTGAACAGCTAAGGGCATCTACAAGGAAGTCCAGATATCCTAGCCAGCTTTCTTGAAATTATTACTGTCATTCGATGGTGGTCTGATAGTTACTCCCATCACAGGTAAATCTGAAATAATCAATCATTTGGCAAGTATTTATTAAAGCAGCTGCAGCACACCAAGCCTTATGTTAGGGACAAGGGATAAAAAGAGAAAATTGAATAGTCTCTGCATTTAAGGAGTTTACATTCTACTGGGGGAAATAGCATGTAATCAAATAATTATAACAGTGCTTTCAGCTTGCCCAGATCACCTATGATGGAGGCACCCGTGTGGGAGACACCAAGAACCTACTTCTTGAGATAGACATTCTGCCATTGCTTACGCGGTAACATACTTGGCCTTCAGGAAGTAAGAGCAGGGATGGGAGGGGCAGGTAACCATTGGATATGCAGAGTTTATGCAAAATAAATGCAAAGTCATTTGGGGAAGGAGGGCCTTAAAAGGGGGGAAAGGTAGCAGAAAAGGTTGAATGATGGTGCCTGAGCTGAGTCTTGAAGGAAATGGGATTCTAAGAAGTGAAGAGAAGAAGTTCCAGGTATAGGGACCAAGCAGTAATAAGAGGTGGAGTGTCATATGTGAGAAACGTGAAGAAGACTGTTTAGCTGGGTTTCATCCTGTGTGAAGGGTCCTAATGAATAAGAAGGCTAGAAAGGTAGCTTGGAATCAGGGTGTGAAGGGTTTTTAATGCCCAGCAGAGGTAGCATTTTATCCTAGAAGTAATAGTGAATCCGTAGAGTTTGTTAGCTATTTTCAACAACACAATGATCCAAGACAATTCCAGCGGGCTTATGATGAAAAATGCCATCTACCTCCAGAGAAGGAACTGATAGAGTGTGAATGCAAATCAAAGCAGACTTTTTCTTAGCTTTCTTTATTTTTCTTGGATGGGCTTTTTTTTGGTCTTTTTTCTTTTGCAACATGGCTAATATAGAAATATGTTTTGCACGACTGCACATGTATAATCTCTAGCAAATTGCTTGCTTTCTCAAGGAGGGGGAAGGGATGCAAGGGATAGAGACAATTTGGAACTTTATGTTAAAAATTGTTTTTACGTGTAACTGGGAAAAAATAAAACAAACTTCTTCAAAATAAAAAAATAAAGTAGACAAGGTTGATCTTTGGCTCACTCTACCACCTGGTCTTCCATACTTCTAAATCTCAGGCTTCTGCTTTCCTGTTTTCTTAGATCTCTTAGAGCTATAGAAGAAGGGGAATCTAGTAACTTTATTCACACTAAAGTGATAACTGCTCCTTCCAATTATATTTTAATTCCAAACCAAAATGACTGGAGGGCTTTTTACAGATATCCAAGTGTTTCCCTATATTAAAAAAAAAATCTGAATCCTCTTTTACATTCTGCTGTGCACATACCAATGTTTTTTCTTTTCTTTTTTTGCATTTAAGTTTATAATGTGTTACTTTTTCTTTTCTTATTGTGTATTTAAATTTTAGTATTAAAGTTGAAATTTTATTAATTTAAAAAATACCTTGTTTGACCTTGCCATTCCCTCATCATCCTATATCTCTCTTCCCCTTCATAAATTCCTAGAAATGGTCATCTACATTTATTGCCTTCATTTCTTCATTTCATATTTCTTGATTCCTATAAAATTGGCTTCAAACCCCACTATTCCACTGATGTTGCTCTCTCCTAGGTTATCAGTGCTGTCTACTAACTCTGAAGGCCTTTTCTCAGTCATTCTATCTGACTCCTCTGCAGTTTACAACATTATTCATCCTTTCCTTCTCTCTGACTTCTGAAATACTTACTGTTCTCTCCTGATACTTGTCTTACCTGTCTGACTATTTTTCCTCAGTCTGCTCTGATGGATTATCACCTTTCTCCCACCCACTAAATGTAGATACCCCCCAAGACCCTCTTCTCTCTACATCCCTTCCTTGATTATTTTATCAATCCCCATTGATGCAGTGATTATCTCTCTGCAAATGAATCTTAGATCCAGCTCTCGTAATTAAACTCTAGGTCTACATCATCAAGTGCCCTTGGTCTGGGCATAGTAGTTCATACCTGTAATCCTTGCTGCTGGGGAGACTGAGGCTGGCAAATAATTTGACCTCAGGGACTCAGAGCTAGAGTAAGACAAATGTAGATTGGATGTCCAAGCACCAAGATGGTGAGACCCTGGCTGTTAGAAGGAGCTAAAAGGCTGCCTAGGGAGGGGTGAATCAGTCAAAGTCAGAAATGGAGAAGGTCAAAGTTTCTTTGTGAATCAGTAGTGAAATCACAGTCTAGGCAAGATAACAAGACCTAATCTCAATTTTAAAAAAATTAAAATTGCCTATTAGACATTTCAAACTTGATGTTCCGTATAGATCTGTGGTGGCAACCACACCGGAATACTCAGGATGGCTACTAGCACAGGTTCTTAGATCTGTTTTACCAGGAAAGACAGCTGTTTAAGAGGTTAACAATCCTTTTAAATTACATTTACTAGTTCAGGGGAAAAGTTAGCAGCCTGAACTTCAGAGAAAATAGAAGGAGAGAAATAAAGACCAACAGATAGGGCTCTAACTGCCTGAATCAACTATACATTTTACATATATCCCTGGATCAAGAAAGCCTTTACCTCTGAGCAGTCAGAGAGCTCTGAATATTGACACTCAGAATCTTGACCAAGAAATCACAAGATATTCTCATAAGCAAGCCCCCAAAGCAAAATACCAACTCCAAGTAAATATGTGTGTGTGTATATAGATATATATGTGTATATATATATATATATATATATATATATACATACATATATACACATATATATACACACACACTTCTCAGAGCCAGAAGGCATCACAACCCTGATGACTCAGTGCTTAATTAGAAATTAGCAAAAGGTGTGAAAGCCTTCCTACAAGCAAGCCTCCTCTAAGCAAGCTTCCCATAATGGGCTCCATGTGAGGCCTATTAATGAGTGGGGAAGATCTTATATACATTAACATTACAAGATCTCAAACTCAACATGTCCAAAGAACTCATTATCTTCCAGACTGAACCACATCCCTAATCTCTCCAGACTTCCCTATTTCTATTGAATATATGACCAGTCCTCTGATCACTCATGTTCACAAACTTGCAGTCAATCACTTGACATTTCCCCTACCCTCTATATCCTATCAGCTGTCAAATCTAGTCAGTTCTTCTTCCATATGTCTCCCATCCAAACCCTCCTCTCCACTATGTAGTCTCTACCCTAATTCATGTCCTCACCATCTCTCGCTTGAAATATTGCAATGACTTCTTAATTGCTTGGCATTAAAGTCCACCACAATACCATTCCCCCCACCAGTCTTTATTTCTTTACTAACTCTTTACATCAAATTGACCTGCTAGATGATTCCCATACATGACATTTCTTCCAGCCTCCATGCCTTTGCATAAGTGAACCCAGGATTGTACTGGATCCAGCTCAAACCAGCTAAAGAGAGATTGTTAGATTTTCAGTGTATTTACACCTTGGAAATTGGTAAATCAGGGCTTTGTTTATTCTTTTTTTTATTGTCTAGACTCAAAAAGTGATAGATAAAATGTTAATAATCAGATTAAAATGAAAAGTGTGTCATACCTACATTTTCCACCTGAAAGTGCTAGTTAAACACACCTGGGTAGACTCCACATCTGGAAGGCATTTCCTCCTCCCTTCTTACTTTTAGAACCTTGAGCTTCTTTCAAAATATATCTTAGTACCCCCTACATGAGGCCTTTCCTGATCCCCCTAGTTGTGAGTGCCCTCTTCTTGAAATCTATAAGATTTACAAAGGAAGGTCATAACTGTCAGGGGCAAGATTTGAGGTCCTTAGAGAACCAGGGCTTGTTCTAGTAAATTAGGCTGCCCATCTTCTGTTGCTTTTTTTTTTCAAAACATATATAAAATTTTAACCAAATAGTAACAAAGATGGCCCATTTGTACAAATCCCCTTTGAACTTCCTTCAAGGCACCGTCTCGTTCTCTCTCTCTCTGTCTTCTCTCTTTTTCTCTTTGATCTTTTCAGTACTTACATAGAGTCTGGAACATAGTAAGTACTTGATAAATTCTCTATTTGTCATTTGTCCATCTATTCACCCATCCATCTATCATCTGTCTGCCTATCCCTCCCTCCATCTATGCATTTATCCATTTACTTGTCTATCCATCTATCCATCCACCCATCATCTATCCATTCATCTATTTATCCATCTATCTATCCAACCATCTATCTATATATCCATCATCTGTCTGCTTATCTATCCATTTATCTATCTATTCAGCTATCTTTCTACCTATCTATCCTCAATCTATCCATTAGTTCATCCATCCATTTATCTATCTAATGTCATTTCTTTTCCCTTTTTTTTGGACTCTCACTATCCACTGATTTACTCCCTCAATCAAACTTCTCTCTCCAATTATAACAAATGAGTGTCATGGAACCAAAAAGAAAAAAAAACCCACAGAGTTTACAGATCCAAGATATGAACCCAGGCCCTTCAACTCCAACTCTAGCTATTTCTGCACTCTGTTACAGTCCTAAATGCCCATTCCATTAGATTGCATTCTTTCTCTTTCTAACATTCTGAGACCAGCTGAGCTGAATTAAAACAGTGATCAAGCCATGAGTTAGGCTTCTAAGAAAAGATTGTTTCTGGAAAACTCCTTAGTGAGTTATTTGTTAGTTTGTTTTAATATCATAGACAATGTGATTTCTGACAAAGAGGAGCATCGGAAAAAGTCCTCAGATTCTGGGAGTGTCTTCAGCTCCCTCAGCCCAGGCTGCCATAATAAGCCTGAAGCTTTTGACACAGTAAAGCTGGGTCTCACATGCTGGCTCAACCTACTTTCCTGCTTCTGCAGGGAACATTCTGCATTTACTGCCCCACTCTCTGAGAGGGAACTGAATTTTCCCACATCTGAAGAAGCTCTTCAAAGTGCCTCTTGGCAAGTTTCAACCATTCGGTGGCCAATTTGCCCAGAATCAAGTTCTGAATAAAGGCACTGGTTTCTTCTCTTTCAGGTGACTCAAAGATTCATTTCAGATGACTTTCAGTGAAAGTCACACTGGGACTTTCCTCATGTTGCCTTAAGTTCTGCTAACTAACAGGAGAGCCATAAATGGCATGAGCAGCATGGCATACTGGATACAGGGCGGATCTTTGAGTCAGGAGGGCCTGGGTTTGACTCTTGCCTCAAGCACTGACTAACTTAAACAAGTTATTTAACCTCTGTGACCCTCAGTTTCTTCATCTATACACAAAGGATACTAATAGCACCTATTTTGCAAGGCTGTTTGGAGTCTCAAATTACATATTATAAGCGTAATGTCCCATCTAAGGTCACTTCTCCAACTGAGCATTCAACTTGAAGCTCCCAGAAAAAACTGAGATTGGGTAAGTGGGGCTGAGAGAGACCAGGATAATTCTGAGATCATGAGCCTGGGTGACTGAAAGGATGATGGTGCCTTTTACCATAATAGGGAAATTAGAAAGAGGGAAGGTTTGTGGAAGTGAGGAAGATAATGAGTTCTCCTCTGAATGTGTTGGGGTTTGAGATATCTAAGGGATATTCCATTCAAGTTGTGCAAAACTGGTGATGTGAGACTAGAGCTCAGGAGAAAGACCAGGGCTGGATATATAGATCTGAGAATCATCTACCTAGACATGATCATAGAAGGAGAAGTCTTGGAATCGGCAGACATGACATAGATAAAAACTCACCAAAGGAGACTGAGCTGGAGAGGTCGGAGAATTGGAAGAAAGTAGTATCAGGAAAACCCAAAGAGGAGAGAGTATCAAGGAAGAGAAGATGATCAACAATGTCAAAGGCTAGAGGAATCAAAAGGGATGAGGACCGAGAAAGGGCCATTAGATTTGGGAAGTAAGAGATCATTGGTAACTTTGAGGAAAGCAGTTTCCATTAAATACTAAATTCAGAAGCCAGATTACAGAAGGTTTAGATTCTAAACCTTAAGATTCTAAATCCTTTTTTTTGAGAGGATTTATTCTGTGAAGTTTGGATTCAGTCAATTATTTTGTAACTTGATTCCATCACTTTTCCATCAAGAAGTAAGTAGCAAGATTCAACATCCATCTTCTGGAATTGTTGTTGGTCACCGCCTTGATCAGAGTTCTTAAATCTTTCAAAGTTTGCTTTTTCCTTCATAACGCTGTTATTGCAAAAATTGCTCTCTTGGTTCTGGTCAGATTCCTCCTCCACGGTTCATCTAGGTTTCTCTGAAACCACCCATTTTGTCCTTTCTTGTGATGCAATAATACTCCATTACATTAATATACCATAATTCACTTAGCCATACTCTAATAAATAGGAACCCCTTCATTTCCAGTTCTTCGCTATTATTTTAAAATGGTGCTATAAATAATTTTGTATATTTAGATCTTTTTTTCTCCTTCTCTGATAGCCTAGAGGGTATAGATGGTGGCATGTTGGTAAATGTTTAATTGACTCTCTGGGGGACAACGCAAGCACCACACACTTTTAAGCTTAATCAATATTATTAAAAATTTTTCCATTACTTTCTTAAGTCTTGTTGTTATTTAGTTATTTCAGTTGTGTCTGATTCTTCATGACCCCGTTTGGGGTTTTCTTAGCAGAGATACTGTAGTGGTTTGCAATTTCCTTCTGCAGCTCATTTTACAGATGAGAAAACTGAGGCAAACAGAGTTAAGTGACTTGCTTGGGGTCATCCAGAAAGTCCTTCTCTCTATCTATCATGCCCTTCTTAAGCTGCCCTTCTTAAGTCTAGACAATCAAAACAATAAAACAAGCCCTGATTGCTCATTCCTGAGGTATAAAGACTTGTGCTGAAAATTTAACAGTGGCTACAACATATCCTAGGGTAAGTCAAGTAATGGTATCATAGGGTGAAAGGGGTAGACAGAGTTTAGTGAGTTGGTGGACATAGCTCCAAATTGCTTTATAGAATGACTGGACCATTTCACAGCTACATCAATAGGGTTTAAGTGTGCCTGTTTGCTCTCAGTCTCTCCAACAATTGTCATTTCTCTTTCTTGTCATTTTTGCCAATCTGATGGGTGCGAGACGGAAGCTCAGAGTTTCATCAGTTTACATATTTTGAAGTTTCATAGGATGAGGGCAGGAAGTAGGAAAGAAAAAAAAAAATGACAAAGTCATGCACTTTACTCATCGAGGAAAGGAGACCATCCTGGAAGTAATTAGATAAGGCCTACCAGGATCTGAGTTGGGTGATAACTTTAGATAGCATAAACCTCAGAGAAGCAAAAGTTGCTTAGCAAAGGTGGAAAAAGGAGAATATGAAGGTGACAATGAGTAGCAAGGAATATTCCAGCTCCTTCAATAATACCCAATTAGTCTAAAGATATAAAAGTGTAACCAGAAATGGAAAAGGTGGTGAGGGAAGCAGGGTAGATGAGGCTCCCAAGTAAGGGACAGAAGATAGAAGCAGAGAGAAAGGAAAAGCTTTAAGTTAAAAAGTAAAGTGTTAATCATGGAGTAGGCTCTCCAGAGGGCACAGTGAAAGGGGCAGGCAGATCTGGAGTTGGACACTGTAGGAGTAGGATTGAACTATATTTAAAGGCTCAAGGAGTTGAGGATGGGGAAATGAGTTTGGTCATAAATTGCTGAGATGTGGAGAATATTGTGCGTGAGAATGAGAACAGGCAGAATATCTGTGACTGGAGAGAAGCCTGCTGAGTGAGCCAAGTGGTTAGGGCAGTTATTCAAGGGCCTTCTTTGAGACCCAACCTCATTGCAGGTAATAATGCTATATCCTGTGAGAACTCAGAAAGCCTTTCTTATAGTAGAGAGGAACATGGCTGCCCTGGTGGTGACTTGCCTATCCTGGGGAGGAGGAGGGAAATGGAGGAGGAGAAGGCCCACGAGGCCATAGATGCCAGGCTGAAGGTGAGTAGCCTTCTAAGGAGGGACCTCAGGACACTGGAGATAGCCCAGGAAGGGTCAACAGAAACAAGGAATCAGGTGGAAGGGTCTTAGAAGGAAGCAATAGTCCTCGTATCAAGCAATTAGCATTTATTCTGTGAGGGGCAGGGCGGAACAGTGAGTTACAAACGCAGGGAAAGAAAAAAAATCCTATTCTCAAAAGGTTTATCTTTGTTTAGGAATTAAAAAATAAGGGAGAGAGAGACAGAGAGAGAGAGAGAGAGACAGAGAGGCAGAGAGAGAGAGGATAGAGAGAGAGGATTGAGAGAGACAGAGAGAGAGAGAGAGAGACAGAGAGGCAGAGAGAGAGAGAGGATAGAGAGAGAGGATTGAGAGAGACAGAGAGAGAGAGAGAGAGAATACATCAGAATATACAGCGTCAAGTGTCAGACCATGAACTTTGACCCAGGATCTAATGGATCTAAGCCACCGTGATCTCAAGATCCTAAGCCATAAAGGACCTCTCTAGCAGTATAGAACCTTTCCCCACCATGTCCCAGAGTGACTGACAAAGGCATCATTCATAGGAGTCAAAGACCTTCTGGCTTCTAAAGTCAAGCTCTTCCTCCAAAGAGTTCCACTAGAGGACCTGTAGATTTTTACAACTCTAACTCTATGATGCTGAGATCAGAATGGGTCTCTCTCTTCAATCAAGTACCTGAGCTGTGATGGATCTCATCATACTCCGAATAGCTCACTGGGATAGAGTGAGGAGTGGGTTGGTCTTTGGGTGGGTGGGGAGTGGGAAGGGTGGGCTGGTCTCCCTCTAAGTGAAAAGCCGTTGGCTCCATCAAAGGATGGGTCTTCTCAGAAAAGGCTCCAGTCTAGCAGGCCAGGCAGGCACCTTCCTTCTTCCCCATGAGGGATGGGGCTCTGGCCCCACTGCCTAGCTTTGTCCGCTCCTGTCTCCGTGCTCTGTGAGGAAGCTTGCAGGAGAACATTCGACACCATCCACCCATTGTTCGGGGCCCCCTTTGGCCACCCTCTTTATTAGATGGTTTATGCCTGCTCGTAGGCTCCACAAGGGAAGCTAAGCAGCTGCTGGGGCCTTTTTATTTTTCCACCAAGATGCTACGGTTTCTTTGCATTTCCCATAGTAGCAGTGACCCAGGTGGTGATAGAACAGAACAGGCCCAAGTCTGTCACATTCATGAAATGGCAAATGACAGGGAAGGAACATGGTGCCCAAGGAGCCGGGGAGGCCTTGCTAGAGCTTTCATTGTCACTAATAATGACCCTTATGGAATATCACCTTGCATTGACACGCAACCTTTCTCCTCCAAAGTCAAAGTGACCTTCTGTCTGCCGGCTCCACCATCTCTGGGAACCCACCGGCAAGGTCCATTGTTGAATAAAGTTCTAGGTCCCAGAGGGTAATAAGAAGGAACCAGAGGGCCTCAGCTGGAATCCTTGCCCTGCCTCTTGTCACTGAGGGATTATAGAGAGAGGGCTAGGTTAGAATCTTGTATGGGCAGCTGTGTGACCTTGGAGAGGTCACTTAACTTTTATGGGACTCAGTTTTCTTAGTGGAAAAATGAAATGTATTGACTGAATGGCTTCTGAGGTCTCTTTCATCTCCAAACCTATGATTGATGTGGCCTTGGGGACCTCACTTAAGCTTTTGGGTCCTCAGTTTCCTCATCTGGAAAATGAGGGAGGTGGATTATCTGATTTATGACATCCCTTCTAATTTGAAAGTTATGAGCCCAGGACCCAACTGCATTCATCTGGGGCTTCAGTACATTGTAGAGGTTTGGGGGGATCCAGAGGCAGAAAGACTAAACCTAAGAATATAGGCCTATGGTCTTGCCCTGAACTCTATTGCAACATGGGACTTTCTAAAGTCACGTCTAACTACAGTTTCTGCTGAGGTAACCTGGAGTCCCAAGACGAATTGTTCTTTAACTCAACCAAAACAGAAAAAAAAAAAGTATAATCAATGCTTAAATTCTTCTAGGCAGTGGACTGGTGATACAAAGGAGCCCCATTGTATTCTGGGCCCGCCCCAGGCAGGATGGTGAAGCCGCTGTGGGAGCTGGTCCACAGGCCCTTTATTCTCCTTTCTGTTCCCTTCCCCCCTTCCAGCACAGCGGTCCTTCCCCTCGCTTCCCAGAGGCTGCCAGCCTCCTGACCTCCAGAGCTCCTGCCCCCACACAGAGCCTTCGAGCCTGGCTAGCTGATGTGCCATCACAGTCCAGAGAACTGATAAGGGAGACTGAGGAGTTTTACCCACCCAAATCCGAATCCTGGCCCTGATATTTCTCAGCTTTGTAAATGGGGAAGTGATTTTCTCATCTAACAATAACTTATTAGATGAGAATATATATAGCCCTTTAAGGCTTACAAAGTGCTTGACATAGGCTATCTCATTTGATTCTCACAACAGCTCTGAGATGTTGATGCTCTTAACAGCCCCATTGTGCAGATGAGAAGAGTGAGAAAGCTAGGTGGCAAAGTAGATAGAGCACTGAGTCTGGAGTCAGGAAGACCTGAGTTCAAATCTAGCCTCAGACCCTAGCTGTGTGACCCTGGGCTAGTCACTTAACCTCTGTTTGTCTCATCTCCCTTGATTGTAAAGTGGTCATCGAAGCCCCTGCCTCACAGAGTTGTAAGGATGGAAGGAGATAATACTTGTAAAGCACTTAACACAGTGTCTGGCACTATACAGGATAGGTAAGTGGATAGAGCACTGGGCCTGGAGTCAGAAAGACCAGGGTTCAAATCTGGCCTTAGATACTTACTAGCTGGGTAACCCTGGGCAAGTCACTTAATCCCTGCCTAAAACTGAAGAAGGAAATAGCAAACCATTCTAGCATTTTTGCCAAGAAAACCCCGTGGACAGTTGGCCCACAGGGTCACGAAGAACTGAATGTGACTCAACAACAAGGCACTATATAATTGTTTATTCTGTTCCCTAAGTGATTTGTCCAGGATCACACAACTAGTAATTGTCTGAGGCAGGATTTGAAATCAGGTCTTCTTACCCGTCCTCCTCCACCCAAATGCCTCATCTATAGAATGGGGGCAATAATCCCTAACTCACAAGGGCTCCTGTACATATGAAAATCAAATGAAATAATGTTTGTAGAACATTTTGCATGTAGCTAGTTTTATCTCAACAGGATAAGCTGGAATACCAGAGGCAGTTTAGTGGGGAAAGCACAGGATTTGGAATTAAAGAACTTGGCTAAAAATCTTGGCATTGATACTTACTGCTTGTTAAGGCTTGGACTTTTCATGGCCTAGATTTCCTCATCTGTAAAATGATCAGGTTGATGATTTCAAGGCCCCTCCTAGCTCTAAATCTCATCAGCTTTTCCTATCCCTTTAAACATCTCCCTGAGGCTGACTACTGACCCCAGTAGCATCTCTGCCTTAAGATCTGCCCTTCTGCAAGAGGGAGAACCAAGACCTTCCACCTTCAGCCAGTTCTAATAGGAAGCATTTTCTTATGTGAAGCCTAAGCCTGGCTCTTTGTAAGTTCCTGTTATCTGTCTGAGACTACCTGTATTGCACTGAAAATTTCAAAGAGCTTAGAATATTTATTAAGATATACTAGGAGAGAAAGGGAGAGAGACAGATATATATATATATATATATATATATAGAGAGAGAGAGAGAGAGAGAGAGAGAGAGAGAGAGAGAGAGAGATAGGGATAGGGATAGAGGTAGAGGTAGGGATAGGGCTAGGGCTAGGGATACAGATATGGATACGGATACAGAAACAGATATATAGATATAGATATAGATATAGATATAGATATAGATATAGATATAGGTATGGATGTGGATGTGGATGTGGATGTGGATTTATTAAGATATATAATGCGGCACTATTCCACATGTAGTGTAGAGGGGAGAGGAGGAGGTCACTTTTAACAAGGCAGTCCATTTTCCAGAATATAAACAAGTGGAGAGGACATTCAATTAAAAGCAGTTTGAACTGCTTGCCAAATAAAGACAACTCCACCCTTGGTTGCCCTGGATTTGGACTGGCTGACTCCTGGAGAACCCCGTGTCATAGAATCATAGATCTAGAACTGGATGGAACCTTATAATTCTTCTGATCCAAACTTCTATCATTTGGATGAGGAAACTGAGGCTTAGATCAGTTAACTAACTTCCCCAATGTCACCCAGACATCCAAGTAGCAGAGTCAGGATTTGAACTCAGATCAAATCCAACAACCTTTCTACTATTTCAGGATAGTCTTGGTCATGCCTCGCTTCACCCCTTTCTCCCTACCTCATACTCACCACTGGAAGGACACCAGAAACCATGCCCATAAGAAACTTCTGGTTGGCGAGCCTCTCCCCAATACTATTTCAGTGTAGCCCCAGCTCAGTTTCACTTCATTCCATCCCCTGTGGGCACCTCCACAGCCTCCCCTGCCACCCTCCAGACACCTTGTATCTCCTCTCATCTTCCCCCCTCATGCCCTTCCTGCTAGTTCTGGAACCATAAACCAAGATCAAATAGCTCTGCCATGTTTATTGTTCCTGGATGGGCCATGTCAATCTGCTCTCCTATATATAGTTTCTTCACTTTTAAAACAAATGGCAAAGTTTATGCTGCTTGCTCAGAGACCTACTTTGCTCAAGTCCCCATCAAGTTTATTTCTTTCCAGGGTGAGAAAAGAGGCAATCCAAGATCAGAATTATAGCAGGACTTTCTAAGGAAAGAGAGAAGTGGGGGGGAGAAGGAAAAGGGGGGATGAGAGAGAGAGGGAGAGATGGAAAGGGAGGAAGAGGAAAGAGGGACAGAGGGAGGGAGAGAGGGGAGAAGGAGAAAGGAGAGAGAGGGTGAGACTTTCCAAGACATATAGTAGCAGCCTTGGTGACATATCACTCTTGCTTCCTCCTGGGACACTAGAAAGGCAAGAAGCTAGAAGCAAAATATAAAACTGTGTTTGGTTTTTTCTTCCACTCACCCCCTCCCCCTCCCAGTCCATGCTTCTCTGGGTGCTAAGAAAAAAAAAAACAGATACAGGAACTGACTGTCCTTATCCCCTTCCCCAGCCTTATTCAAAGATAAGAGAAATTAGTAAGCACCCTTTACTTAGTGTCTTTTTAAAAAATTGTCCTGTCAAAGATTGTGTCTGACAGATCTAATCTTATTTCTCAGAAATGCCTGTGGTTGACCATTCTTTTCTTGTCCTTGTGTCCCCCTTTATTCACTGGACAGCTCTATAGGACACACACAAGAGAGAGAGTGACCTTTCTGGGGTTAGGCTGGGATCCCAAATCCCAGGCCATTGTTAGTTTTCTCTCTCTAATTGGGAGCACCATTCTAAGCCAATCCTACAATTCAGAACTACTCTTCCCAGGGTAGAATTACCACAAATTCAGAGCCTTTTAAATCTGTCTCATCAGATCACCAGCCTAATGTAGCAACCCCTCAGGGTACCCAAATGTAACAAATTTTCCACCAAAAATGACAATTGATGGTCACTTTCTGGACCAAAACATCCCTCCCTAGCTACAACTCTCCTAGAAAGTGGAGTTTCTCCCTTCAGAATGCAAGGTCCTTGAGGAAAGGGGAGGATTTTTCTTTTGTATCTCTATTCCCAGGGCTTAGCACAGCCCTCATTCATTCATTCATTGACTGTTATCTTTGCCTTCAATGAAAGATCATCACAATACCAAGGATTTCCAGTTAGACCTCAGTCTTGTGAGAACCATTCTGTGCTCTCTCATTTCTCACATTTCAAGGAAGCTGAGCCCATGACAACCCATGATGTATACCTCACAAAAGGAAGTAGAGGGGCAAGCAGGGAAGAATGTTTCAACCCTGGGATTCCTAACACACTTGGGACTTGGGGCTCTGGGAAGCATTTCATACTAGATACATCTACATAACAATAACATAGCATTTATATAACACTATGTAAATAAACCATAAAATAGATATCTTAAATTAATCATCTATTTCAGGGGTGGAGAATCTGGGGCCTCAAGGCCACATGTGGTCTTCTAGATCCTCAAGTGCAGCCTTTTGACTGAGTCCAAATTTTACAGAACAAATCTTTTTTTTAAGGGGATTTGTTCTGTGAAGTTCGGGTTCAGTCAAAGGGATGAATTTGAGGACATAGAGGGTCACATGTGGCCTCAAGGCTGCAGGTTCCCCACTCCTGACCTATGTAATAATTATATCCATACATTAATAAATCAATTGATAAATAATAGATAAATATATCTACAAAGTAACAACATATTATTTATGTATCAACATATACATAATCCATCCATATATCTTGAATCTATTGATATCAATAACCTATATAAAACATATATCAGCACAAATTAATATACAAATAATGTATGAATATCTAATCCATAAAATAATAATACTAAAGGATAAATTTTGGGGTTTTTGTTTTATGTTCAAAATTTCTATGAAAATACTTACAGGACGTAGTACTAGGTTTGTGGTCAAAAGACCTGAGTTCAGATCCTGTCTCTACCATGTATTGCCTCTGTGACCTTGGGGTCAGGCCTTCAATTTCTTCTGTCATCTGTAAAATGGGGGCTTGGACTAGATAGCCCCAAGACCCCGCCAGTTCTAACCCTGTCATCCTGCCCCCCTTTCCTTACTTCAGCCCCTCCCTCTCCATTTCCAAACTATCTTTTCCTCTTCGCTCTAGATAGTAGGGCATTTGTTTTCAAGGGAAATCCAGAATTACTGGGAGGTATCAATAGAGCTGTCATTTTAGGTAGCCAGTTTGTTGCATTTGTTTTGGCTTTTAATCGTTCAAAAATAAAAAGCCTGGGTCTCTCTAGTTTGCCCAGAATACGAGAATGACTCACAGGCTCAGTCCTCAGGCCACAAAACCGGGTAGCTTTGACCTGCCCTGTTTCAGACCTTGGCCAGTTCACTCTTCCTTAGACAAACTGGCAACCCTCCCTCCTATCCCCACTTCCAGAGTCCTCACCATATTAATGTGGAACTCAGTGCGGATGGACATAATACAGACACTGGACTAGCTTAACACACTGCAACTCAGAACTCCTGAACTCAAGAGATCCACCACCTTCACCCTCCATAGCCAGGATTACAAGCACGTACCACCGTGCCTGACTACATTTGTTTTAAAGATATGGAACAGCACATATAATCTGAAATTGGTTTAAAACATTTAAGGGGATTGGCTGGGGAGTCCCTGATCAATCTGATGAGGTCACAAGGCATGAGCCTTTTTCTGGAGGGGGCACTTCCCTACAAAGGGTATAGGCCTGTGCACTCCTGACTGTCTGCTAGTGACCAGGGCCACTTATGGGTTGAATGGGACTCAACAGGGTGTGAGAAGAGAACTGAACCTAGGACTTCCTTATTCCAAGCTCACTATATGGTATGATGGAAAGAACCCTGACTCCGTGTAGTCTAAGAAAAAGGGTTCAAATCCTTCCTCTGATACTACCTGTGTGACTTTGGATAAGTCACCTAACTCCCCATATGTCAGTTTCCTCATCTATATAGAATATAGATTATATTATGTAGATTACATAATGAGGGTGTCTGAATGAAGATGGTAGAGGTTCCTTTGACCTCTGGATCTATGATCTTACTAACCACCTTCCTTTTCCATTTCTCTGGCTCCTCCATAATGCCTAGACTCCAATAAAGACTCAGTGAATACTTAGGATCTGCAGCTGGAAGGAGCTCCTGTAGGGGCATCTAGCACAATACTTGAAAATACTTCAAACATTTACTCTGTGACAGGCACTGTGCTAAACACTAGGTATACAAATAAGAAAAAGAGAAAGTCCCTGCCCTCAAGGAGTTTACAATCTAAATGGGGAATTCGAAATACAAAAGGAAACTGAAAAGGTGAGAAGGGAGACCAGAGGGTACCAGGGTAGTGACCAGGGCCTAGTGTTCCATGGAATTAAAGTCAAGCAGAATTACTGATGGAAAATGGAATCCAGAAAAACTTTCGTCTGCAAACTTGTTTGCTTTTTTAAAAAAATTCTGACTATATTTCAATATAATTGGTTTCCTTTGTAATTTCATATATTTTATGAATTCAAAAACATGATTGTGAGAAGGGATCCATGAGCTTCACCAGAAACTACCAAAAGAGATCTGTGACACACAAAAAAATTAAGAATCTCTTCCCTGGTCCAGGGTCCTCTTTTTATAGATGAAGAAATTAAGGCCCATAGAGATAAACTGGTTGGATTAACTCATAAATGTAATAAGGAGCTGGTTTCAAACCCAGATCTCCTGAATCTAATCCAACTGGTCTTTCCTTATACCACATTGACACCCTGATGAAGGGGACTTAATTCAACCTCCTAGTAGTCTAGATTCTCAAAACTTTACTCCAAATGCACTATATAGTTTCTTGGGATGAGACCAGCCAACAGGTCAACCAGCCAATGGTCAAGCTGCCCTCTGGATCATGCCCTGGGCAAGCTGGCGATCCAGGGTGATTCACACTATTTGTTTCCTTACCTCCTGTCTGTCAACCATCTTGTGGAGTTGAAATCCAGCCTCAGACACTTCCCAGCTGTGTGACCCTGGGTAAGTCACTTAACCTCTGTCTTCTAGAGTTTTCTTAGCTGTCACATGAGGATAATAGCACCTACCTCCCAAAGTTGCCAGGAGGATCAGAGGAGATGTTCATAAAGCACTCGGTACATAGTAAGTATTTAATAAACACTTGTTCTCTCCCTTTCCACTCTTGTAGAAGAGCTGATACCCAGAACTGCACCTGCAAATTCTTCCTTTGGTGAACTAACCAATTGAGTCCTTACCCTTCTGAATGATTTGTCTGTTGTAGAATGACTGGCACGTGCTAAGATGTCCGTGGCCTCATTGACAGACAGTCCATTTATTAGCTCTTTTCTTCTTGCTCAGTGCCTTTCACCTGCCCTCCCCCCATCCCCTTGTATCCCCATCCATCCCATCCTCTAAGACTCAGACCCAATCTAGCCTTCTGCTTCTACCATGGCTCCCAAGGTACATTCCCTCTCTCCTCTGGACTTCTCTAGCACTTATCATCCATACAATTCATTGGGTAATTTATCATGTGCTGGCTGCCTTGTGACATTCCTTCTATTGTTGCCCTGAGCCTCTTTGCAATCTTTCATTGTCCTGAACCCTTGGGCTGGTGCTACAGACAGAGATGGGACAAGATGCAGGGCCTGGAATGCTCTGGGGAGGAGGGGAGGCTCAGCTGGATATGGACCCCAGACTGTCCACTGCCCCAGAAGCCTAGCCCTCTAACAGCAGAGATGCTGTAGCCCCGGGTGGGGAACCTGTGGCCTCGAGGCCACTTGTGACCCTCTAGGTCTGTGTGTGGTACTCAAGTGTGGTCCTTTGACTGAATCCAAACTTCACAGAACAAATCCCCTTAATAAAAGGATTTATTCTGTAAAACTTGTACTTAGTCAAAAGGCTGTACCTGAGGACCTAGAAGGCCACTTGTGGCCTTGAGGCCAGAAGTTCCTCACCCCTGCTCTAGCCAGCCAAGGTTTGCAAAGGCCTTTCCTGTTGTGAAATCAGGAGGTAGGGTTTTTCTTTCCTTCTTAGCTGGGATTTGGGTCCTTTAACTTCGAATCCAGGGTTCCTTCTGTTGAAGTAGGTTGGAATCCTCTTCCTCAGGGCAGCCATCTTCATGTCAAGGGCACTGATTCCTCTTCAGGGGACACAGAGGATTTTCTGGCATCAATCAGAAAATCTCCCAGTTACAAACTTCAAGGGAACGTCCTCTCCCTTTATTCCATATTGGTTCTGGCTAGAGGACAATTGATGGAGTATAGCCCCTTCCAGTGCCATACAGTGCCATGCTTGGGCTTCCAGTAATGCATTTGCCCTGGCTTTCTTCAAGGGGTGTGTGTGTTCTGGTCTACTGCTCAAGGAATTTGAACTTTGGGAGATGGAAGATGGAGCATCACGTGTATATAATACTGAAGGCCAGTATGGCTGGACTAGTACAGCTAGAGTATGAGGAGGGGAGTCGTGTGAAGGAACTGGAAAGGCAAGAACGGTCTAGGTTGTAAGGACACTCAACATTCAGACAGAGGAGTTTATTCTACCTGATCCTACAGTTAAGTTGTTGGGGCAGTGACATGGTAAGATCTGCACTTTAGGAAGATCATTTTGATGACCAGGGGAAGAATGGATTGGAGTGGGGAGAAGGTGGAGTCAGGGAGACCAGTGAAGAGGCTGTTGCTGCTGTACAGGTGAGAAGTAATAAGGGCCTGACATACGGTGGTGGTTGGGTGAGCAGAGAGGAGAAGACAGAACTGAAAGATGTTACAGACACAGAACTGACAAGATGGGAACAGGAAGGATGTTGGCTCCCTTCCCAGTAGTAGGGAAGTGCAAAAGACAGGTGGGAAGAGGGAACGATAACAAGTTCTCCTGGGGATACACTGCCTCAAAAATGTCCAGTAGGTAGTTGGTGTGGCAGGAATGAAGATCAGTCACTTTCTCAGCCTCAGGCTCCTCATCTGTACAATGGGGATCATAATGGCACCTCCCTCTCGGGGTTGATGTGAGGATCAAATATGATAATATACAGGGCCACGTAAATGGACACGGCAAAAAAGTTCTTTACAAATCGTGTTTGTTGCAGGGAGCTGATAGCAGTTCATGTTTAGAGGGTGATGGCTGGGTCTTTTTAGTCTCGGCACCGTACTCTTTGTTGTAAGTAGAGCAGGAGATGCCCTCCTCCCTCTTTCCCTTCCCCCTCCCCTCTATGCTCATCATTCCTAACTCTGGCTGACCAGGTGTAACCACTAAGGCACTTGCTCTTCGGAGGGACCACAAGTCCACTTGGAGCACAAGCTGGCTTCATGACTGTCCTGAGATGCCTCCAAGAGGGAGAGTCCAGTGGGAGTGGCCGGATTCCCTCCATGTAGCCAGGAGCCCACTGGGAGTCTCTAGATGTGAGTCAGGTAAAGTCATCCCAGAGATGCTGGAATAAGGGATTTTATGAGAAAAAAAGGTGTGAGAACAGGAACCCAACTCCCTCTTATTAGAGAGGGGCCCCTAGGCCTGATCTCAGCCAAAGCTCCATGCTTGGGTACAGAATGGGGAGTGCGGGCAGTAGCTCTCCCCCATCCCCCCACCCTACTTCCCAGCCAGGGTCTGTGATGGGTGGTTCCTCAAGGTTAGATAAAGAAATCCTAGCACACAAAAGGCAGTGGGTCTCCCAATCCATTGGGCTGGCCTTGGAATTCCTCTGCTTCTCCCTCCCTTCCCCCACTGACTCAGCCAATATTTTCCTTATTTCTGTTGGACTCATATAGGAGAAGGCTGCAAAAGAAGCCGCTAGGGTGACCTTTCTGATGCCAAGCCAGGAAGAGCAGGTAACAGCTGCAGGGCTGGGGAGCTGGTGCAAAGCACATGGTCCACAATGCACCTTTTGAGAGCCACTGATATGACAATGTGAAGCTCTTCACAATGACCCTGGGAGACAGGGAGTCCCAGCTTTATGAAACCCTTTTTGGCATGGTTTACTGCATGCAGTGGCTTCCACATCTAGGAAGGCTGCTTAGCCTCTCAGGGTGCCTGGCTAGCCTGAGGGATTGCTGGGGAGTCTCTTCTGTCTGCCATGGGCTTGAGCCTCCGCTGTTGGTAGGGGCCTGTAACCAGCAGCCCAGCTTCATTTAACCCCTTAAGATCTGGCTGTCATTCACCAATACTTACAGGGCACATTCTCCTCATGCCATTTTGGTCTCTGGGGGAGGGGAAGGGAAAGGAATAAACATTTATTAAGGATTTACTGACTCCCGTTTAAGTCTCATGAAAATATTGCCTTTTATTCTCAATGCCTCTTAATTCTAACGCCTTCTCCCCGTTAATTATTTCCTATTTACCTGCATGTAGCTTGTTTATGTTACATGTTGTCTCTGCCACTAGACTATGAACTCCTTGAGGGCAGGCATTTTTTGCCTCTTTTTGTATCCCCAGCACTTAACACAGTGTCTGGCATTCCTAGGTGCTTGATAAATGTTATCAGTTGATTCCTACATACCAGGCGCTGTGCTAAGTTCTGTACAAAAATTATCCCATTTGAGTCTCACAACAACCTGCAAGGAAGATGCTATTATCATCCCCATTGTACAACTGAAGAAACTGAAGCAAACAGATTAAGTGATTTGCCAAGGATCATGTAGCTAGTAAATATCTGAGCTTGGATATGAGCTCCGTTCTCCCCGACTCCCTGACTTCAGAGCTCTGTCCAATACTAGCTTGTCTCACAAGGGAGGAGGTGCAAAAGTTAGCTTGGTTTCTACATAGCACTAGTTCAGACATACAATGACCATCCAGGAATCTTTCTGCTGTACTGAGGTCCCAAAATTCACCCCCAAAGATGGCTCTGCTTGCTCCTAGGTATATCAATGATGCTCTGTCTGTAAAACCCAGCCTGGATTCTGGCTGCTAGGTTCCTGTGGTTCATGCTTCCAACCAAGCTCTGAGACTCTACTTTCTAAACCTAAAATAGAAAAGAATGAACAAAAAGATGAAGGACAGTGGCCTGTTCAGAGAGAGGAAGAAGGCCCTGAAGCCTTTCTCTTTACAGTATATGTGGACCAAAGGAAAGAGCTATCCAGCTCCCTTGATTGAATGGACAGCCAAAGCTGGCTCAGGCCTTCTGGAGACTTGGATAGTTCTGGTTTCTCCCAGTCTTGTGCTTGGCCAGCCAAGACCAGTTAAAGAATATGTACATGTACTCCACACTGTCTCTGAGTCACTGTCTTTTTACATCATCATGATTCTCCCAGAAGCCATCTCCCCAGTGTCACCACACAGAGAGACACCAACTGAGCAAGCCAATGGGATCTTCCCAATTAATGACTAGGGTCACGACACTGAGCCCAGTAAAACCTGAATGAATAGAATTAAAGCTCAATTAGGGTAAGTAGGTGGCACAATGGATAGAGTACTGACCCTGGAGTCAAGAAGACCTGAGTTCAGATCCAGCCTCAGACACTTAATGGCTGTGTGACTCTGGGCAAGTCACTTAACCCTGTGTGCCTCAGTTTCTTCATCTGTAAAATGAGCTGGAGAAGGGAATGGCAAGCCAATTTAGTCTCATTGCCAAGAAAACCCCAAATGGAGTCACAAAGAGTCAGACATAAGAGCAAAATGACTGAACAACAAGAAAAAGAAACATGAGAAGAAACTTAGGCAAGAAGAAATTAAGCAAGACAGTGTACAATAAAAAACACAGGCTCCAGAGTCAGAGGACCCAGGTTCTTACACTTCTTACTTGTATCGCTTTGGGCAAGTCCATTCACCACATTCCTTGTGAGCTCTCTGGGAGGAAAAATTACCTAATACATATTATTAAGTTTAATCTGCATTAACACTTTCTTAAGTCTAGACAATCAACAAAATAATCAATCAAGCCTTGATTACAGAATCTGCCATTTTTCCAATAAATGCTCACGCTGAAATTTATCCAGCTCTCCCAAGCCAATTTGAGTTGGCTCCAACATAAGCTCTGGGAACTAAATCATTTCCCAGGCTCCCTCTAGCTCTAAACCTATAATTCAAACATATTTAGCAAGGTTCAAAGTTAAGATTCAAACCCAGATCTGCCTCTTTCTATTTTGTCAAAAGGGGCAGTATTAGAGATGGAGGATGTAAGTTTGAATTTGCTTTTCACCATGAATAACAATTCATCTCCCACCTCTATGTTTTTGCACAAGCAGTCCCTGATGCCTGGAATGCCATCTCTCTTAATCTTTGCCTCTTGGAACTTCTAGCTTACTTTACTTTTTAGTGATCTCTCCCTTCCATAAATTTACTGTGTATTTATATTTAATATACATAGCATACTATATAGTATATTATATATAACATACATATGTGTTTCTATTATATATAATAAACATATTCAACATATTTAAATAATTTAAAATCATATTAAATGCTCCTTTTTCAGTCCAGGAGACTTTTTTTGCTCATGAAAAAAATTTAAAATGGTATTAATTTAAAATCACATTAAATGAATTAAATACATATTTAACTTATAATACATGTATGTATACATATATATATATAAGGGAATTCCTTATACATACAGGTATGGGAATTCTATATATTCTCTGTGTGTATATACATATATACATACATACATATACACCTGTATCCTTACATCTATCTATAAATAGAGAGGATTTTCTTATATGTTATTACCCTTCTCCCCTCCCCCCATAAGCTACTTGAAGGCAGGGCCTGAGTTTTATGTGTTTTTGATTTTTTTGTTTTTGGACACCTAATAGGTACTTAATAAATGCATATAGAATAGAACAGGACAACTAGCTCTGTGATTTGCTGTTTGACCTTGGGTCAGTCACAGCAGCACTTTCAGAGGGACTGAACCCCACTGTCCATGCTGGGGGGCAAGGGGGAGAGGGACCAGGGCTGCCTCTTGATTCAGTGACATGAAGCTTTCTCCACACTTGTAGACTGTACTAATGAGAGCAGTGTCTCAGAGAAGAGTGCCCCAAACTATTACAAGGATGCCTTCTGCTGCTGTTGTTACCATGGCAAATTCTGCTCATCAAAGGAATCCCAAAAAGGAAAACTCCCATGAAGTGAATTCATAGAGACCTGATCTCAAAAGCAAATATTCCTGTTTCTCGAGACAGGCTTCAGGTATTGGGAGCGGGATAGGATCCAGCCTCCTGAAGGAGCAATCAGGGCAACTGCATTCTTCTAGTCCTGGCTCTGACACTCTTTTGGGAGGTGACATTGAGCTAGCTTCACTTTCCTGGGGCTTCAGTCCCTTCATCTATAAAACAAGGCAGTTGGATTAGAAGAGGATCCTTATAGCCCCTCTACTTCAGGACCCTTTTCCCAGGAATATTATCAAGCCATTCCACTGTAAACCTCCCAGGTCAAATGACTGCTCAGTGAATATACAGCCCACAGCCAAACTGCTGGGTGGTGATTGGCTTTCAGGGATTTCCCTGTTGAATTACCCTTTTTTATTTTTTAATGACTAAAAAAAAGTCTCCTGGACTGAAAAAGGAGCATTCTGTAGCTCTGATGGGAATAACAGAACCGTGCCAAATTAGGAACTCAGTTTAAAGCCAGGGTCTTTGTACTGTTCAGGGAATAAGCCCCAACTAGCCAAACACTAGTCTAGGGAAGGGAGAGGTGAACACACGCCTGGGTTTCCCCACAATTCTTTGAAATGCGAAGGGTGGTATTCTAAGAACCTCCATACCCTGCTGGCAAGAACATAGATTAATTAATCCCATTCCTCAGTTTCTCAGTTACCTCCAACCTATCTTCTCCACCCCCTCTTGAAACAGAAAGAATGCATTCTACTGCAATCCATTAATTCAGCAGATCTTCTTGGAGCATGCCATGTGCAGAGAACTCAGCTCCATACAGGTGGCAAAACTAAGGGAGAACATGGTTCTAGCCTTTGAGGAGCTTGCAATCTCACTGGGAAACAATGTATAATTTTATAATTCAGAGGAGAGGAAAATCCCACCTTGCTGCTCCAAATGGGAAGAGCAACTCAATATGCAATTAGTATTTCAAATTACAGAATATTAGAGCTGGAAAGGACCTAATTCTGCTCCCTGCTTTTTTTTTAAACAGGTAAAGAAATTAAGGCTCAGGCAAGTGAAGTAACCAGCCCATGATCACATAGCAAGTTTGTGCACTGGGTTCTCCACAATTCGAATGTAAGTTACAGTTAGAACTCAGGTTCTCTACAGTTAGAATGGAAACAACTTGAGAGGAAGGATTATTTCATTCTTTGTACTTATGTCCCCATTTTTAATGGAGAGCTCACAGAAGGCAAGTACTCACATGGTGGTCAGAAGAAGAGATACAAGGACACTCCAGGTCTCTCTCAAGAACTTCGGAATTGATTATGTGACCTGGGAGACACTGGCACAGGACCATCCTGAATGGCATGTCCTCACCAGAAAAGGTGCTGTGCTCTAGGAGCAAAGCAGAATAGAAACAGCTCAAAGGAAATGCAGGCTGAGCAAATTCCAAGTATCCACCCCAAACATTCCCAGAGCTTATTTGTGCTCAGCCAGTGGTAGAGTGTGCCAAGATTTTATTGGTCTGATCAGCCACAACTGGACCCATTGTACCTTGACCCCAACATAGTGACGCCATTTTTGGTCCTCTCTGAGAACAAAGGATCAACAACCACTGATGTCCCCAGAGCCTAACACTGAAGCACATATATAATAAGTAAGTACTTTTTGATTGACTGAATGATTGAGCCTAGGTCTGTAGACTGACAATCCAGGGTTCTTTCTATTATGTCGTGACTAAGACCAGTATTCAGTGAGACAAGAAGGGACAGCCCACCCAGACCACAAAAGCCCAGCACAATTTCACTAAGAGAGGAGCTGGCATTCCTGACCAGGTCTCACTGAATTCACTTGACATGAATATTCCTGTTGCAGGTTCCTGTATTAGCAGGATTTGCCATGGTAACAACAGTAAGAACCCAAGCAGGAGTTTGAGGCCTCCTCCCTCAGAGATACTACTCTCACTAGTGCTGCTGGGCTTTGTCAACAGAAGAGGACATAGCTTTCTGGGACTGAGCCAATGGGGAGAACTTACCCTGAGCATTATGGGTCCCCCCAAAATTGCAGTTTGACTTCTGGCAGTCAGACCACATGCTGCCTAAAATTGTGCCCTTCTATTACTCTGCCTGAGTGAAACCACTTTTTTTTTTTATTATTCATCACATCTGTCTCAACTCCCCCATAAATGCCCAAATGAATTATTTGAGTGCAATTCATTATTTAGCTGAGGCAGCCATTGCTGCTCCTGGCTCGTCAGTGCAGTGTTTAATTTCGGCATCAAAATAGATGAAAATTCAGTCACAAGAGGATCTGTCAAGAAACGAAGATAGAGATAAATGTATGACTATATGGCACCTACACTCAACATTCAAGGTGCTCCATTCTGATTGTTTGCTTTAGAGGAACAAAGAGCAGAACGTTCACACAGCTAGTGTGTGCATATGTATATATGTGAATGACTGTAGTATACATTTACTCTAAGAAAATTCAGTTCAATTAAATAGGAATTTCTTAAAGTACCAGCTATGTGCCAGGAAATGTAAGAGGTATTGGGAATACAAAGACAAAAAAATGAAATCTGCATCTGCCCTCAGACAGCTTACATTCTAGTGGGGGATGCTACATGCCACAAGTGAGTCAGAAATCCTAGTGACAACACTAAAACTTAAGGGGATCAGAACATAGGAGGTGTCACCTGAGTTGAGCCTTGAAAGAAGCTAAGCATTCTAAGAGGCAGAGCTGAGGAGGAAGGGCATTCCAGGAAGAGAGATTAGACAATGCAATAGCCTAGAGACTGGAGATGAAGTCCAGGGATCATAAGTGAGCAGTTAGGTTAGAACATAGACTATACATAAGAGAATGATGTGAAATAAGGTTGGAGAAGTAGGCTACAGTCAGACTGTGAGTTGCATTAAACGCCAGTTTGAATGTTATATTAGATACCATGGTGCCATAAGAAATGACAAGGGGGATGGGTTCAGAAAAACCTGGGAAGTACTAGCTGTCAAATCCAGTCTCAGACACTAACCAGCAGTGTGACCCTGGGCAAGTCACTTAACCCCAAATGCCTCCCCCCAAAAAAAAGAAAGAAAAGAAAAATCCTTGAAGACTTATACAAACTGATGCAGAGTAAATTGAGCAGAACCGGGAGAACATTGTACACAGTATCAGCAATATTCTAAGATGAGTGACTGTGAATGACTTAGCTACTCTGATCTAAGACAATTCCAAAAGACCCATAATGGAAAAGGCTATCCTCCAGAGGGAGAACTGATGAACTCTGAGTGCAAATTGAAGCATAATTTTTTCACTTTCTTTACTTTTACTTGTTGGGTTTTTTTGTAACATGGCTAATATGGAAATATATTTTGCATGATTTAACATATATATGTGCGATCATATTGTTTGTCTTCTCAATGGGTGAGGGAGGAGCTGGAGGGAAGAAGAAAACTGGAAACTCAGATTTTTTAAGAATGAATGTTAAAAAGAGATAGATGATAAGAATAGTATATTAGAAGCAATAGAGAGCCACAAAAGATGAATGAGCAAGGGAATGGTGATATCAAACCTATGTTTTTGGTTAATTTTATTTTTAACATCAGTATAGAAGGTTGCAACAACGTACAGTGTCAACCACACTGGCATACCCAGGATGGCTGCTAGCATAGGTTCTTAGATCTGCTTTACCAGGAAAGATAGCTATTCAGGAGGTCAGCAATCTTTTTTAATTACATTCACTAGTTCAGAGAAAAAGTCAGCACCCTGAACTTCAGAGAAAATACAAACAGAGAAAATACAAGCAGGGAAATAAAGACCAACAGACAAGGCTCTGACTCCCTAAATCAACTATATACTTTGCATACATCCCTGGATGGAGAGTGTCGTAACATCTGAGCAGTCGGGCAGCTCTGAATACACAGCCACTCAGAATCAGGGAATCACAAACCAGGGAATCACAAGATCAAGCCCCCAAAGCAAAATATCAACTCAGCACATATACACTTCTCAGAGCCAGAAGGCATCACAACCCTCAGTGACTCAATGCCTAATTAGAAATTAGCAAAAGGTGTGAAAGCCTTCCAACAAGCAAGTCTCCCCTAAGCAAGCTTCCCTTAGTGGGCTCTACCTGAGGCCTATTAATGGGTAGGGAAGACCTTAAATTCCAGTAACATTACACTATACACTACTCCAGAAAGGGAACAATGACAAGAGTCTTCTTCAAGAACAAAGGACCAACAACAACAATTCCATAAGAGGACAGATGGACAAAATGGTAGAATTTTTAAAAAACAAACCCAAAACTTCATAATTGATTGGATTAGACAGACACCGAGTGGTCCATTTTAATTTAAACTACAACAAAGTCTTCCAGTGAAGGCCTACTCTGATGCCTCATCCAGCCTGGGTTGTCTTGGCTAACAGATGCAAACTCTAGCAGATCCTACAAGGAAGAAAAAGCTTCCTGCAGAAGCCTGGTGGCGAACTGTGTCTGTCATTCAAGGACCAGCCTAGATAAATTTGGAAAGCTTCATCCCCAGAACTGACCAATGTGAGATGAATTGCCCCTTCCCCACTCCAAAATAATGAAGACTGACATAAAATTCAGAAGGAATTTGGGTTTCATCAGTGTTGACAAAGAGAGAATGAAGGGAGGAAGTGTCAATGAGGGCTTTTTCTGACTCTCTTATTCACCCTATACTTTACTAGTGAGGGACAGGAAGAGAGGAGAGATACACTCTCTCAAATGACAAGACAATTGGGAAAATGCTTCTCCTACAATTGCATCTAGGAGTCCGACAACCCAAAAAAGACTTCATACATTCTCCCATGCCATTCCATCCTTTTTTGGGTATCCATTTACATGTGTAAGGACCATCTCTACATCCAGACCTACCAAGACAGACACACAGGTACCTATACTGCACATCCCCCAAAATGCCATGCAAATCCTGAAGGGAGACTGACATAACTTTCTGATTTATCCCTTGACTGTCCAAGAATCTGGCTTCCATTACAGAAATATTCCTGAATTAACCTCCCCGCACTCTCAAGAAAAGAACATGAGAATTTTTTCTGTTGTTTTCTCCTGGTTAATATGTCATGTGGGTTTGAAATGAGGTTATAATCTCCACTTTAGAAAGAGAAGTGAAGTTTTTCTCTCTTGACTGACTTTTCAGTTGGAGGTACCATCTGGAAGCTATCAGTGGCTTTGCTATCTAGAGCATTATTAGGATCAGAGATTCAGAGTTGGATGAGACTTTGGAGATCATCTCATCCTGCCCCTTAATTTAATTTTAAAGATATTTTATTGATGCCTTCAGTGTTTACATTACAGACATTTCTGGATCTACCCTCCTCCCCTCAATTGGCCCTTTCTTGTAACAAAGAAAAACACTTAGCAAAATCAAGAGAAGAATGACTAAATCTGAAAGTACAGTGTATTCGTTATTTTGCACACGGAGTCAACCACTTCTCTACCAAAAGAAGGGAGCCATGCTTCATGAACTGTTACACTCTGAGGTCAAGATTGGATGTTATATAGCACTCAGCCATGCTGTTTCTTGTGTGTAGATCCCCGTAAAAGCTATACAGGTTCCCTCCAATCCCCAGGTTCAAAGTACTCTGTGGAACTACATCCACTCAAAATGATAGCTCATGAGAACTCACCAGTGCATCTTAGTTTTGCTTGTCTGCCAGAGGACAGAATGACTTCAAAACAAAGTTGTTAAATGAAACATCAGGTTTTTTTAAAGTAGCAATGGGAAAATTCCCCCATAAAATAGGAGCATACCATCCAACAAACGTATACATCATTGGTCGGAAGAATAGTCACAAATAGGGATTGTTTATGGGTTGTACACAGACAGGGACCGCTGAGAGCCCTAGTAGAAGGGGACCTCCCTCCAATGCCAAGGGGCCACCAACAGTCTTGCCTCTTGGACCCTGCCCCCCACTGTCATATTTTCATCTCTGCTTCTCTTTCAAGGTCAGTCCATTAACTACCACTTATTAAGTGCTCACTGCTTTCCAGGCTCTCTACTAAGTTCTGGGGATACAAAGAAAGGCAAAGTCAGACCTTACCCTCAGGGAGCTCATATTCTAATGGGGAAACAGTGTCAATAACTAGGTACGTGAAAGATATAGACAGAGAGTAGATGGAATGTAATCTCAGAAGGTACCAGCAGCCTGGGAAAGGTCTCTTATAGAAAGTGGAATCTGAGCTGAAGGAAAGTAAGGGAATTAAAAGGTAAAAGAAAGAGTGTTTCATGGGCTGTCATTTGAGAGAACATAAAAGTCATTCAGTTTAGCTGGACTCTACAAGTACATGGAGGAGAGTAATATGAGAAGGGATCAGGTTATAATGAATTTTAAATGCCAAACAGAGAACTTGTGGTTAGAGGGACACTGAGTCAGCATTCTCATGACTTGTTTTGATAAAGGTCATGGCTGAAGGCAATAATCATATCTTATCTTCCAACATTCAGAAGCTCTTCCTTCAGTCTCTGACTCCAGGAAGCACATGGTATTGTGAAAGTTGAGGGTTTAAAGTGTCAAGTTAGAAAGAATTCACTTGATATAAGACTCGGGTCTATAGGAATGAACTAATGCAGCCAACACAGACTTGAAGATAATTGGAGGGCAGGCAAAGGATTTGGATAGTCAGAAAGAATTAGTCAAAAAAGAGCTGGTGAGAGGCCCCTCCCAGGAGTCTTGTCTTCATTCTCTTAGTGTATCAGGAAGCCAAGGGGATAGAGAGGAGGAGACTATTCACGGGCAGCTGGATAGTACAGTGGATAGAGCTCAAGGCCTGGAGTCAGGAAGATTGTTCTTCCTGAGTTCAAATATGGTCTCAGATACTTACTAGCTATGTGACCCTGGCCAAGTCACTTAACTCTACTTGCCTCAGTTTCCTCATCTGTGGGGGCCATCTCCAGTCATCCTGATCTATATCTTGCCCCTGGACTCAGACAGCTCTGGAAGAGAAAGTGAGGCTGGTGATCTTGATCAGCCCTGCCTCACTTAAATCAGGTAATCCTAGGGAGTAAGAAAAGATGGGATTTGACCTGAGTCTTGAAAGAAGCCAGGGAAGCTGGGAGTCAAAGGGTATGTGGGGAGAGAGCATTCCTCACATGGGAGATGACCAATCCAAAGCCGATGCTCTTTCTATTACATAGTTCACCATGTCTTCGTGTAAGGCCTTATTTTCTTCTCTGGAAAGCAAGGAAATCAAGGCACAAAGAGATTGGGTCATTCATGAAGATCCTCTCACAATGGTAACCCAACCACCCCTATAGTCTCCTTCTCTGACTAGTGACTTTCTCCCCAGAACCTCCATGTGAGGAAGTATCCATGACCCTCGTCCTCACTTCAAACCCAGCTCAACCCATGACTCTCTGGATCACTTTTCCATTTTTCCTCTTTCTTTCATCTTCCTTTTCCATCTCTCCTCCTTTCAGCTCCCTTTGGTTTGCCATCTTCCCCAACTAGAATGTAAACTCCTAGGTAGCAGCTTCTGTGGTTCTTTTCACTTGTATACATATTCTCAACTCAGGGCACTATCCCTGGCACAAAGGGCTTAATTATTTTTCTTTCTTTAATCTACTTTATGAAGTTACTTAGGGGAGAAGTCAGAATTTGAATCTAGAGTTTTCTACCAGATACCTGCCATGACAAAGTCAAAGGTGAATGACTGAATTCCATCTTTTCCCCTGAAAGGTATCTAATCTAATTTGAAGGGGAAAAAAAATCAATCAGTTTATATGGTGACAGAAAAGGACAGTTCAGAATATAGACAATCTCCGCCCCCCCACCCCCCCACCCCCCCACCCCCGTCTGTACTTAAGGCTTTGTCTACATGCATGCAGAGGACAGAATCTGCTCTAGGGGGGGTTGGTTCAGTTGTATTTCTTTTTTTTCCCCTGACCCTGGGAGTCTGATCTTTCACTTAACCTCTGATCTCTTCAATTCAAATAACAATCAGACCCAGTTGGCTGAAGATGGGGAGGAGGAGGGAGGAGGAGGGAGGAGGAGGGAGGGGGAAGGAGGGGTGTCTCTGAACACATTCCCTGGTCAGCCCCAGTGGAGAGAAAACAAAAGGAGAGCCCCCCAGCCTCTGGCCAACCACTCCGAGCTGATAGAACCGCCCTCCAGCACCTCCCACTGACCTGCTCCAATTCAAAATGTTAGGAGATTCCTACCCTCTCCATTGTTTTCTCTTTAAACTGCTTTCTTGCTTTGTAATTACATTCTGCTCATTCAGTTTAGCACCCTGGTTTATGCTGCAATAAAAAAATTCAATATCAACACCTAGATATCACTGTTTTCAAAAACCCACCTGAAATGGGCCCTCTGAAACTGTTCAACCTGGAGGTAGATTTCACCTTGGGTCTCACTGATGGGCAGTTTCAACTCCCCAGCTACTAAGCCACATTTGAGCCACTTGTTTGAAATTGAATCTGCCGTTTTATTAAACCATATATTTTCATTCTCACCGAGGAAGCCTGGGTGAAAACATTCAAGCCAACCTATTGTACTTTTCAATGCATCTTCATTTTAAGGATGGGCTGCAAATCAAGGCCTGAGCTCCAACTCCACCCCCACCCTTAGCCCTTCAGCTACATTCAGCCCTCTCTAATTACCAGGCTCTAACAATACCTCCATACAAACCTCAGATGGCCGTCTCTAAAGAGGGTCTTGTAACCCCGAGACAATGCATTTCAGGACAAAATAATATATTTCCAAGTGGACGAGTCAAAATGAATGACCTAATTGATTCTCCCTCTCCTCCCTACCCCCCAATTTTTTTGTGCTACCAGTTAGAGATTCATTTGTTGGCCCCGCCGACAGTTGCTTTCTGGTGTTTTGCAGTTTAGCAAGTGACCATCTGCACTCGCCACTCTAGGGCTTCCCCCTTGCCGGAGATTGCAGGTCCAGGTTGGAGGGAGGTTGTCTTCAGTCTCTCAGGCAAACTGAAGTCTTTGAGAATCAACCTTCTTATCAGATCTGTGGATTCTCCTCATTCAGGGTAGCAACTAGTACTAGACAAAACTCAGCTTGGGAGACTTGAAATGGACATAATATTTAGTAAATTTGTTTTAGTTTGAGTGGAAGGCATTGGACAAAGCAAGATGTGCTCTGAAGGGGCCTTACAATCTGGCAAGAGAGATGAACCAACTAGAGCAATATAGACAGTACAGTGTAATATGGGAAATGTGCAAAAGACAGGCTGGCTTTGGAGTCGGGGATCTGTCCAAATCCTCCACTTTGTCATCAACTACCTGTGTGACCTAAGGCAGGTCGCTTAAGCTATCTAGGCCCCCTCCATCCTTTCCACTCTAAGGTTGGCACTCCATGACCTCCCATGCCCTGGGCAGATCAATTTAAACAGCTGGAAGGACAACATCATATAAAGGAAAGAGTCTTGGATTTTGTAGTCAAAGGAGACCAATTTGAATTCTGTCCCGGCTCTGTACCTCTTATGTGACCACAGGCAAGTCACTTAATTTTGCAGGGTCTTACTTTTCTCTTCTGTGAAGTAGAGCTGTCTGACCCTTATAGTGGTTTCAGCCATAGGTTCTCTCATCCTGTAAGTATGGACTTCTTAGGCTGATCTGGGGAGAGGGGTTATGATAGCTGGCTAGAACGTGAGGTCCCTGAGTACACAGTCTATTTCATTTTTGCCTCAGTATCTGCAGGGCCTGTTCAGGGATTGACACACAGTAGGTACTCCTTTGTTTCAAATACATGAAGGGCTGTCCTGTGGAAAAAAGGATTTAGACTTGCTTTGCTTTGCCCAAGAGGGAAGAACTTTGGCTGAAAGGCTAAAAGTGAGCCCCCAATCCCACCCTAACCCCACTCTCAGCACATTCAAACTTGATATGAAGAAACATTTCCCAACAATTAGAGCTATTCAAAAGTGGAATGAAGTTGTCTCAGGAAGGAGTGACTCACCTATCACCTTAGGGGTCTTTAGAGTAGAAGCTGTTTCTGCCCATTCTGGTTCAGGTTGACACATGGTAGGCATTTAATAAATGCTCATTGACTTGATCAGGTCACCAGCATCACAAAAGCTCAGAACTGGGAGGGATTTCAATGGTCATCTGGTCTAACCTGTACCCAACCCTGATTTTACATTGGCTGTCCCCCATATCTGGAATGCTCTGGGCCTCTTAGCTTCTCTCAAGTCTCAGGCCAAACCCCACCTTCTGCAGAAGGGTTTTCTGCCCCATATCCTCCAGTGCTTTCCCTTGAAAATTACCTTCCCTCTTTTTATCCATCACAGTATCTTACATATAGAGTCATTTCATGGTGTTTCTCCACTAAAAATTGAGCTCTTTGAGGGTAGAGAAAAGTGTTCTCACCTTTCTTTGTATTCCCAGGGCTTGGCACCATGCCTGGTTTATAGTAAAGGTTTAATAAATGTTTGTGGGTTGTTGACTAGTACCAGAAGATGAATTCTTCTCTAATATCACCCACTATTGTTCCTGTTTCCTAAAGTTTCCTACATCTCTCTATGATCATTTCTACCGGTCATTAGATTCCACCTTCACAAGAGCAAATCCTTCAGTATGCTTCCTTCAGGGGAATATGCCAACTTGTAGTAATGAACACGAAAAGCCAGGTTTCATACATGTCTTACAGCAATCTCGACCTTTAGGTGAGGAAACTCTGCCACCAAGAGAAGGTGAATGGGCCTGGGTCGCTGTTGTATAAAGTCTTAGAGACAAGCTGTGTGGAGTAGTGGATAGAGGGTTGACTACAGAGTCAATAAGGTTGGGGTAAACTGGGGTCTTCACCCTCCAGACACAGCAGGAAGGAACATGTAGGAAAGAAAGTGCTAGCTAGAAAGGGAGAAATAGCCCCAGAATGGTCACTTTAAAGACATGGCCTTAACTGCTATGCAGTCAATCCAAGCAGGCTACTCCCACCCATGTGGTAGGAGACACTGGGAGCTTCCTTGTTACGCAATTGGGACTTACTCAAGAAAGCCTCTTTACACAAACACAGCCAGAGAATACAGCATGTCACAGGGAAAATGCAGACACAATCCACCTTTCTCAAGATTTTCTCCTTTGAAGCGTCCTAGTAGAAATACATATAGACATGCCCACAACAGGCAATTTTCCTAGGGAGCCCAGCCAATGCATCCATGCCCTTGCCCAGCCCTAGAGGCTGTTTGTTCTACAAACAACTTACTATGCCAAAGAGCAAAGAGGTTAGCACCAGGCTAATTAGCCACGGATGGCCATCACCACACTTACTCCTTAAATATACAAAGACTCCCAGTAGCTCCCACATGCCAGTGTGAGGAAGACAATTCAGCTCAGCTACTTTCTGTTTGGCTGCCTCCTTACTCACAATGCTGACAGTTATTCAGATCTGAATGGAAATGAACCAAATGCCTTCTTTTTTTTTATTTTGAATTTAACAACTTCTAAATAAAATGAGCACTTCTGTATACAGAGTAGAACAGGAAGAAAAAAAAAGGATTATACCAGAAAACCAAGAATTTCCATGATTATCCACAGCTGACTTTTCTAAGCACCTTCTCTTTGGCAGAAGCACAAGGAAACCCATTAAAGGACACACAGTACAATGGTAAGAGCACTGACTGAGGTCAGAGGACTTGGGTTTGAATCTCTCCTCTGATGCTTGCTAAATTTGTGACTTTGAATGAAATTTTTAATTTCTTTTGGCCTGTTTCCTCATCTGTAAAAACCAAAGGGTGGAGTGAGGGAGAAGATTGACTAGATGGCCACTGAGGTCCCTTTTAGTTCTAGAGTGACAATTTCACAAACACTAGTATAGTTTTATGGAAAGGGGGGGAATATTTAGGCATTTGAGCTTTCTCCAACTCTGGCAAATAGATGTGGACTATATTTGTGTCCAGCCTGACCACAGGACTAAAGCAAGCATAATGAGCTTCTCAGCATGCATGATGTCAATTCCGACTCTCTAATATGTGTATAACCCAGCTCTGATCCAAGTAGGGTGGGAAAAGGGCAGCCCAGTGCTATATGGGGAAGGAGACACAATTCCTGATTGACTGAGAGAATGCAGAGTCCCTTCTTGACTCTGGAGGGAAGAGTGAGGTTGATTATTTTGCTCAACTTTGCCTCACTTAAAATCTAATTCACTCACAACTCAAGACACCACCCTCATGATATCTTTGGTCCTCTCCAAAAGAAGGACAAACAACAACCCAAAGAGAACCAGCTTTCGAGGAAGGTCAACTAAAGATTGGGGGAAATGTGAAAAAGGGGTAGATTCTAGTCTGGCAGGAAATCTCTGCACTCCCTTTCCTCCTGGGCCTTGGGGGCAGCTGCTGGTAATGGGTCACAACTTTCTTGAATCCATCTCAGGTCTCAATTCCCATCCCAGGAGCTGAAGATTTTTTTTAAATCTTTTTAATAAAAACGTCTTAGCAGATCCAAGCTTTCAGATACATGGTGGTAGATAAAATAGTAGACTTATAAGGAAATGTCACGTTCAAATATTTCATAGACTATAAGATCTAGAAAACATCTTTCAGAATGTCTTAACATCCCATCCCTTTTTTTCACCCTCAAGAAGAAGCTGAGTCCCAACAAAGGGAAGGTCGTGTAACTAGGAACTCCTGGGGGCCTGATCTCTAGCCTCTTCTACTCACACCCCTCATCCTTCACAGAGAAGAATTAGAGTCATTGTGTGTGGCTCCAGAGGCCAGAACTAAGACCAATGAATGGAAAGCACAGGAAGATTTTTAGCTTCCATCCCAATCACTCTACTGAAATAGCTCTCTCCAAGGTCACAGACGACATCCTTACCACTAATTACAACAGCCTTCCTACTGCTTGACACCTCTGTACCATTAAATAATGTTAAGTCTTATTGATACTCTCTTGTCTCTTGGTTTTTCTGCTACTGCATTCTCCAGGTTATTAAGTACCTACTTAGAGTCAGTCACCGTGTGAAATATTGGGAATACAAAGAGTGATGCCCAAAGGCCCTGCCCTCAGAAGCTTCCAGCTTAATAAGGGGATTGACAAATTCATGAATAACTCTGATGCAAGGAAGAGAGAAAGGTACAAAGGAAAGGACTTGGGAAATATTGTGGGAAATTTGAGAAGGGAGAAATTTCTTTCAATTGGTAGGAGGCAGGAGGGGGTTGATGGGGAAAGCCTCATGGAGGACAGAACTTATTCTGTGTATCCATACACACATTGTCTCCCCATTAAAATGCAACTTCTTTTTAAGAGTAGAGATTTTTCTGTTGTTGGTATTTATCATCTTGCACTTAGCATGTGTCTGGCACATAGTAGGCACACAAATATTTGTTGATCGGTTGATGTGGAAAGAATGCTTTGGTTCCAAACATGACACAAACAAAGGCATGGAGATGAAAAAAAGGCAGCATGAGAACAGGGCACAGAAGATGGTTTAGTTTGCTAATTTCCTTTAAGCCCTTTTTCTGCCTTAGTTTCCCCATCTGCAAAATGAGGATAATAAGAAAACCTATTTATTTCCCAGGATAGGATCAAATGAGATAAAGTATGTAAAGTACTTTGCAACTTTATTTAGAGTTTTAGAGCCCTAAGCGAATACTAGCTATTAGCATTATACAATGGAGATAAGGAAGAAGAGTATTCTTTGTACCACAGTTATTTGTACTCAGGTCTTTTTCTGCCTTCAGGTGGTAAAGTACATAGAGTAAGGGCTTGAGTCAAGATCTGAGTTGAAATCCAGCCTCAGACCTTACTAGCCATGTGACCCTGGGCAAATGGCTTCAGTTTCCCCATCTATAAAATGAGCTGGAGAAGGAAATGGCAAACTACTCCATTATCTTTGCTAAGAAAACCTGAATAACAATTACATCCTGAAAGGCAGAGTCAGTGTCATAATCATATCCATTTTTACATACCCATTGTCTAGCATGGAACATGTAGAACATGAAGGGGAAAACCACGTGGTCAGGCTGCACAGATAGGTTGGGCCCTCATTTCGGAATTCCGATTTTAATCAACAAGCAATTGGGAGTCATTGACAGGATTTTTAATAGGGGACTGAAATTTTTACTCTCTATATTGGGAAGATTAAGTAAAAAATCTTTTCTACATCTTTGTTTTGAAATGTCCTCTATTCTAGGAATTAACAATTCTCCATTTTTATACATTGAAGCTCCTCCCTCCCTTCCTTCGTGGCTCAACTATTGCCATTTTATTTCCTTTTATTTCTTCTGACACTGTGCCTGGATCTGTTTTTTGCCTTTAGTGTATTCTATGATAATCATCACAGAATCCCAGAACCTTCCTTACCAAACTGTTCTGAGGATCAAATGAGATAATATATGTAAAGCCTTTGGTGAAAGTTAAATCACTACAGAAATGTTAACTATTATTATTGTTGCCTTCAATCAATCAATCAAGCTTTCAATCTATTCCTGTATCAAATCCTTGTAATTACCCTCTTTCCTCCCCCTGCCAACATACCCCTAATTAGTTGCTGAACTGGCAGCACTAGTAACACATGGGTGCCATATGTCTTTAAACAAAGTCAGTTCCTGACTCTCCTGACTGACTCTCCTAAATTCAGTCCTGCAGGTGACAAGGCTGGATTCCAGTGAGGGGCAGAGGAGGATGGTGCTTCTCTACCCAAATATAATGATGGTGAGGGCTAATGATCCCCACATTGGGCATGAACTCAACTACTCAGCCTTGTACTAGGGGTACAAAAGAAAGCCTGGCTGCCTTTCCCTCTTTCTTTCATGTTTCTTTCCCCAAGTAGATGACTGAACAGCAGGTTGCAGATGGTCGTGTCTAGGTGGTGACCTTGTGAGTCTTAAAAGGTCAGAAAGTCCTAGAGGGCTTTTGAGTGTTGATAGCTACAATGTCCCAAAGCAGAGGACTGACAGCAGGGTAAGTATTAGAGAAAAGAAGCCACTGGAAAGAATATGAAGATTGTCTACTTAATCAGACAGTACCAGGAAGATAAAAATATAATATGACTAATTAGCAGCCTTGTCAAAACTATTTAATGTCCCAGTAAACTTGAATATTAGCCTCCTAGGTGACTGTTTCAGGTACTAATAGTATAGCAATATAATAATAATTAACAACAAATTAATAATTTATTAATAATATTAATTTGTAAGGACAACTAGGTGGAGTAATGGACAAAGAGTTGGGACTGGACTCTGGAAGACCTGAGTTCAGATCCAGCTTCAGATGCTTACTGGTCTAGTGACCCTGGTCAAGGCATTTAATTCACCTTAGTTTCTTCATCTACAAAATGAGCTGGAGATGGAAATGGCAAATCATTCCCGTATCTTTGAGAAGAAAACGCCTTTTGGGGTCACATAGAGTTGGACATGATTGAAATGACTAACCTACTACATAAATTTGTAGTAATAAATTGCATTACTGAATTCTGTTCTAATTATTCTGTTATACAAGGTATGATTCTTTGAGGTATAACATTCTTTTTTTGTGTGTAAATAGGAATAAATCATCTATGCTTTAACCAGTTCATGTTTGTACATCTGGTACTTTTTTATCTTCCCCTTCTGGGATATTTAGACCTTTGACTATAATTATCAAGCATAGGAGTAGTGAACCAATGAATGTGAGAATGGGAAGCCCTAAGGAAATGTCAAATTTCCCTTAGCGTTGATCCTAGTCCAGTAACATACAGTTGTATACAGATCCAGGTAGAGCAGATTGCCAATCCCTGTGGCCTCAGTTTACTTGTACCTCTATGTTCTCTGTCAGAAATCAATCAATCAATATCCATTTATTAAGTGCCTACTCTGCGCCAGTCACTGTGCCAGATCCTGGGAATCCAAAGACAAACAAAATAGTCCCTGTCTTCAAGGAGTTTTTATATATGCTAAATTAAGCAATATGTATATATATATATATATTGGCTTAAGGAGAGAGGACAGGAACAGTTGAGGAGACTCAGAAGAGTGCATGTAGACCAGGGCTCCTTAAACTTTTTCAGTGAGATCCCTTCATTGCTTCTTGAATTTGGTTCGAGACCCCATATGGTGGGACAATGGTACTTAAGCTGGGCTTTGAAGAAAGCAAGGGATTTAAGTCACTCGGTAGACTCAAGAGTCAGGAATGATTGAGTTTGAATCCTGTCCCCAGATGCTTACTAGCTGTATGACCCTGGATATGTCACTTACTCTCTCTCTCAGCCTTAGTTTCCTCATCTATAAAATGGGGATAATAATTCCCATAAATCCTGCCTCCCAGGGTAGGATCAAATGAGATTAAATATGTAAAGTGCTTTGTAAACTTTAAAGCCCTAAATAAATGCTAGCTATTACAAGGAGGAGACGAGGAAGAAGAGTATTCTTTGTAACACAGTTATTTATACTTACGGTTTTTTTCTCCCCAGTTAGACTGCTAGCATCTTGAAAGGCAGGGTCAGTGTCATATTCATACCCATTTTTGCATCCCCATTGACTAACACAATGATATGCAAACGGAAGGTGCTTCATAAATGTCGGATGAAATAAAATAAGCAGTAAATTGGGCCATGGTGGGATAATAGCTGGGGATGGTGCTATTTCTCTAAAAAAATCCTGTGGTGTAATGGAAAGAACCTGGAACTATAAATGTGGAAACACGGGTGTTAGCACAGCCCCCCCCCCCCCCCCACTTTTTTTAAAAACTTACTAGCTGCCTGAGTGAAGGCAGGTTGTTTAACCTTTTCCATACCTTAACATCTTTATCTGTGAAATGGGGTTATTATCTATTTCTCCTATACAATTAAATAGTATTTACTTTGTTAACTCATTGGGAGTGTTGTAGAGGAGAAAATGAAATGATACCCCTGAAAAATGCTTTTCGAAGTTTAAGATGCCAAACCAATTGCCAACTGCCAAATCCAATAAGGGTTGATCATAGGGAATTTGGGCTGATTCTCTCTTAAAAGATTAAGGCTGACCCTAGGCTGATAAATAAAACCAAGTAATAGCCAAATAACCTACTGGTTTAGCAAAGCCATAACTAGGGAGGGGTGACAAGACCTGAGCGCCAGGGTGCTAAATTTGGAGAATTTTGAAAGTCTGTTCAGTCCTCCAGCAGTATAGAAACGGCAGGACTTCGGTTAGAAAGAATCGGTTAAAATAGAGAGCTACCATATAGCCTGCCTCTTCCTTCTGGGTTCTGTGGCCCCTGGAAACGCTTCCCCATACTGGCCCCATACTGCTCTGGTCCCCTGCCCAGGAGGACCTCGTGTTGTCAGCTGATGGGGCGGGGGCCTCAGTTTAGAAGATTGGTTTGAGGGCACAGTCCCTAGTCAAAGCTCTCCTCGCCTCCCTGGGATTATTCTCTTCCACTTTCTCTTTCCTCTCTGTGTTTGCTCCAGGGCAGAGTGGCCCCCATCGAGTCCCAGCAGTCCGGCTGTGGATATATCTTAGAGAATGGAAAATGGGGCCATTCTTCCGCTCCTGGCATGTTATGAATTGATCGTCATGGGCTGCTGGAGTGCCTGTGATTGAAGAGATGATCTCTGACAAGGGGCTCCAGTGACATCAAGGCGAACAGCAGCTGCTTGGTACCAGATCAGCTCCCGGGGTTTTTCTAAATCACCGCTTTGCATTCTGCAACACATCCCTCTCTCCCGGCTGCATTGTATACACCGCCTTCCTATTTACATTGACTGATGAGATGTTGGGCATTAAACCACGGGGTGGTCGCAAATTCGATAGTTACCCTAGCATTGTCAATTTCCTTTCCTTTGTGATAGGGATTTTAATTGGAGGGAAAGATTTCAGGGAGGGGGGCGGGGGATTGCGAGGAGACTATACAGCCTTAAAATCAGGGATGGCCTCTGTCACACACGTGTTTTTTTAAACATTTAAAATACAATTCTACTAATTGATTCTATTGTGCTAACCTTCAAGCGTAAAAAGAAGGTGCTAGGAGTCCATGGGCACTCAGACAAATGCTGAATCATCCACCAACGTACCCCCAAATAATAATCCTTTGTATTTATCTCGTGTCTTAAGCTTTCCTCCTTGCGAAATCATTTTAAATTTAGTGTTTAATTTTCCTCTTTGTTAAATAATGCTGTGAAATAAGTCATGTAGATAAGTGAATAGATTAGATTGGATATATGGTTTCTAGCTATAGATTTATTGTTGTGACATACAGATGATGAAATATAGATTATATAGATTTTTGCTAGCTATAGATACAGATGATGAGATGCAGATAAATAGATTAGATATATAGGTTTCTAGCTATAGATACAGATGATGAGATGCAGATAAATAGATTAGATATATAGGGTTTCTAGATAAAGACAGAAACAAATTGATAGGAGCTGCACCTGTGATTTGTCAGTCATTAAATGTTTATGAAGCACCTACTATATGCCAGATATCTTACTAAGATTTGGGGATGCAAAGAAAGGCAAAAACATGTCATTGGTATAGAGAACTTCTGGGGAGGAAACTCCCTCTCCCAATATACATCACCACCTTCTCTACACTCGTCTTGGAGCTGCATAGAGTAGTGGTTCTCAACCTTCCTAATGCGGCAACCCTTTAATACTCATATGTGGGTGGAGACAGATAGAGGGGCGGTGTCTCGGTTCCTAAGACCATCGGAAATATGTTTTTTCCGATGGTCTTAGGCGACCCCTATGAAAGGATCGTTTGACCCCCCAAAGGGATTGTGACCCACAGGTTGAGAACTGCTGGCACAGAGCATAAATAGGTTAAGGGAATTACCCAAAGTCACATGGCCAGTTGGAATCAGAGATCAGGATAGAAATCAGGTTTTCCTAGAGGCCAGCTCTCCACTTTACTTCAACATCTGTTTCACAGCTGAAAGTCTAGCTCAGGAAAGACTTTGGACTCTAGAAGTAGCATTGGATAGGCTCTGAGAGGCCAGTGGGAATGACCCCTCTCATTTTAAGGATGAGCGAACTGAAGGCCTGAGAAATTAAGTGACCTGCCCAAGGTCACACAAGTAGCAATTGTCTGAGCAGGAATTTGAACCCAAGCTCTCTGAGGCCTGTGGTTTCTATCTCTGCACCACAAAATTGGTCAGCACACCCAGTCACACAGGAAACAGGTATCTCAGAATCCTAAAGTTTTTATTCTGTCTGCCCCAGCACCTGCCTCTCAAACAGCTTGCTGCTCCAGATTGCAGGCCAGGGCTCCAAGAAGCTGTTTGCAACTGCAAAACAGCTCTCTTTCTCCCCTTCTGTCTCTCTATTTCTGTCTCCCTGTCTCTGTCTCTTTCTGTCTCTGTCTCTTTCTCTGTCTCTGTCTCTCTTCCTCTCCTCTTTTCCCTCTCCCTTTCTCTTTCTCCTTTTCTTTCTTTTTCTCTCTCTCCTTTGTTCTCTGTCTTTCTCTCTATCTCTGTCTCCTCTTTCTCTCTGCCTTTCTTTCTTTTTTCTTTCTCACTTGTTCTCTTTCTCTGTTTTTCTCCCTTTCTGTTTGTCTCTGTTTCTTCCTGTCTCTGTCTCCTTCCTCTCCATTTCTCTCCTTCTCTTTTTTCCTTTTCTCTCTCTCTTGCTCTATCTCTGTCTCTGTCTCTCTGTCTCTCTCTTTTCTTTCTCCTTTCCTCTCCGTCTCCCCTCCTTTGGCTGTATTAACAATTTCCTCTTACTCAATTAACAAATCCAGAGGCCAGTTATTCTAGACCATACACTAATAACTTTCTTATTATCCTTCTTTAGCATAAGTATATAGAAGGTACAGCAGGTCCTTACATCCTCCCTCTGGCATTCCTGGCCCCCTGGCTGCTCAGACCCTTATTGTTCATTTGTATCTTCATTCTCCAGGAGGTCTGGATTTTTTTTTTCCCAATCTCTGTCTCATCAGAATTCACTGTCATAATTGGCTGACTTCCCATTCAGCTCCTGCAGATTGTCAACTAAAGACAGTCTCAGATAGCTCTGCCTCAGGTAAGAGTCTGTGAAGCAAAGATTACACATCTTTCTCTCCCTCTATATATCCAAGTAATCACGGGAGAAGTGTAAGGGTCTTCCCTTCTTCCCTCTCTAAGTGTTTTAGGAAATAGCTTCATCCATTTATATAATTCTGTCTAGCTGCCCGGGGAAAAGTTTTGGCTGGCAGGGGTGAGGAACCTACAGCCTTGTGGCCACATGTAGCCCTCTAGATCCTCAAGTGAGACCCTCAGACTAAATCCAAACTTCACAGAACAAATCCCCTTAATAAAAGTATTTGTTCTGTAAAACTAGGGCTCAGTCAAAAGGCTCTAGATTAGAAGGTGACATGTGGCCTTGAGGTCACAGATTTCCCACCACTGGTAGAGAATGGTAGGGCAATCTAAGAGAGACAGATAAACCTGCCCCAAATCACAGACAAAAGGGCTGATACAAACAAGAGAAGATGCTGGATGAGCCTTAGAGAGAAGATGCAATGATGAGATGATGGTAATAGCCACCATCAGCCTACACAGAACTGGGGAAGGAGACCTGCTTCTAAGGCCCCATGTGAGGTGGCTCCTCACCTCTTGTTGAAAGTCATGGAGATGATACTGATCTTTGAAGGCAGGATTGCTTACTGCTGGTTCTTGTCACTTTCTGTAGGCTCTGGAATATGTCCTGTTTCCTTTAACTTGTAAACAAAACTGTTCTTGTCTTCAGTTTTGTGGGAATATGTGGGTTTTTTTAATATTTTAATTTTATTTATTTTAGCTTTCAACAATCATTTCCACAAGATTTTGAGTTCCAAATTTTCTCCCCATCTCTCCCCTACTCCCCACACCAAGATGCCAAGCATACTGATTACCCTTTCCCCCAGTCTGCCTTCTCTTCTATCCCTCCATTCCCTCCTTACCCCCTTATCCCTTACTTTCTTGTAAGGCAAGATGGATTCTATACCCCTTTGCCTGTATATCTTATTTCCTGGTTGCATGTAGAAACCTTTTTTTTTAACATTTGTTTTTAAAACTTTCAAGTTGTAGATTTGGGAATGTCTTTTAAGAGCAGTTGGTGACTACTCAAGGCATAAAATAAGAGTAGAACTGAAATTCTTAGATCATCTGAACGAGAACAATAAGCCAGAGAAATAGAAGCAGCAAGTGTGTGGCCATGTTCCTGCTAGCCCTCCAACACTGTAAAGACTATGTCGCTGAAAGATTTACTCATTGAACTTTGCTCAATACAATCACCACCACAATTCTAGAGGCCCAATGATGACACAAGCTACTCAGCACCTGGAAGAGAAGTGATGAGCCAGACGCATGATGAAACATAAATGGACATTTTTGGACACTGACAATGCAAGAATTTGGTTTTTTGTGACTGTAGATTTGTTACGAGGACTTTTGTTTTTCTTATACTTCTTCAATTTGATGAAAGAGAAAGCAAAAAGGGAGAAAATAAATGCTTTGTTAACTGGAAAAAAAAAATTTTTTTAATTATGTGGAAGAGCCCCTAACTCAAAGGTTATGTAAATTGCTTTGTGCTTAAAGTGATAGATCAATGTGAATTGTAGACTTGCTAGGCTAGAGGCTTCATTAGTAGTCCATTAGCAGTCAGTTGCTGGGTGGGACACAAAACTTAACATGTCAAGGAAAGAAGTCAGTCCCCTGCACCTTTGAGAGGAACGTCTTTTGCATCCAATTCATCTGCTAGACCATATTTCACTACAATTCAAGTTGTGTCAGTTTCTGTATCAATGCATGAAGTAACTTCTGTGGACATAGACAGCCAGATAGCCTAACATTGTAACCAGTAATGGGTGGAATGCATCTTTTAGTTCATATTGTGAGATTTGACTCAACAGACATTTGTTAAGCCCATACACTGTTAGGTGAAAAGCATACAAAACCACAATGAAACAGTCCCATCCTAAATGTGTTTAACCCTTACAATTTATACACAAATAATTAGGTACCAGATAATTTGAAGGAAAAAATCCCCACTTTCAACTAGGAAGGAGAAACAGAAAAGGTTTTGAATAGGATGTAGCCCCTGGGCTAAGCTTTGAAGGGAGAGATTCTAAGAGGTAAAGATGAAGTTAAACTGTATTCCAGGCATTTGGGATGGTCTGTACAAATGCTCAGATGCTCGGATGAGATTTCTATTTGGGGGCACAATTTGTAGGAATACCTAAAGTGTAGCATGCATGAAATAAAGTGGGGAAAAATAAGTCTGGAAAGAAATGGTAAAGCTAGGTTGTGAAAGGCTTCAAATTCCAGGCTGAGGAATTTTTGAGCAAGAGAGTTACATAGTTAAAGCTATGTGGCTTGGGAAAATTAATGTAGGAGTAGGGAGGATGAAGTAGAGACAGGACAGGGTGGAAGTAGAGAGACCAGTTAGAAGGCTCTAGCAATAGTCCAGGTGAAAGATGATGGATGCCTGAACTAGGGAAGAAGATGTATGAGATGGGAGAGATAGAAGCAGAAAAAGCAAGTTTGGGGAAATGATTTGACATGGGAAGGTGGAGAAGACCAAAGAGTCAAGGATGTCTCTGGGCTCCAGACCTGGGAAACTGGGAGCTGACAGGGAAGTCCCTCTGCCAGCAGCCAGCCTCCAGGATGATTATCACTGTCAGCTACAGCTGCAACAGGTTATGGGTAGCAGCCAAGAGCTATGAGGGTAAGTATGAACTTGCTTACCTAGGTAGGAGCCTAATTGTGTCATCTATATCACAGCTACCTACCCTGTGTCTCCCTCCCTCTGGGTCCTGATCTTTGAGGTAAGGATTAGCTAATCTGATAAATCAATCTGGCCTAAGGTGTGAAGGCCTGATAAAGGTTCCTATGTGAGTTAACCAAGAAACACACTTTCCCTTCACCTCTGGGGCCTGACACTCTTTCAGTGGCTTTAATGATAGCAATTTCAAGTTAGATAAAAAGTTGACCTAAGATATTGGGGGTAGGGATGAGCTGGACTTTACTCTTTCCACGTCTCTCAAATCACTGCACAAGTTTATAAGCAGGGCCAGCTCAAAAGTCTTCCGGACTCAAATTCTGCCTCCAAATAGAAATCTCATCTCTGACATCTGAGCATTTGCACAGACCATCCCAAATGCCTAGAATACAGTTTTACTTCATCTCTACCTCTTAGAATCTCTCCCTTCAAAGCTCAGCCCAGGGGCTAACTACTATTCAAAGCCTTTTCTGGTTGTCCTTCTTAGTTGGTAGTGGGGCTTTTTTTAATGGCATTTAAAATTTTTTAAATATTAAATTGTGCAAAACCAAAGTCTCATAACCTTTGTGTAAAGTGAACCTAGGACTGGGTGTTTTAATTCAATTCAGCAAGTACTCATTAAGGGTTGTCTAGGATGCTAGAGATAGAACCATCAAAAGAAACATTGTTTCCTCTCAAGGGGCTGACATCCTACCTGGAGATAGATACAACATGTAAGTAAATACAAGTAAAGTAAATGAGTAGATACAAAATGCTTATTATGTGATATAATGTAATTTACAGAGAGAGAAAGTACTAATGACATGAATGAGCTTCATATGGGAGATGGCACCTGTCTTAGTTTTTGAAGGAAACTAAATATTCTAAGAGGAGGAGATAAGGAGGGAGTGCATTCCAGACATGGGCACCACTAGACCAGAGATACGCCTATAAGCAGAACAGCTATCAGTATGCTTTTTTTTTTTGGAGGGGGGGAGGCGGGGCAATTGGGGTTAAATGACTTGCCCGAGGTCATATAGCTAGTGTTAAGTGTCTGAGGCTGGATTTGAACTCAGGTCCTCCAGGGCCGCTGCTCTATTCATTGAGCCACCTAGCTGTCCTAAGCAGTATGGTTTAATTGAAGTAAAAAATATGTAAAATGGAATACTAGGAAATCAGGCCATAGGAAGGTGAGAGCCGTATTGTGGAGGGTTTTGAAAACCCAGCTAAAGAGTTGGTGTGTTATTCTAGAATGGTGGCTCTTGACCTTTTCATACTGTAGACCTTTTTGGCATTCTGCTAAAGCCTCAGGACTGCTATTTAGAATCATGTTTTTAAATAACTGAAGGAAATACTAAATTTCAGTTAGAGCTTAGTCAAAATAAAGGCATATTTTTTTTCTCATCCAAGTTCACAGACCCCCAACCAACAAATCTATCCACAAACCCCCTTGGAGGGCCATAGATCCCAGATTAAGAATTATTCTAGGCAACTATGAATTAGCACAATACATAGAGATCTGTACTTGAAATCAGGAAGACCTGAGATCAAATCCTGTCTCAGACACTTTTTTTTAAAGTTTATTTTAAATTTTAATTTTTTTTTTGGAAGTGGAAGGTAGGGCAATTAGGGTTAAGTGACTTGCCCAAGGTCATACAGCTAGTAAGTATTAAGTGTCTGAGGCCAAATTTGAACTCAGGTCCTCCTGATTCCAGGGCCAGTGCTCTATTCACTGTGCCACCTAGCTGCCCCTGTCTCCCACACTTACTAGCTGTGCGACCCTGGGCAAGTCACCTAACCTCTGTTTGCCTCAGTTTCCTCATCTGTAAAATGGCAATAAGAATGCCTACTCCCAGGGATGTTGTGAGGATCAAATGAGATAACGTTTTTAAAGTGCTTTGTAAACCTTGAAGTGTTATATAAATGGTAGCCATTATTATTACAGAGGCAATGGGAAACTACTAAAGATGTGAGTAGCGGAGTGAGTAGCAGACCATCAACTAACCAACAAATTTTATTAAGTGCCTACTGTGTGCCAGCCATTGTGTTAAGTAAACTAGCTCTTGCCTTTGCCTTCAAGGAGCTCATACTCTAATGAGGAATACAAGAATATACATAGTATATGGAACAGCACCTCTGGGGCTGTATCATTAACTCCTCTAGAACGGCGGCTTACAACCTGTGGGTCACAACCCCTTTTGAACGATCCTTTCACAGGGTTCACAGGGGTCGCCTAAGACTATCAGAAAACACATATTTCCGATGGTCTTAGGAACCGAGACACTGCTCCTCTATCCGTCTCCAGACGGGTCCACCCACATGCAGATACACCCACATATGAGTATTAAAGGGTTGCAGCATTAGGAAGATTGAGAACCACTCACTGTTCTAGAGGGTGTCTATACTTCTCCCTAAAGTGCTGGGATTACTAATACTATTGCTCACTAGCCACCATCCTACGTGTTTCCATGTATCAACTAGCTGACATTAGTTTGTTTTTACAAAAGGAATATTGACTGCAAAGATATAGTAAGGACCATAGATATAGATGATTTCCCCGTACTTCCCCACTGTGTGCACACAAGCCTTCTGGGGAGAGTGGGTTCAAACTTAAAGAATACATGGTATCAAAAAGCAAATTCACTGGTTTTTTGTTCCTGGAAGTCATTTTCTCCCTCTGTGGAGTCTTGTAGCTCTCTGCTAGGCTCCAAGAGTCAGTGACCTTGTAGAGACCTGAAGCTGCCTTTCCTTGATGTGTCTGGTGTGTCTCTCAACTCCCAATGCAGATGCTTTCATCAGTCACTGCTTGGCTGCTGATGGGAATTTTCACCTTTCAAAGTTTGGCAGGTAAATGGGTGAGGAGAGGCATAAGACAACTTGATCTCATTCCTCCCCATTCCCTTGACCACGACTAGATTAATTTTCTATAACTTCATGGGGGTGTGACTAATTCTCTTCAACTCATCACAAAATATTTCCTGGGCATAGTCATCTGCTTCCATCTAAAAATCAAAATATTTCACTTCTCCCATTGAATAAAACTGTGTTCACACCTAATTTACACCTTTGATTGGTTTAATGAAGACTTCTAGGCCTTCTGTATTTATATTAATGCAAACAAAATGAATATAAAGTTAGGTTTGTACAACTAGTAGGTGGGGGGATAGACAAGGTTGACTTCATGGAGAAAGTGACACCTGAGTTTACTCTTAAGGATGCCATGAATTCCAAGAGATGGTGGCATGGAGGCATCTGGGACAGCTGGTTCAAAGGCCTGGAGACTAGAGGTAGAACATTTCCAGTAGCTAGCATGGTTAAGGGGAAATAATGTGTAAGAAGACTGGAAAGAGCTAGAAGAGGACAGGTTATGAATAGATTTAAATGTTAAATAGAGTTTCTATTTAGCCTTAGCGGCAATAGGAGGATATTAGAGGTTAGTGAGTAAGAGTGAATACAGTCAGGCCTGTACTTTAGGAAAGTCACTTTGGCAAGTATGTGGAAGATGGATTAGATTAGGAAGACATGGTTTAAATAGCTTTTGGAATATCAATTTGGCCATTATATGAGGGTAGATTGAAAGCAGAGGAGATTGGAAGCATGGAGTCTAATTAGGAGGTTATTGGAATGGCCCAGGTAAGAGATGGGGAAGGCCTGAACAGGGGGCCATGTGAATCAAGAGAAGGGCAACAGAGGAGAGTGAGGTAGAATCCACAAATTGATTTGACATGGGGGAAAGGTATGGGACACAAAACAGTCAAGAGTGACTCCAGGTTGTGAACTTGAATGGCTAGAAGCTGGTGGGTAAAGCTCTTCTGCCAGCTACAACCTGGCTTCTTGGGAAGCTGCCAGTTAAAGAAAGGTGTGAGTGTGAATCTCCCTGGCTAAGTAGGAGCCCAGCAGCAAGATCTGTGTGACAGCTGCCTGCCCTACATCTCATTTCCTCCGCCCAGATCTCTGAAGTGACGATTAGCTCATTTTAATACTCGATCTGGGCTAAAGTGTAAAAGGATGGTAAGGATTAAAGTCTTTGTTAACCATTCTAAGAAACATATTTGCACTTTACCCAGGGCCTAAGGCACAAAAGATAGGTGGCTCTAACGATGGGAATTTCAAGCTGGGTGTGGTAGATTGGTAAGAAAATCGATGAAAGAGACAGAGACAGAGACAGACAGACAGAGAGAGACAGAGACAGAGAGACAGAGATAGAGAGAGAGAGATTCCTCTACATCCCTTAATTCAGTCTATACAGGTGGAGGAGCCTATGGGTAGGACCAACCCTACAGCTTATGATCTAACCTTTCTAAACCCTAATTTTCTCCCACTATAATTCCACAATAGCTTTCTGCATGAGATTGCACAAGACTTTAGGGAATTTCAGGATCTTTTGATGAAGTATACCTCTGACGGGCTGGTGAAGGAAATGACCTCAATGTTGTCTCAGCCTTCTTTTAAGGAGAATGTAGACTCTGAGGGTGTTTTCTCAAATGTCTTCGGGGACAGTTGGAAACCAGGAATCCTAGAGGTATATGGGATAAATAATCACCCTAAAGTTTGGAAAGGAAGAGAGGCTATGTCATCATATATCTGGCCATAAGGAACTTTAGAGACCATCAAACCCAACCCTCTCATTTTTCATTGAGGAAACAGAGGCTTAGAGAAGTGACTTGCCCAGGTGCACTCAGCTCCTAAGTATCTAAGGCAGTGAGATTTGAACTCATATCTTCCTGACTCCAAATACAGTGCTCTGTTTACCATGGTAGGCTAACCATGCTCCAGATACCTGGAACCATGATGCTTGTAAGAGTGATATTAGAGAACCCCCTAACTTTATCATCTCTCTCAATGCTCCTCTTCAGAGAGAATTCTTCTAAACAGCCCTAAGTTCTCCTTCTCTACCCATCTTCTCTTTTTTCCTATCTTCTACCTTTTCTACTTTTCTCTTTCTCCTCATGCCTTTCCCTCTTCAATCAAGCAACAAGTATTTATTAAGCTCCTGATAAAGATATAGATAGAGACCTCTGTCTCTATCTGTGTGTGTGTATGAGAGAGAAAGAGGGAAAGAGAGAGAGAGAGAGAGAGAGAGAGAGAGAGAGAGAGAGAGAGAGAGAGAGTATCACTGTGCTAGGTATCATGGTTATAAGTACAAAGAATAAAACACTCCCCACTTGGACACATAAATATATATTAAAAAATAGCTAAATAGAAGGTAGTTTTGAGGGAAGGACATTAGCAGTTGATGTTAAGGGATCAGGAAAGGCTTCATGTAGAAAATGGTGCTTGATCTGTATCTTACAGAAAGTGAAGGATTCTCAGGAGGAAGTAAGGAGAAAGTGAATTCCAGACATGGGGAATAGCCGGTGCAAAGAATGAATATGAGAGATGGTGTGTTGTGTGTGAGGAATAAGGATAAGGCCAATTTGGCTGGATCATAGAATGCAGAAGGGGCAATAATGCCAAAGAGGTTGAAAAGATAGGTCAGAGCCAGATTGTACAGGGTTTTAAAAGCTAACCAGAGGACTTTATATGTGAACCTACAGACGAGAGGAAGCCACTGGAGTGGATTGAGTGGTCCCACAGAAACTTCTGCAAATAAGGAAAATTCCTTCTGTAGTGGTGTGTAGGATGGACTGGAATGGTGAAAGATGTGCAGCAGACTAGGAGGTAGTGGCAATAATTTAGGTGAGAGGTAATGAGAGCCAGAACTAAAGCAGTAGTTATATGGGTGGAGAGAAGGAGTCAGAGCTAAGAAGTTACGTAGTTAGAAAAGGCAACATTTGATCAACAAGATCTCCCTCTCTCTTTGTCTCATGCTTTTCTTACCTCTCTTTCTCTCCTCTCTCTCTTTTTCTGTCTCTTCTTCTCTCTTCTTTCCTATCTCTCCCTCTTCTCTTTCTCTTTTCCTCTCTCTTCCCTCTCTCTTGTCTCTCTCCTCTCTATCAGTCCTCTTTTTCTCTCTGTCTCTCTGTCTCTATCTCTCTGTCTCTTTCCCCCATCTATTTTCTGAGAGAGGAAGAGGAGATCAGAATAATGTCAAGTTTCCAGACCTAGAAAACTTGAAAGATGGAGGTGCCTTTGACAGAAATGGGAAGTGGGGAGAAAGATAATAAGGTCACTTTGGGATTTGTTGAGTTTAAGACAAATCTGGGACATCTAGTCTGAAATGTCCAATAGGTGATCATCAATGGTGGAAATCTTCTGTTGCTTTCTCACCTTTTTCTTCCCTTCTAGAGCCACAGCAGGGCTCCCATTCCCATCCCACCAACAGCCTGAGGCACAGAGGGAAGAGCTGAGTTCCTTTTCACAAGCTCTCATTTGGAGGGGAAGGACCACACCTGTCATTTTCCTGGAACAGAGAACTAACTCAACATAAGGAACCTCTCAAAGCAGTGGCTACTCTGCAATTTATAGTCATGGAGTGTAGCCTGGGCCCCTAAGAGGTTCAGCCCTTTTGCTAAAGGTCATAGCCCATCTCTGTCGGTGGCAGGATGTGAACTGAGATGATCTAGATTCCTAACCTGCACTGGGCTGCCACCTTTAATAGGTGATGTTTATATAGGCCAAGTGCATGGCAGACATTATCTCATCTAATCCTCGCAGCCCTGTGACCTCCCTGTGTGTTTTGAAGGAGTGGGGGCTATGGGTGTGAAACCTTGTTTGGTCAGGAAGTATGGATTATCATTCTCGTTGATGTGTTGGTTAGTTGTGCTGAAATGCTTTTTTTTCTCTTTGGTTTTTATAAGGGAGAACAGAGGGAGAAGGGGGGGAGGGAGATACATACATATCTCTCCATCTATCTATGTATCTATCTATGTATCTATGTATCTATTTATCTATGTCTATCATCTATCTATCTACCTATCTGTCTCTCTGTCTGTCTATCTTTCTATTTTTCAGAAATGAAAATCATGTAAAAATAAAAGATATAAATTAAAATTTTAAAAACTCTTCTAAGCACTATCATTCCCATTTTACAAGAAGGGAAGTTGAGGCTCAAAGTGGTTAGGGGACTTAGCCAGGGTCTTATAACCAGAGCAACCAAAGAAGTTTCCAAGATTCGAGAGAGTTCCTATCTCTTCTATAGAAACAGAAAAGCATCCTGCCGGTGCTGGATGCTCTAATAAGAGTGAGGATATGAAAGAAATTTATCTTGTGGACATGATGATATCAGCCCATTCATCTTCCCCATGCCTGGCTGTGGTCCTCATTGACAGAGCCCATCTGACAGTATCTTTGAAGGATGCTGCAGAATTTGCCAGCTCAAGGTTTAGTGTGTGAGGAGCATTTGAACAACTGAACAGGACAGGGAGTTGGCCCCAGC
>CM053590.1:31081673-31093772 GCA_028646515.1 Pseudochirops corinnae
TTAGCTATTATTAATTATTACCTCTTCCTTGAAACTTCCCTGATTGGCCTAATCTAAAGGTATTTTCTTTGTGCCTTCCTTCTAGAACACTTTCTATCTTTCAAATACACTAGCCACACATCGCTTTTAGGACAGAGGTTCTCAACCTTCCCAATGCCATGACCCTTTAATACTCATATGTGGACTCAGAGGAGCCATATCTTGGTTCCTAAGACCATTGGAAATATGTGTTTTCCGATGGTCTTAGGTGATCCCGTTGGACCCCCAAAGGGGTCGCAACCCACAGGTTGAGAACCGCTGTTAGGATAATATTTATCACTGCATCTTATCTCTTCTATTAAACTCTTTCAGGTCAAGGCTCTATCTCATTAGCTATCAAGGTAGCATTGTGAAGAAAGTGCTAGACTGAGAGTCAGGAAAACCTGAGTTTGAATTCTGATTCAGATACTGTGTGACAGTGGACAAGTCCCTTAACCTCTGTCTGCCTCCATTTCCTTATCTATAAAATGGGAGATAATACTAGCATCTGCCTCTCAAGGCTGTCCTGAAGATAAAATGAGACAATATTTGTAAAGTGCTTTGCCAACCTTAAAACGCTACCTAAATGCTAGCTGCTGTTACTGGGTTTTTTGTTTTATTTTTAATTTATGAAATAAAACAAGCTTTGTTATTCTGATAATAAAGGGAGTGACGTCCACCTCCAAAGCCACTTCTGCTGGAATGTCCCAGCATTCTCATCAATGTCTTTGTTGAAGGCCTAGATGTTACGCTTATCAAATTTGCGGTAATGCAAGACTGAGAGGGAGAGTTTCTACCCAGGATGACAGAGTCAGGGGCCAAAAAGACCTTGGCAGGTTGGAACCATGAGCCAAAAATAACAAGATGAAATTTCATAGGGAGGAAAGTCTTAACGCTTTTTTTTTTAAACCAACCACACAAATGCAGGCTGGGAGAGCTATGACTAGGAAAGAATCCTTGTGACAAAGGAATTGAGGGGTTTATTGGGTCCAAGCTCATAAGTGAGGAAAGGTCTGCAACTAGATTTGTAGGTGAATCGTGGGTGGGTAAAGAGGGGAGTCAGGAATGCTAACTAAAACCACCAGAAGAAGACAAAAGCTATGGGGAGATGAGTTGTATTAGCAAATGATCAATCCCTCTGAGGTACCCCATACCTTCCCGCCTGATCACGTATTGACCTTCCAGCCAGAATCTGGCTCCTGGATCCAATTTTCCCCATTCATCTCATCCCCTAGAATTCCTTTTTAAAAGTGATCTTGTTTTTAATGCCTTTTTTAAAGCTTCAATAATTTCCTAACATAAACCTTCCCCTTCTTTTTCCCAACAAGTTATATCTTGTAACAAAGATTTAAAAAGAAAGAGAAAAAAATTCATTTAGGCAGACATTTCTTACTTTCTGCCAGACCCTGTGCACAGCACTGGGGTTATAAATACAAAGAAACAAACAAAACCCATTCCTTGCCTTCAAGGAACTTATAGTCTAATGCAGGAAGACAACATGGCATTGAGGCCACAACTAGAAGGGGAATGAAGCATGGTTAGCCTGTGCTTGTTTCCAAAATGGAGGGCCCTGGAAAGAACTCTCCAGAAGGAGAAAAGGCCCTGGAAGAGGGAAGCACAAGGGTGAGAAGACTCAGGTGCTCAGGGTCAGAAAGCAACCTAGTTATGGAGTCAGAGTCTGTAGAAGAACTGAAGCAAAAGTAACCAATATGATGACCTTGTCTGACAGCATATGTGATATTCTACATCTCTAGCCCCTCACTCCTAATCCAATCAAGAGACGACAAGGACTCTTCATTTTGTCTTTATTCCTTTAGAGCCTAGCATTGGGGCTGGCATGCAGAAGGTGCCTAATAAATGTTTGTTGGTTGACTTATAGTTACCATCATCATCAGTTATTGATTACTCATATGGTACCAATATTATTGAGTTATAATAATAATATTAGTAGGTTTGAGTATATTCTGAATACCCTTCTCACACTATTAAGTTATAGAACAGGTGTCAGCCTGCATTGGTAGAGATAGTTTCATCACTGGGAGCTCACTAAACCAGTGAAATCACAGGTTCATGGGAAATGAACAATTAAAAGTATATGAGTTAAATCAGATTTTCCACGAAAAACCAGTGCTTTGCTAGGAGATGTTCCTTGGCAAGCCATGGAGACTTGAGAAGACTTCTCACCGCTTGATAGCTTTGGAGATACTGATCCTACAATTATACCCTCCCAAGATGTTGATACTTAAAGTATGAACCACTTAGGGAGGTTATTGCATCAGCATTTCACATTCCCCTTGGTTCTGCACTTTCTAAACAACTTTCTCCAAGATGATGTCTTCTGGTAAGCCAATCTAAGAGGTATGTTTATCCTTTTATCTGTGGTTTTCTTCTCTATGAAGCACTGAAGTCCAGGGCATCTCTTGCAATTCTGCTGGTACTGCCTCAGAGATCCAGGAGTTTCTGACCTCTTGAACTCAGAAAGTTGCCTCTAAAGCTAGAAATGACCACCTCAAGATCACTGTTCAGTCACCTTTGCTCAGGCAAAGAAACACCAAGCAGAAGTACCTAAGGTCTTGAGATTCTGATACAGGTTCACCTAGATGAGCCCCTATGCTAAGCAGGAGAGAGAGACAGAGACAGACAGAGACAGACAGACAGAGAGGGGGAGAGAGAGAGGGAAAGAAAGGAGAGAGAGAGAAAGAGAGAGAGAGAGAGAGAGGGAGGGAGGGAGGGAGAGGGAGAGACTGCACAAGGGCAATGAATTGGGTCCAGACTTGAAAAAAAGGAAGATGACAGGTTTGGTTGCCTTTGAAAAATTATAAAGTTATTTTAATGTCTCCCTGAAAAGAAAGCCTGATTTTAACATCCATATTCCTCTGGTGATGTTGTGTGGTTAGAAGTCATTAAAAATGTCAGTTATTAATTTTTTTAAGATCATCCAAAGTCATTAAACCTATTAAGAGTCATCAGAGTCATTAAACTCTGAAAAAAAAAATCATCCAAAGGACAATGGAGAGGCCCCCTTTCAAAGCACTACACTGGAGACACTGTTTAAGGGTTTCATCAAAGCAAGGTCCAAATGAAAAAGAAAATGGGATGATCAGGTGGAGAGAGTGAGACACAACTGAGACAAGTATGAAGGCTCCATGGTACCCTAGCAGTATCAAGAAAACAAGAGGCAGGCCCCCAGCATGGTGAATCTATAGAAGGCCAGAAACGGCAGCCTCCCACAGTATGTAGGCATGGGCAGGTCCATCACTGGTGGGACCATCTATTTCAGCGAGATCCCAGATTCACTGAAGGATCAAAGCAATGGCATGCTTCGGGTCATCCTTTTGCCAGGCAGGTTGCATTTTGCTGCAAAAAAAAAGGGAGGGTTGGGGAAGGCCATTTATGTGGGCAAATTGTTCCTCTCTGCTGCTCCTGACAGGTAATCTGGGATTGATGCAGCCAGGAGCATAATATCCTTCTAGAGCATAATTCCCTCTGGGAAGGCTTGGGAAGAGTGATTGAAGAGAGGTGAACAATGCTTAAGGCTTCTTTCTGCTTTCAGCATCCAGGATCACTCACCTCTTCGGTACCTTTTCTTACTAGGCTTTGGAAGCAGCTCCTGCTACAGCTGCTGATGACAAGTGTAAAGGGGGGTGTTTCAATACACCTTCACTAGCCCTTTTCTCCTGAGAGCTCCCTACCTGGGGGAGAGAGAGTTGGAAGGGATAAGTGCACAGTACTTAGTACCTTGAAAGCCTGTCTTTCAAAGGAAGGAAGTAGAGGAAGGGATTAACACAACTGTAGCCAAGTCTACCCATCCTTCCTGAGATTGGGGAAAGTAGCCAGGAAGCATTAATTAAGCACCTACTGCATACTGTGCTAAGCACCAAGGAAACAAAGAAAGGCGAAAGACGGTCCTGGCTCTCAAAGAACTCACAATCTAAGAGGGAAGATTAGGCACAAACGATGTTGTCGTTCAGTCGTTTCAATCATTAAACCATCCGGGGTTTTCATGGCAAAGGTATTAGAGAGGTTCGCCATTTCTTTCTCCAACAGATTAAGGTACATCAAGTTAAGTGACTTGCCCTGGGTCACACGGCTAGTAAATATCTGAGGTTAGATTTGAACTCGGGTCTTCCTGACTCCAGACCTAGCGTCCTATCCACAGCACCACCTGGCTGTCCCTACAAATAAGACAGATACAGGATAAATCAAAGAGAATTAAGAAAGGGAAGGAACTAGTATTAAGGAGGATCGTGAAAGTCTTCTCATAGAAAGTGGGATTTTGGTTGGGAAGGACTTGAAGGAGGCCAAGGAAGCCATGAGATTGGGCTGGGGAGGGAGCACTCTTAAAGGCATGGGGAGAACTGATGAAAGTGCATGCAGTTGGGGAATGGAGTGTCTCGTTTGAGGAAGATTTGAGATTTCTCTTCCATCAGTCAATCAGCAAACATTTATTAAGTACCATCTACCTGCTAAGCACTGGGGAGATAAAAAATCCCTGCCCTCTAGGAGCTTGCACGTCTAATGATTGTGAGCTTCCTGTCTTGCTGGTGTCCTACCTTGGCATTCCAGATGTGGAATTCCAGCTGTGGCACTGGGTGGTCTTAGCACCCTTGCTAGTATAGGACTTGCCCTTGGGAGGCAGTTCATACCCTTCTAAACACTGGATAGGACGCACAGCTGCTCAGGCCTGAAAGCAGAGATCTTGGGTGGAGCCATATCTCAGTGAGAGAGCTCTGATTTCTACACCCTGGATGGCTGATTCTGTGGTAAGCTGCCCTCCCAACATGCTCAGATCCTCTCGACTGATTTTGTACCTAGGGCTGGGCTGAGGGGCCAGGAGAAACTGGACTCATAAACTTCTTAGGGGGTGAGGAGGAGACAGGGTAGCTCTCATGGGCCAGTGGGGCTCGGGATTGCTTGCCACTGACAGGATTCTTTTATCTCATGATGTTTGTTTCAAACAAACATCTGTTCTTTGTTACTGAGATAAAGTCTAAGTGATCTATATGGGCGGCTAGGTGGCACAGTGGGGAGAGTGTTGGCCCTGGAGTCAGGAAGACTCATCTTCCTGAGTTCAAATTTGGTCTCAGACATTGACAAACAGTGCAACCCTGGGCAAGTGGTCACTTAACCCTGTTTGCCTCAGTTTCCTCAACTGTAAAATGAGCTGGAGAGAGAAATGGCAAACCTCTCCAGTATCTCTGCCAAGAAAACCTCAAATGGAGTCACAGAGAGTGAGACACAACTGAAAAGTGACTGAATAACAAGTAGAACCTTCCCTCTCCTACCCCCTTTTTCTTAAAAGAACAAAAACAAAAGGGGGGCAGCTAGGTGGTGAGGTGAATAGAGCACCCTCCCTAGAGTCAGGAGGACCTGAGATCAAATCTGACCTCAGACACTTGACACAAAAAAACTAGCCATGTGATCTCGATCAAGTCACAATCTCAATTGCCCTACCTTCTCCCCTGCAAAAAAACAAACAAACCCAAAAACAAAAGGATGAGGAATTGGGGGGAGGGGTGACATGATTCTAAGAGAGTACCTGGAGATAGGGAATGACAGAGACCATTGTATCCAAGGTGTGCTGGAGCCTGCTTGTACCAGCTTGGGAGAGCTGGTTGTTAAATTTGGAGGCTGAGCATTTACAGCTCAGAAATCAGCATTCGATTTATTGTTTTGATTGTCTGGATGTAAGGAAACATGAAGAAAATATTAACAATGTACTTAAGAGTGTACTATGTGCCTTCTTTTTCCTAGAGCTTGTTATTAAACATTTTTCAGTACATCCCTGATTTCCACCCATTGCAGCTGGGAGTGCAAGACAAGGTCTCCCTCTTGTTGCACCAGTACAAGGGCCCATGAGACAGAAGTTATAGAAATAAGAGGGGAAAATACTCTTCAGAATTGAAGGGAATGACAGAGGGGAGGAGACATGGTATAAAGTCTGTTCTGCACCCATTGTTCCATTTGTCTGATAGACTGACTCTATTGAGGATCAGTGCCGGGGCAAGTCCCTCAGCCTCGCCCAAAAGAAAACATACTCTGCCAAGTCATGCACTTCTCCAGACATTCATGATAGTCTAATTAAAATACTCTTCCCGGGGGTGGCTAGGTGGTGCAATGAATAGAGCACCAGCCCTGGAGTCAGGAGGACCTGAGTTCAAATGTGGCCTCAGGCACTTGACACAGTTACTAGCCCTGTGACCTTGGGCAAGTCACTTAACCCCAATTGCCCTACCTTCCCCCCTCCAAAAGGCAAAAAAAAACAAAAAAAAATTCTTCCTCCTCCCAACAAAGATGGGCATTTTATTATAGGATCCCAGATTCAGACCTGCAAGAGACTTTAGAGGTTATCCAATCCAATCCCCCCATTTTACAGATACAGAAACTGAGTTCTAGGGAAGTGAATGACTTGCCCAAGGTCACACAGGATCAGGATTTGAACTTAGAACCTGTGACTCCAAATTCAGGCTTCTTTCTGCTGATTTCTCTCTTGCCTTCTTTTATTAAGAGTTAAATCAGTTCTGAGCTCGAATATATAATTTTGCAGGTCGTTGGGCTGTTTGGTTTTTTTTAGTTCAGCTTTACAAAAAGAGGAGCCCCACCCTGGGAGAACACAGGAAAGCTTCTAAAAGGATGGCTGCGATGAGGGTCAATATAGGCTTTTCTTCTCAGATCCAAGTAGAAGGCTCTAATGAAGTTCAAATTCTTCTGATTTTTTTTTTAAATACAAGGAGATCCTGCCTCAGTTGCCCTCCTGCTTAGGAAGGTCCTTCCTCTCTTGTGACCCCCTTCTCCCGCTGGTGACATTCTCCCGGAGTCTTCATTCTGAAGGCAGGGCTAGGTCAAGCACACTTTATTCTCAGAACTGTCACCTTTCTTATCACCAACAACTAATCGCTTCTCTAGCGTTTTCTTCTGTTTTCTTCTCCCATTAGAATGTAAACTCTCTGAGAGTAAAGACTGTTTTTCTTTTTGCTTGTTTTTGTATCCTAAGTGCTTAGTACAGGACCTGGCACATTGTTGACGTCATTCAGTCATGTCCAACTTAGATCCCTTTTGGGGGTTTCTCAACAAAGATCCTGGAATGGTTTTGCCGTTTCCTTCTGCAACTCATTTTATAGATGAAGAAACTAAAGTAAATGGGGCTAAGTAACTTTCCAGGGTCACACAGCTAGTGAGTGTCTGGGGTCAGATTTGAACTCAGCAAAATGAGTCTTCCTGATTCCAAGCCCAGTGCTCTAGACACTGACCCACCTCACTGCCTATCTTGTACATAGTTAATGCTTAAATGAATGCTGATGATATTCAGGGAAAATGAAGCCTAACAGAGAGGCAGTGTGAGGGACAAAAAAGCACCCTGGGCTTGGGTTAGAAAACTTGGTTTTGTGCTCCGGTGCCTCCGCAGACTAGGATGTCCATCTGAAGCACAGTTAGACTTTATGAATCTCAGTTTCCTCTTCAATAGAATGGGAGTAATCATATTTGTACCAACTAATTCCCCAAGGATTGATGTTGAGAAAATGTTTTGTAAACTAGAAAGAAGAATATGGATATGAAGAGATTATTAACTGTTCCGTTCAGACACAGAGAGACAAGAAGGTGTGGGAGAATGAACACCAAGAAGAAGAGCATTGTAGATTTAGGATTGGGAAGGACCTTAAGGATGTTTTAATCCAACCTGTTTATTATTCAGATCAGGAAACTGAGGCTCCCAGGGGAGAAGCAATTTGTCATCTGGATAGATCCCAATTGCCTCAATGGTTTGTAAATGCCTTCTGGGCAAGGACTGGGGTTTTGTTTTTGTTTTTTTGTCTTTGGGTAGAGTTGGCCCTTCCCCCAGTCATGGAGCATGTCCACTAACCATGCCTGGTTCCAGAGGACCATGTGACCCCAAAGGCTGGAGAGAGTCTTTATCGGCTGCTGAGCAAAGAGAGCTGATGACCTAATGGCCGTACAAAAGGAGCGAGTCACTTTCCTCTCTGGCTCTCCTTTTGTGACTGTGAAGTTGTGAGAGCTGGGTGGGGGAAGGGACAATAGGCCCATCTACCCCCAAACTCCCATAAACATGAGGCTGCCTCTGCCTCTTAGTATCCAGGACTAGCCGGGACCTTGCTGGTTCTGAATGATCCTGTGGTCCTAAGAAGCCTGGGAGGGTAGCAGCTTGTGATGTCCCTGGAGCAGCAGTGACTGACAGCAGGGAAAGTTTGTGTGTCAGAAGTGATGACCACAGCCAAGAATCTGGCTACTGAGGCAGAAGGGATTTAAGCAATAGATAGAAGTCATGCACTACTTTGCTTACCAGAGCATTCGTTACACATAAGGCATTTTACTTGATCCTCACAACAATCCCATGAGATAGATACTATTATTATCCCCATTTTATAGATAAGGAACCTGAGGCTGAGGAAGATTCTGTGAATTTTCCCAGCTAGTAAGTGTGTAAGGCAGGATTCAAACTCAGGTCTTCCTTATTCCAGGTCTAATAAATACTCTTATCTACTCTGTCACATAGAATGGGAGGGGGGTGGGAAGACAGAGACAGAGAGAGAGAAAAGAAGAAGAAGAAGAAAAAGAAGAAGAAGAAGAAGAAGAAGAAGAAGAAGAAGAAGAAGAAGAAGAAGAAGAAGAAGAAAGAAAGAAAGAGAAGAAGAAAGAAGGAGAAGAAGAAAGAAGGAGAAGAAGAAAGAAGGAGAAGAAGAAGGAGGAGAAGAGGAGGGGAAGAAGAAGAAAGAGACAGGCAGAGAGACAGAGACAGAGGGGAGAAGGAAGGGAAGAGGGAAAGAAGAGGGAGAGAGAGGGGGAGAGGAGGAAAGACATACAGAGAGACAATGACAGAGACAAAGACAGAGAAGAGAGGGGAAGGAAGAGAGGAGGAGGAGGAGAGAGAGAGAGATTCTTTACTGATCTAGAAAGAAAATACTCATTACTGTTCTTGCCAGTCACCTGACCCTCACATCCCTCTCTAAGGACCACTATGACCCAACTTTCTGTCTTTGTGACTTGACATAGCCCTAACAGAGGGTCCATTGGATGTGTCTGGCATGAGCTGTGGTTACAACACAGGCTACTCCAGGAAAAGTATCCACAACTGGGTGGGGACAGTGTGGGCATGAGAGGTCCCATATGCTAGCCTTGTTCTCTACTGGGGGTAGCCATCTGGATAGTTCATTCTGTGGCTGCCAACAAGAGCCATTGAAAAACAGACAACCCCCTCATTTTAGTCTGGTCTAAGGGCTAGACTTTCTTTCTTCCATTGACAGTTCCCTTGTTTTTGAAAGAAAACAATGAAAGTGATTTGCTTTTTGGTTGTCCTTGTCAAAGGGACAACTGTGCTATGAGTAACCATTTCAAACAAAGAAATCCACAGATTAATAATCAAATTCTCATTCAGAAGCAAACCTTCAATGCAGAGTGCTTTTTTTTTTCCAAGAAGAGGAAATTCCAAAAAGATGCTCAGTCCCCATGAGCAGCAAATTGAAACTTTATACTTGGCATCCATATTAGACCAAGATCCCAAAGATGTAATCAACCTTTTAAAACATATGGGGCAAATTTCAGGGCGGTGGACTGGGAATTAAGGGCACAACTCCCATTAATGATAACCTAAAATAATGGCAGTTATGCGCATAACTCCTGTGCAGCAAGCTGAAAATTACACCCTAGAGGTCTACTCTACATCAGAGGCAGTATATTAACACACTCCTTTCCCACTCCCCTCTGGTGTACCAGCCAAGACTGGTCTGAGGCTCTCTGGTTCTGCACCACTGAGCCTTGGAAGTTAATAACCTGGTACATAGTAGGCACCTGTTGATTGACCGATTTATTCAACTTCTTCCCCCCCCAAGATTGGTTACATGACCTTGGATAAGTCACTTCTATGACTCAGTTTCCATTTCTGTAGAACACTGGATTTGGCCTTCCCTGGTGGATAAATGAAGGAGGCAAAAACCCACAGAGTACTCTGTGAGGTACACCAATCTCTTTCCCTCTATCACCACCAATATCTTGCTTGTTGTCCCTGCCACAGTGCCTAAAACTCTGTGATTAAGGTTAAGACATTGAAGGTCCTTATTAATGTTTGTATCAGCAAGCACACTAGCATACCCAGGATGGCTGCTAGCACAGGTTCTTAGATCTGCTTTTCCAAAGGAAAGCAACTCAAAATGGGTTAACAATCTTACTTTAATCAATCAAACATATATCATTTACCTAGTTCAGGGAGAAGTCAGCACCCTGAACTTCAGAGAATACAAACAAAATACAAACAAGTTACAAGCAGAAGTTACAAGCAGACAAACAGATCTGCAGATGGGCTCCAATCATCTAACCATTACATCCATATCTATTCAGTTACCAGAGAGGGAAGCACCAACACGTAGGTTTTCAAAGCCGGAGAGCTCAACAGCTTCCCAGAGTCTCGTCTGGCCAAATCACGCAACTCTTTCCAAAGTGAGTCCCAAAGCAAAATCTCGCATCGGGGTATATATAGCCTTCTCCTGGATCAGAGAATGTTGCAACCCTCTTGACCCACTGCCCAACTACAAAGTAATAAAGGCGCAGGCATTCCTGAAGAACAAGCCTCCCGCTACAGGCTCCATGTGACCACATTCAGCCTATTAGGGGGCAGAGTGTATTTTCAAATATGGGAAGGTTCTCAGAGCCACTTAAGCCTATCAAAGGGCCTGGGGGCAGGGAAGATCTTCCGATCCCCATAACAATGTTAGATGAGTGAATGAAAGAAAGAAAAAGTATTTAAGTTTTTACTTTCTTCCAACCTTCTATTACTTGAGTACAGCAGACTTTCTTAACCTTTTTTTTCTGGAGTTATGGATTCTTTGGCCATTCTTCCTCATTTCTCACAAGGCTGCTGCCTTGATCATGCCCCCAAATATTCTTTAGCCTAGAAGATCATGACAACTCTGGAATTCATACCTCAGAAAGACCCTCAGCCCCTGTGGCTACTCCCACTGAATGGATGGCTCTTCCGCAAACCTCTGTTTAAGGAGGGTCCCCGAGGCTGCCATTATGTGGTTTCCCACCAGGGTGCCGTCTGCACTCCTCCAACCTTGCATCCAGGGTGGGTACCTTCCCTTCCCCGACCCTGCATCTGCTTCCTTTATACATCATCTTCCCCCATTAGAATGTGAGCCCCTCAGGGGCAGAGATTGTCCTTGTATTTGTAATCCCAGAGTTTGCCAACATCTGGCACATGGTAAGCACTTAAAAAATACCTGTGGACTAAGTGACATTCTCATGAAGCCTATGGATCCCTACTCAGAATTATGTTTTTAAATCATCGAAAGAAGTGCTAAATTTCAGGCAAAGGTTAGTGAAAATAAAAATGTAATTTTTTTCCCAACCAAGTTCATGGACCTCCTGAAAATTTATCCACAGACCTCTTGGACCCCAGATTAAGAATCTCCACTCTAGGGGGGCGGAGCCAAGATGGCGGCGTAGCAGCAGCAACATATTGCAGCTCCCACATAGCCACCCCAAAATACCCATAAAATAGGACTCTAAACCAATCCTAGAACCCCAAAACGCACACAAGGATACTTCCCACTAAAGTCAGCTCGGCCACGAGGAACCATATCAGCACTGCGAACTGAAACCAGTCTGGCCTGAAGCTGGGGCTGTGCCTCAGGGGCAGCTGGGCGAAAGAAGCTTCTCAGGTGAGCAGAGATTAGCACCAGCTGTGAGTGGGGATTGTGAAAGGGGGAGATCAGCAGTCAGGCTGAAAGGTCTCCAGAGCAGAAAAGTGAAAGGCAGAGGTTTTGGACCCGCCTCCGCGTTGTAGCTTCCCACCCCCGGCCTGCAGACAGCAGGAGGACTGAGCGATTGTTTTCAGGCCAGGGCTCTCGCGTTGAGCGGTCTGGATCCGGATTGTCGTCTTGGGCCTCGGTCTTGGAGTCTTTATTATCCAGTTAGCTGGAAGTCTATGGCAGCTGGGAGGACCCCAGCGATTTGGGACAGAGCTTTCCCTTCTGGAAGCAGAGCCCCACAGAGATTTTAAAAAAAAAATTCACGGTCTGAACAACCATGAGTAAGAATAAGCATAAGAAGCAAAGTAAGAACATCTCC
>CM053590.1:31094272-31124065 GCA_028646515.1 Pseudochirops corinnae
AAAGAGGGGGAGAAAATATGTAACTCAAAATCTTGTGGAAATGAATGATGCAAACTATAATAAAATTAAATAAAAAAAAAAAGAATCTCCACTCTAAACTTCCTTCTGTTCCATTCTGTGAATTTTACGTGTTTCATTAATATTATTTTCTGTTTTTTCCATAACATAACAACCTCTGTGGTAGAGTTACAAAAGTCGCACAAAGTTCTCCAATTGTCAAATTAATATTCATGTTAGACAAACACCTAGCAGATTTCTGAAAAGACAGGACACAAATGGTTAAATCTTGTAAGAGGAGGGGTGAAGAAGTTGAAAGGTCAAGATTCAGAGAAGGTCTGGGGAAGGAGGAGGCTAAAATAAGAAAGAAGGGAGGAGGCTAAAAGAGAAGTGCAGAGATGTTGGGAAATGTTTCACCCAATTAGGGGTTCCTAACCTTTTTGTGGCATGGGAGCTCCCTCTTCTCCTCTCCTCATTTCACCTCACTCAGACATTTTCTGCCACAATCTCTTCTTTCACCCCTTTCTCACATGAAGAAATGACCCTTCTCCTTGCCAGGAAAACCCTACATGAACAAGTGATCCCGTGCCATCCCACCTTCCATAGCAGATTGCCCCCTCTAACATCTCACTTATCTCCCTGTCAAACAAAGAAACAAAAAATAAATAAATAAACCATATCTCCTTATCTCTCACTTACCTTCAATCTCTCCTGGCCTATTGGTTGTTTCCATATTGCCCACAAATAAACCTTTATCCTCTGCACTCTGAAAAGACTTGATCCGTTCTTCCCCACTAGCTATTCTCCCATCTCTCCCCTTCCTTTCATAGCTATCCTTAAGCAAGCCCTCTACAACAGGTGTCTCCACTTCCTTTCCCCTCACTGTCTTCTTAATTCCTTGCAGTCTGACTTCCAAGTTCATCGTTCAATTGAAACTGCTCTTTCCAAAGTTGCCAGATCTAATGGCCTTCTCTCCATCTTTCTGGACCTCTCTGCAGCTTTTGATATGGTTGATCCTTGTCTTGTCTCTAAGTTTTTAGAATTCCATTCTCTCTTGGTTCTCTTCCTATGTATCTGACCACTCCTACTCAGTCTCCTTGACTGGCTCTTCATCTATGTCACTCCTGTGAAACATAGGTGTCCCCCAGGGCTCTGCTGGGAAGCTTCTCTCTCTCTCTCTCTCTCTCTCTCTCTCTCTCTCTCTCTCATTTCACTTGTTGATCTCAGCAGCTCAGTAGATTCAATTAACATCTTTATGCCCATGATTCTTAGTGTTATTTGTCCAGCCCTAACTTCTCTCATGACCTTCAATCTCACATCTTAAACTGCTTATTGGGTACCTTGAATTGGATGTCTTGTAGATATCTAAAACTCAACATGTCCAAAACTGAATTAATTGTCTTTCCTCCAAATACTTTCCTCTTTTTAATTTTCCTATTACTGTTTAGGCTACCATTCCTTTTCCCAGTCATCCAGGCTCTCAACCTAAGGGTCATTCTCAACTCTATTCTCTAGGGATCATCCCCAACCCCCCATACCCAATCAGTTGCCAGTCTTGTCCTTTTCGCCTTCAACACCTCACACGTGGACTATCACAAAAGCCCTTTGACTGGTCTACTTGACTCAAGTCTCTTCCCACTCCAGTACATCCTCCACTTAGCTTTCAAAATTATTCTCCTGAAACTCAAGTATTACCTTGTCATTACTCTATTCAATCAACTCCAGTGGTGCTCTGTCACCTCCTGGATGAAATACAAATCCTCTGCTTGGCTTTGAAAGCCCTCTATAACCTGACCCCTTCCTACCTTTCTAGTTTTCTTATATCTAACTTCCTTCCAAGTAATCTATGATTCAGTGACTGATTTTCTCACTGTTCATCCCACCAAACACTCCATTTCCCAACTCTAGGTATTTTCACTGGCTGTCCCAGCCCCTGTACCTGGAATTCTCTCTATCCTCATCTCTATCTCCTGGCTTCCTTTAAATCTCAGCTAAAGTCCTACCTTCCACAAAAAGTCATTTCCTAATCCTCCTTAATCTTAGTGCCTTCCCTCTGAGATTACTCCCAATTTATCCTACATATATTTTGTTCATACATAGTTATTTTGTATGTCATCTCCCTTATAAGACTGTGAACTTCTTAAAATCAGGGACTGGGTTTTGGATTTTTTTTTGCCTCTGTAGTATTTCTGGAGTTTAGCACAGCACCTGGACTGTAGTAGGCTCATAATAAATGCTTATTGACCAGTCCCCAGCTGACTGACCCCATTTTCAATCTGGTGGGGCCCACGGATTCCTCAGAAAAATGTTTTGAAATGCATAAAATAAAATAAATAATATTACAAAGGAAATCAATTATATTGAAATAGTTTAGCTAGCTAGCTAGCTATCTCTCTATCTCTATCTCTCTCTAATCTTATATCTAAATGGATCTCCTATTAAGAACCCTCTAATCCTATGTCATAGCATTGCACTGCCCTGGTCCAGGCCAGAGAGAACAGAAGTAAATTACAATTTACTGGCAAGAAAAGTTCCTGAGAAAAGATAACCCTGACATATGAGGAATTTAATTCAAGGTTTAAAGGCACAGTCAGGAAAAGCAGATGAGAATGGGTAAACTTTTCTGGGTCAGAAACAAATCTTACGTGGGCCAGCTTGGCTCATCTGTGGACTCTCTAAGGCCTGGGTCAACTGGAGCCCCAGTCTCAGCTCCAGTCAGTCCAGTAAGTGCTTGGATGATGACAGTGGATACAAAATTCTTTGCATCAGTGATTTCATTTGATATGATCTCATGGGGGGGGGGGGGAAGGAGAGCCAGCATTACTATCCCCATTTCAAAAATGGAAAAACTTAGTGGAAAAGTTAAAGAGATTTGTCAAAGTAATCTAGCTAATAAGTGACAGAGTTAACACTTAAAAGATACCATCTCCCTAATCCAGGATCCTTTCAATTCCCCATCATCTCCTATGAAAGTAAAAACTGGAATATTTATACATTATTGGTAGAGCTGTGAATTGGTCCAACTGGTGTGGAAAACAATCAACAAGTAATAACTTGTAATAACTAAACAGATATTCAAAACAACCTTTAGTCATATAAAAAATGCTCTGAATCATTATTGATTAGAGAAATGTGAATTAAAACAACCTTGAGACATAATTTTACACCTACAGCTAAAATGACAGAAGGAGAAAGTGATCAATGTTGGAGGGGATGTGGAAAAATTGGGACACTAATTCATCGTTGGTAAAATTGTGAATTGATCCAACCATCTTGGAGAGCAATCTGGAATTATTCCCAAAGAGTTGTTAAACCAGTGGTTCTCAACCTTCCTAATGCCATGACCCTTTAATACTTGTATGTGGGCATATGGGCAGACCCACCTGGAGAAGGATAGAGGAGCTGTGTCTTAGTTCCTAAGACCATCGGAAATGTGTTTTCCGATGGTCTTAGGTGACCCCTGTGACCCCTGTGAAAGGGTTGTTTGACCCCCAAAGGGGTTGTGACCCACAGGTTGAGAACCACTGTATTAAATCCTTTGACACAGCAATACCATTACTTGGTCTATTAAGATAATTAGGGAAAAAAAGAAAAGAACCTATATGTTCTAAATGTTTATGGCAGCTCTCTTTGTGGTGGCAAAGAACTGGAAATTGAGAGTATACCCATCATTTGGGAATGACTGAACAAGTTTTGGTATGTGATTGTGATGGAATTCTATAAGAAATGATGATTTTAGAAAAATGTGGAAGGACTTGCATGAAATAATGAAGAACAGAATGAACAGGACCAAGAGAACATTGTATATAGTAACAGCAATATTGTTTTAGGAACACCTTTAAGCAAATAACTAATTTTGACTATTATAAAAACCCAAATTATAAAGGAAGACACTATCTGCATCCAGAGAAAGAGCTGATAAATAGAAGTATGTATAGAATAATTTTGTGCACATATACATATATGTATATACACACACATACATACATACATACATACATACATACACACACACACCAATTTGGGTTTAACGGTAGGCATCGGGATGGGGGGGAAGAAAAAAAGACATTTATGTGATAATTTTATTGTATATTTGAAAGGAATAGCAAGCTGTGCATAGTATATTTGCAGTTTCATGTGCAATCATCTTTTTTATTGTAGTATGTTATGGAAAGGCTTGTTTTATTCCATAAATTAAAAAGAAAATAAAAAGTAATAACAATGCTGCCTACTGAAGATACAAGTATGAAAAGTGTGAGGATGAGATCTCTACTCCTTCAGAGCTTACACAATAAATACATACATTAATATATGCAACATGAATAGATAGAAATAGATACAAAGTAGCTAATGGGAAGGAAGTTTAGGGAGGAGGGCACTTTCAGTTGGAGAAGGCTTCATGTAGAAGTGATCTGCTTCTTAAAGGAAGAGGAAGCCAATATGAAGCAGAGATAAGAAATGTTCCGTTTCAGACAGGTGAGATAGCCATTGCAAAAGGAGAGAGATAGGAGATGACAGCTGGGCATGAGGAACAGAAACGAGGCCAGCTTGGCTGAAGAGCAGTGTGTGGGCAGGGGGGTAATAGCCAACAAGGCTGGGCGGATGGGCTGCGGCCAGATTGTGTAGTTTTAAGAGCTAAACAGAGGAGTTTCCATTTGATCCTGGAGGCAAGAGGAAGCCACCGGAACTGAGCAGGAGAAGTGGATGTGTGGGATGGACTCAAGTGGGGAGAGACTTGAGACAGGGAGAAGAATTTGGAGGCAGCTGTAATAATCTAAGCAAGATTTGGAATTACATGGGGGAAAGTCCCTAAACAAATCCATCCTCTTGGCCCAGAGATCCCATTCCCCAAGGAGTTTAATTGATCAAACAGTCAATAATCATTTTTAAATGCCTGTTAGGTTTGAGGCACTACAAGAGGCATTGATTGGAGACACAAAGGAAAAATCAAAAGACGTTTGCCTTCAGGTTGCTGACAGTCTAACGTGGAGACAGAAAGCATATAGCAGGTAGACATCAAACACGTACAAAGCAGGCACTTAGAGGGGAAAGCTAGAACATGACATGGATGAGGATGGGGATGAGGGGGGAGCCAGGAAAGGTCTCATCTAGAAGGTGGTGCTTGAGCTGACTCCTGAAGGAAGCCAGGAATTCCAAGAAGGGGAAGTGAAGGAGGAGAGCATGTCAGGCGTGGGGAGCAGTTGTGCAAAGTCATGGAGAACTGTCATGTGTGAGGACCCTCTAGGTCAGTGTGGCTGGTCCATAGAGTGCAAGGAGGGGCTGGAAAGGAAGGATAAGGTCAGACTGGGAAGAGTCAAACCCAAACAAGAGTTTACATTTGATCCTGGAAATGATTAAGAGTCACTGGCCTTCATTTGTTTAGTAAGAGTGACATATCCAGACATGCTTTAGGAAGATCACATTGGCGGTTGTATCAGAGGTGTCAAACATACAAGCATGGTTGGCCTGAGCCAGACTAAAATGTAATTAGGAAATAGTTAACAAAAGAAATAAAAATAGAATTTTCGTTGTTGTTCAGTTGTGTCCAGCTCTTTGTGACATCATTTGGGGTTTTCTTGGCAAAGATACTAGAGTTGTTTGCCATTTCCTTTTCCAGCTCATTTTACAAATGGGGAAACTGACGCAAACAAGTGACGCCCAGGGTCACATAGCTACTGTCTGAGGCCTTATTTGAACTCAGGAAGATGAGTCTTCCTGACTATGCTCTGCACTCTATCCACTGAGCCACCTAGCTGGCCTAAAAATAGAATAAAATATCAATAATGTTAATATGTGGTTTTCTAAGTCAAGAGGCAGCCCACAGGGATCCTTCTATATGGTTTAGTGACCCCTGTTTCGACTTAAGTTTGACACTACTGGTATAGAAGATAGGTTGGTGAGAGGAGATACTTGAAGCAGGAGATCTGGGAGGAAGCCATTGCAACAGTCCAGGTAAGAGGTGATCAGGGCTGAGCTAAGGCGGTGGCTCTGAGAGTAGAGAGAAGGGGAAGAAGGCAGGAGATGGTGGAGAGATAGAAACAAGATTTGGCAACTGTTTAGAAACATTGGGTAAGTGAGTGATTGAAATAAAGCTCTCATATATATCAAAACATTCATAGGGACTTTTGTGTGTGTTAGCAACAACAACAACAACAAGAAACTGAATTAAAGTGAGTGGCAATTGATAGGGAAATGGAATGGTTGAAGAAATTGCGGTACCTGTATGCAAAGAATACTGTTGTCCCATAAGAAATGACAAATACAAATAATTCAGAAAAATTCAGGGAGATTCAAATAAATTGATACAAAGAAAACTAAACAAAATCAAGAAAACAATTTACTTAATGACTACAATGATATAAATGAAAACAATACAAAAAGGCAACCTAATACAGAATAGCTGTAATGTTATTTTTGAAGAACAGAGGATGGTGGATGAATCTCTCCCCTCCAGTAAGAGGTAAAAGTTCATCAGATACAATGGGCTATGGGCTACAACACATAGTTGCTTTGTTGGTTGGTTTTTATTTGTCATAGGGACAGATTGTGTGTGTGTGTGTGTGTGTGTGTGTGTGTGTGTATGTGTGCGTGCTAAGGGTTTGGAATTATGTTGGAGCATGACTGTGAAGTTTGGTTTTCTTAAGGCATATAATTTCTAAATATGGGGAGGAAAGGATAAGTAAAGTCAAACTTTGTCATAATTCAATCAGCTTTATTCATACTCTTCAGTTTTATCTTACGTTAACTAGAATTGTTTTCCTCCAAAGTTGTGTTAAAGCATATTTGTATAAATTGAACTATATTTTAAGTTCATGAGGGAGTTTACTAGATGAAAGAATCCTATGGAGAATTGTTTTGAAAAGCAAAGAAATCCTCCATAAAGCATATAATAACTCCCTAATTTATCTTGTATATATTTTAAAAGGCAAATATCCATGTGTCAATTTTTATTAAAAGCAGGTGTACATGGATCTGTACTTCACAGACACTCCAGAGTTGGCAGAGACTTCAGAAGCTAGATATCTCATCCTTACTACAACACACCTGGTGAGTAATCACACAATTTATGTCCAATGAATCTCCTTTGATGAGGAAAAAAATGGAGCCAAAGTGGGTACCAGTTGATTGGGGAATGATGAAAGGAATTGTAGCTTATGAATGCAACAGAATTCTGTTGTACCTTAAGAAATGACAAATACAAATAACTCAGAAAAATTTGGGAAGACTCATATGAACTGATACAAAGTGAATGAAACAAAACCAGGAAAACAATTTACCCAATGACTACATCAATGTAAATGAATAAAAACAACTGAATGCTGAATAACAGCAATGGTGGTTTTCAGTGACCCTGGTAGAGTAGGGGAATGTCCAGGAGAATTTCAAGGACACTTTGATATGCCTGGGTCGTTATAACTGGTTTGGCTTTCTGTAAGTCATTCCCCAAGGCCAGGACTCATCCCTTGGTGTGCCTAGACCATGTGCAGAAGCTGTGCTGAATACAATCTATGAGAGCAGACTCCAATGTCTTATGGAGCAAGAACAGAAACCAGGTTTCTAGCCAAAAGAGCTTAGGCTAGCACGCTGGGGCCTGCTTGCTAAAGCCCCAGGCATGAGGAATCTCTGTGGGGAGTGGTTGATTTTCCAGTCATACAGGATAGACTTGTTTAGGAGAACCTCCCCCTGTCAATATTAGGTCACATTGAATCTCACAATACAAACAGATCTCTCCTGCCTCTGGCAAGTTCAGGAAAAAATAACTGGTATCCCCAACTTGGTGGCAAGGGAGAACTGGTCAAGAAAAGGCAGAGGTCATAGGATCATAGATCTAGAGCTGAAAGGCACCCCTTCTGCCCTTCATTTAGCAGATGAAGAATTAGGGAAGTTATATGAATTACCCAAGGTCACAGAAGAAAGACTGGAACCCAAGTGCACTGACCCCAGAGTCAGTACTCCCTGCATTGTATACTCTATCCCCCAATATCTGTCCCTTTGTGGTTTGCAGCAAGAGAAAATCAGGGAAAGCAGGGGAAAAGAAATGCTTGGGAGCAGCCCACAACTCTGAGTAGAGTCAATTCAATTTAACAAGAATTTTTAAATGGATTTTTTTTTAATTAAGCATTTTTTTCTCCCTGCCGCCAAGAAAAAGAACAAAACCCTTTTAACAAATAAGCGTACCCAAACAAAACAAATTCTCCTGTTGACTATGGTTTTAAAAAATGTGTCTGCTTCTACATGTTAATCAATTCTCTTTCAGAAGACAGGTAATATTCTGTCTTTGGTCCTCTGGTATCATGGTTAATCATTCTTAAGTCTCAAAATTGTTCATTTTCACAATTCAACATACATTAAAAAAAAGTTTTTCTTGGTATCTTCTGTTTCTTACATCATCACAGCTATCCCAAGTATTCTGCCCCCTCCCAATCCCATATAACAACAGGGTTTTTTAAGATGGGAAAAAAAATCATCACAACTGATCAATACATTGAAAAAGTCAAGAAACACATGCACTACATATGACTTCTGTGGACCTACTAGCTCCATGAAGGGGTAGATTGGGAGAACCTTCTAATCTCTCTTTGTTCAAATCTTGCTGGATCTTTATAATTTCGTTACGTTTATTTTTTTACAGATAGTTTTTTCTTTTCAATTACATTGTTGTAGTAACTGTGAATATGGTTCTCTTGGCTCTGCTTACTTCACTTTGAATCAGTTCACATAGATCTTTTCATGTTTCTCTGTATTCATCTCACATAATTTCTTACAATGTAGTAATACTCAATTAAATTTATGTGCCACAGTTTATTTAACATTCCCTAATTGATGGGCATTTCTTTGTTTCCAATTCTTTGCTATCACAAAAAGTACTAGTGTTAATATTTTAGTGGATGTGGGGATGTTCTTATTATTGGTGGGCTTATTTGGGGGTATAAGCCAAGTGATAGAGTTTCTAGTCCAAAGGGTATGGACATGTTAGTCACTTTATTTGCATAATGCCAATTTGCTTTCCAAAATGATGTACCATTTCACAGCTGCACTAACAGTGCATTAGTGAGTCTGTCATTCTATAACTTCTCCAACATTGACTGTCGTCATTTTGGACCATTTTTGCCAGTTTGCAGGATCTGAGGTGAAACTTCAATATTGTTTAGATCTTCATTTCTCTTGTCATTTGTGGTTTGGAGCCTTTTTCCATGTGGTTGTGAATATTTAGCAATGTTTTTCAAAACTGCTTGTTCACATCTTTTACCTGCTTATCTACTGGGGAATGGCTATTAGTCTTGTACGCATTTATTAATTATTTATATATCTTAGATACCAAATTTTTATCAGAGAAATCTGATACAAAGATTTTTTTCCCACCTGATCACTCTCTTATCCTAGGCGCATTAATGTTGTCTCTACTTTGCATTTTTGTGTAATCAACATTATCTATTTTATATTTTGCAATGCCTCTTTGTTGCTATTTAAGAATTTATCTTCTGCTCATAGCTATGAGAAATATATGATTTTTGTCTAATTTTTTTATAGGTCACATAGCCATTTAGAATGTATTGTGGAGTTAGGGGGATGTCTATCCCACACATGTGAAGACTTTCCCTGGTGGAATGGGTGAATGAGAACAATCAATTCCAACTGTCATGAAGGCAGCTGAAGCAGGTGCTATGCAATGCTTAGAGCTTAGTCAGGCATCGAAGACACCAAAGTCATCCCCTACATTCAGACCTGTCACTAGTGGTCTTGACTTTTGTCCTGACATTGGACTTCGCTGGACTTCTGGAGGAAAGAGTGAGGCTGATGACTTTGTTTAACTCTGACTTGCTTAAATTGAATTCTTGCACAAATCAAGACATCACCCATGATGTAATTGATCCAATCGATCCTCTTCAGAAAGGAAGGCTGAACAACAACAGCAATTGTGGAATATGGTGTAAGGTACTTGTCTAAACCTATTTCTGACAGACTGTTTTCAAGTTTCCCAATCAGTTTTTATCAGCATTTTCCCTAGATAATTTATGTTTTCCACTTTATCAAACACTGGGTTATTAAGTTCTATTGTTTCTGATTTTCCTTTGTCTAATCAGTTCCATTGTTCTGGCTCTCTTATTTTTAACCAATACCAGATGGTATTGATGACTGCTACTTTATAATAAAGTTTGAGGTCTAGAAGTGCTCTCCCTTTGATTCTTTCTTTTTTCCCATTCTTTCCTTGCAATAAGGGTTTGTTAACTACCTACTGTGTGCCAGAACACTGCAGAGTCATGGAGAGAAATGTCAGATCTGGTTTCCCCTTGCTTCCATGATCTCACCCAAAGCCACATCTGAGAGAGCAAAGCATCCTTCTGTCTTGGGAATCTAGTTCAGAGGCTGCTACAGTTGTGACATGGCTTTGCCAAAGGAGCTGGTTCCAGCTCCTTTTATACTAAGGAATGTCAGTAGGCATAGTTTTGGAGGGGGCAGGTTGTAGAGGTCACAACTTACACAGAACAGCTTTGCAGGGAGTCCAGGCTGCCTCTGTGGACATTTCCACAACATAGTGGGGGAAATGACACCTTGGCCTCTGCTTTGTCAGGCAGAGCAGTTAGAACACGATGAAGAAGCGCCTGCTCTTCACCTTATAATTTAAAGCAGGTGAGCCACGGGTTATACCACCCAGTCATGAAATGTAGTGATCTGTGAAAGGTCTCCTCAGACCTTTTCCTTAACATAAGCATCCTTCACGTGGCTTTGAGAGGGAAAATGTCAAGGGGACACTAAATTAAATCACAGTTTTGTCTTTGAAAAATAGATTCTATCCTCAGTAGGATACGGTTGGAGAGACACAGGAATTAGCATACCTCCTCGGTGTACTCTCACAGGCCAATAGAAAAAATATATTTTCTCAGTGGGGCATTAAGGGTTATTCCCACAGTTACGGCCAGCCTTTCAGGTCCAGAGGGAGGGAAGCCAGGGGGAGGGGAGGGGGCTGGAGAAGTGGTAGGGAGTTTACTTAAGAGAAAACTCCCCCTTTCAATTTTGCTTTAGCAAAATTAGCTTACCTATTAATAAAATCACCTATGTAGATTCCTCCATGCCAGAGTCATGGTTCCAACAAGCAAACACTCTTTGTAATTGATTTTGTTCAATTCAACAATCTTTTAAGTGCCTACTATGCAGACATTGTACTGGGTGCTACAGAAAGAGATACAAAAGCGAATTGCTTTGAAATCTTACATTTTACTTTGAGGAAACATTTATACAGATAAACAATATTCAAAGTAAATGTAAAGTGATTTTTTTTTTAGAAGTAGAGAACTAGCCACAGCTAGATGGCACAGTGAGTACAGCACTGGCCCTGGAGTCAGGAGGACCTGAGTTCAAATACAGCCTTAGACAATTAACACAAAAACTAGCCACGTGACCTTGGGCAAGTCACTTAACCCCAATTGCCCTCCAAAAAAAAAAAGAAGTAGAGAACTAATAACTAGGGAGGGGAAGGGAGTGTAGACAAGAACAGTCTTACACAGGAGGAGTCTCTTGGGTTGAACCTTGAAGGGACTATAGGGATTCTTAGATGTAGAAGTAAGGGCAACTAGGTGGCACACTGGATAGAGTCTTGGGCTTGGAGACAGCAAGACATCTTCCTGAGTTTAAATCCTGCCTCAGTCACAAACTAGCCATGTGACGCTGGGCAAATCACTTTACCCTTGTTACCTCAGTTCTTTGTCTATAAAATGAGCTGGGGGAGGAAATGGCAAAACATTCCAGTGTCTTTGTAAAAGAAAATTCCAGATGGGTTCACAAAGAGTTGGACATGACTGAGCAACAACAATATGTAGAAGTGAAGGGGGAGCACATTACAGGCATAGGGTTCAGCCTATACAAGTGCCTGGAAATGGGAGATGGAATATCATGTCTGGAGAGGAGCAGGTAGCATTGACTGAAAGGAACCCAGAGGGAATAAGGGGGCAGAACGTGTAATCAGTCAAGGCAGATTACAAAAAGCTTTAAACTGAGGATGGCTAGGTGGCACAGTAAATAGAGTACCAGCCCTGGAGTCAGGAGGACCTGAGTTCAAATTTGGCCTCAGACACTTAACACTTACTAACCATTTAACCTTGGGCAAGTCACTTAAACCCAACTGCCCTGCCCTCCAAAAAGAAAGCAAAAAATAAAACAGCTTCAAATACCAAATAGGGAGGTTTGTGTTTGATTCTAGAGGAAATAGGGAACCATGAAAGCTTTAGGAGGAAGGGACTGACATCATCAGATGGGTGTTTTTGGGATATCTCTCTGGCAGCTGGGTTGGGGTCGGACTAGAGAGGAAAGAGACTAGTGGAAGGAAAACATGATAAGAGATTATTTCATTAGTCCAAACGAGAGGCAACTGGAGGTCTGAGTGAATGGCTGTGTGAATGAAGAGAAGGGAACCAATGAAGAAATGTTGGAGAGATAGAATCCACAAACCTTGGCAGCTGATTGATTAGAGGTGATGCGAGAGGAAAGAGGGAAGTATGACTATGAAGTGTCAGACCTGAGTGTCTAAAAGCACTGGGATAGTTTCATTTTTTTCCCTTCAATCCCCAGTGCCAGGCACAGTTTCTGGTATATGGTGGGTGTTTAGTAAATGCTTTTTGATTGATGGGTTGATTTTTGCCCTCAGTAGAAAAAGGGATGTTAAGGAGAAGACTGACTTTGGGGAAAGACAATGAGTTCCACTTTAGGTATGTTGGATTTGAGATACCTACAGGACAGTCAGGTAGAACAGTCCAGAAAGTAGTTGGTGAGATGTGGCTGCATATCATCTGCATAGAGATGACAAATTGAACCTCTGTGATTGGATGAGTTTATCAAAAGAGAAAGCGTATAGTGAGAGATGAGAAAAGGATCCTGGGGCAAGACATTAGCTTGGGAGGAAGTCATAGGACTCAACTCTGAAATAATTTGTAACCTTGAAATAGTAGTTTCAATGGAGTAATGGGAAGGGAAACTAGTAGGCAAGCAGCTGAGTAGTGAACAAAATGTGAGAAAATGTAGTCAACAAGGACAGACAGCTTGATCTAGGAGTTTGGCTGCAAAAGGGAAGGAGACAAAGTGTTACAGTCTAGCAACAGAGAGAGAGTAGACCCCACATGTGTAGAGAGGCCCATCTGTGACAACGGCCTGTGGTGTGTGTGTGTGTGAATCGAAGGAAAGCAAGATAGACGTCCCTAGCCTCACCTCCCTCTACCCTTCTCTGAGGGAGGGTTTCATTCCTGCCAGGAGAAGAAGCAGGATGTTAGGACTGAGGCCGCTTCACTCTCCTCAGAGACACGTGGTACCAGGCTAGAGGTGTATCTATCTGCTCCCTTAAATATTGTTCATCTAGGGGATAGGATTTGGCTCCATCTAACTTGATTGATTTGTCACTTTGAGAGAAAGTGGGACCCAAGCTCTATATCCATGCTTTACCCCTCCCCTACCTAATTCCAGTACCACAATGAACATGCACAGCAAATAGCAAAGATGCCCATTTATCCAACTCAGATCAAAATGGAAGTCAGAGAAGGTATGAATATCAGAATACAGACTAGGCAATAATAGAGTGGGGAAGGATAACTCAGGTCATTCACTCCTCTTGTCTTCCCAGAGTCTTCTTCATCAACCTGAAGCAGAGTTGGCTTCTTCCATCTCCCCTCCTGAGGCTGGAAGCCAGGATCACTCATATACTCAAAGAAGACTCTTGTTTAGAGAGTCCTCCAAAGAGCATTCAAAAGGGACTTTCTCTTGGAGAGTCCCAAAAGCTGAAGTTCTCACTTCCCACCAGCTCTGCCCCACCCCTTACTTAGGGTAGAGTCTTCAACAAGGAGAGAGTCCCATACCAAGTAGCTTTAGGACAGGAGTTAGTTTGAGAGTACAGTTGTCAAGTGAAGGGTTTTTTTGTTGTTGTTTTTGTTTTGCTTTTTGTTTTTTTAAGAAAGGAAGATATCTAGACATGTTATTGGGTGCGATGAAGGAGCCAATGTATAAAGAGAGATTGACGATCAGGAGGGATGGGGAATCACTGAAGGCAGAATTTCTTGGATAAGATAGACAGGGATGTAAGTATGGCACATGTATGAAAGGACAAGTGCCACATTTCTACATGACACTGGAGGAAAGGTAAAGAAAATGAGAAGAATTGGACTTGAGATGTATAAGAGTGAATGAATGAAAAAACATTCGTTGTTTATCATGTTTAAAGTGCTGTACTAAAGATATACCTACACAAGAAACATAGAGATATATGTGGGGTATAGATTGTATTCAGGAAAGACTAGTACCTCTGAGGTGAGGGCTTCTGGGTCCTTTTCAGGGCTTTTTTCACCTTTGGTACCTACCTGATCCATCTAACTCTTACCTGTGTCTCCGAGAAACTGTTGCATACATAGTGGCCACACCCTGGGAAACCATTTCTGCAGATGGGCTAAACCAGGTTGAAGGGGTTTCACAGCTCAGAGATTATCCCTAATAAATATAGCTGTTTGAATATTGTCCTGTTAGACTTAAAGCCCTGGAGCCACACATTAGTCCCATCTGCAAGCTCCTTTGGGGCGGGGGCGGGGTTTGGGTTTTTGGGGGGTAGTCTTTTTTTAGTATTCACAGAACTTAGCACAATGACTGACACATAGTAGGTACTTCAGAAATGTTTGCTGATTTGACTTCTTTACAACTACAAAAAGCCTACAATAAATATTTTTGTACATATAGGACATTTTCTTCTATCTCTCCTCTCCTTGGAGTAACAGAATATATTCTAATGGAGGAAATAACATACAGTGACCTGGGAATTCTGGTCTGGAAAGTCACAGGTATGGTGAGTTGAACCATAAGGCAGTGCCTCTTCTAGAAACAATGATAATATTGATTCAGTTGCTTTTCCTATAGCAAGAAATAGAAAGGGATGGGAAAGGGGTAGGATGGAGAAGGGAAGAAAAACATTGGTGAAACAGATCAGTTGGCTAGGACTGACTAGATAGGGTGAACCCTCACTGAGCGAGACCATAGTGTCCTAGGGTAAGAGTTGGAGGCCCGCATTGGGAGAGTGTACAGGTAGCCTGGAAGTGATGGTAGAAGATGCCAGCAAAACCACAGACACATACACTCCACTACTGAGCCCATATTCAAAGTTCTCCTAACTTGTTAGAAATTCTCACACTGGCAGAGCATTAGAGACCTCAGGTGCACCTTCTTGTCCCAATGAAGCCTTGGAATAAGATTCAGTGATGTATAAAAGAAAAGCCGATCAGTGAACAGAAAACTCTCCTTGAATGTGAAATTTCACTTGCTTTTGAAAGACAAGACTGTTTCTGCTCACCCTTTGTTTTCAAAGAGGACCAGTGATATGTTGGAGGGAACCTTGACTTGCGCATGAATTGGATTTAAGTGAAGCAGAATTGCATAGATTCATCAGCCTCACTTTTCCAGAGTCCAGTGGCAAGGCATAAGTTAAGACAATGATGGTCTAGGATGCAGTGGATGACCTTAGCGTCTTTGATGTCTGGCCAGCTCTAAGCTCTCCATAGCGCTTGCTTCAACCACAAATTGTTCTCATCTGCCTGCTCCACCAGGGGGTGGGGGCCAGAGTGGAAGTCTTCACATGACTGAGGTAGACAGCCCCCTAACTCACCAATGGGTTTGAGGCCTGTTGGTTACCTTTAACCTGGTTTAGTCCATCTGCCAAGAAGGTTTTGCTGAGGTAGGGCCACTGTGCATGCTACAGCTTCTTGACTTGAAAGTACTGGCCAAATTGGCAGCTCATTATGCCCTGTGCTATTTCTTCTCATACAAAACAGAGACCCCCAAACAAAGTCAAGGTTGGTGCCTGGGTCATTTTATCTTCCTGCAGTCAAATAAACACAAGTTCATTGAGGACAAGGCAAGGATTGCCACTTTTATCTTTGTATGCCCTGGAGCCACACATAATACCTTGTATACAACAGGCATTTAATAAATGTTACAGGAACACTTAAGGGAAGGGTGAAAAATCAGGTCTGGAAAATGGGGTCACTCAAAAAACCTGGAAAATATGGTGATATCTTAACCTTAATCCTAACTCTAAACCAGGTATGTCATAGTGTAACCCATGAACCTTAACTGAATATCAAAAATGTACACACATCCAAGAAACATGTTCCAAAGAAGGCTTCAGAGTTGCTTTGACGTAGAGTGTCATTTGGATCTGGGACAGGAAATTGAAAGGGCGAGTTCCTACTCTCTTAGGCTTTCAGTAAGGGGTATATCCAGCCTTCAGAAAACTGTCATCAGACAAAAAACATACTCAAGGCCTCTGGCTAAGCGACAATTCACCTCGATATCTTAGACCTCATATTTTGAAGCAAACTAAAACTCCTCAGGTTTGGAGTTCATTTACTCTTGGCAAACAGCAAGTTCCTTTCCCACCCTCCCTCCCCCACAAGAAATGGAGGGGGGGGGGAGAAGAAAAGACATTCACATGACAACTTGGCGATGAAACAGCTCTCAGAAAACTGCATTTTGATGAGCTTGGGAATTCAAAGCATATGGATTAAATTCCCCTTAAGATACTCCTGGGAATAAAATTAAGCAGGGGAAGGGGGAATGCCTAGCCCAAGACAGCCCATGGTTAACTCAAAATGTTTGCTCAGGACTGGTCTGAGATAATTCAGACCTCTCTAAGTGGGGTGGTAACCACCATCCACTCCCTTCCTTGCAAGGAACTGCCTAAGTGCAGAGCATTGTGATGGGAGGGGGCACAGATACAATTAAATTAGGCTCAGTCCTTGCTGCTGTGCAACTCACTAAAATCTTGCAGGGAAATATAATATATATACACCAACAATCAAAGACCCACTGAAGGGCCAAAGAAGATAAGTTCTGCAATAAAACAGTGTGAAGACTCCCTTTGAAGAGTCTAACAGGGCACAGAGGAAAGAATACTGGTTATGAAATCAGAAAATGGACATGCAAATCCTACCTCTATGACTTTAAGTCACTTAACTTTCCTGGGCCTCAGGTTCTGTAGTGGCAATCACACTGGCATACCCAGGATGGCTGCTAGCACAAGTTCTTAGATCTGCTTTACTAGGAAAGCTAGCTGTTTAAGGAGTCAATAATCTTTTAAAATTATATTCGCTAGTTCAAGGGAAAAGTCAGCAACCTGAACTTCAGAGAAAATACAAGCAGAGAAATAAAGACTCATAGACAAGGCTCTGACTGCCTGAATCAACTACACACTTTGCATTCATCCCTGGATGGAGAGAGCCTTTACATCTGGGCAGTTCGGGGAGCTCTGAACATCTGACCACTCAGAATCTCGACCAGGGAATCACAAGATCCTTCTCATAAATGAGCCCCCAAAGCAGAATACCAACTCAGAGTATATATACACTTCTCAGAGTCAGAAGGCAATCACAACCCTCGTGACTCAGTGCCTAATTAGAAATTAGTAAAACCCTACAAGCAAGCCTCCCCTAAGCAAGCTTCCCTTAATGGGCTCCACTTGAGGCCTATTAATGGATGGGGGAGATCTTAAATTCCATTAACGTTACAGCTTCCCAATCTGTAAAGAGGAGGTTGAACTCTTTGTGCTCAAAGGCCCCTTCCAGCTCTAGGTCCCATGAGCTCAGCAAAGGAAGAGTAAGATTTTAACAGCTTGTGAAAGCAGTTATTATGACTGACTAGCCCCCCCTCCTTTTTAATTTTGCTAATTCTTTCCTTAACATTACTGTCACTTCCCAATAACTGCCTGTTCCCATTGAATCCTTCCTTGTAACAAGGAGAAACAAGTTAAAATCAAGACAAACCAATACACCATCGCATGTAGCATTCTGCACCTGTGTCCACCATTTCTCTAGTGAGAGGAGGATAAGATACTTTCCCAAAATAATTTAGTGGGGCTCTTTTCTCAATCATGTCCAATTCTCTATGACCCCATTTTGGCAGAGACGCTGGAGGGTTTTGCCATTTCCTTCTCCAGCTCATTTTACAGATGAGGAAACTGAGGCAAAGAGGGGTTAAGTGACTTATGCAGGGTCATGGAGCTCGAGTTTGAGGTTGGATTTAGAACTCAGGTCCTCCTGCTGCCAGGCCCAGCGCTCTATCTGCTGTGCCACCTAGCTGCCTCCATTTAAGAAGAAAAGTTAACATTGAAATACTGATTTAAGTTTCACAAAGTGCTTCGCAGCTATCTCATTTGATCCTCACAACAATCCTGGGAGGCAGGTGCTATTATTATCTCTATTTCCCCACTTTACAGATGAGGAAAGTGAGGCAAACAGGGGTTGAGTGACTTACGCAGGGTCACAGAGCTAGTGTTTGCGGTTAGATCTAGAACTCAGGTCCTCCTGATACAGGTTGGTTATTCTATCCACTGCACCACCTGGCTCCCCAGGACCAACCAGACAGCAATGTGGAAAGAGCATTATGATGAGAATCAGGGGAACTGAATTCAAATCCTCACTCTACTACTCATTCATCTTGTGGTTCTTAGATATTCACTGAAATCTGGGCTTCAGCTTGCTCTGAGGTCCTATCCAGCACTAAGCCTTCAATCACTGATTGACTTTACAGAGCACAGTAGATTTTAAAATTGAGGGTATTTTTTTTTTATCATTTTATTTTAAAATTACTCTAGGATCCTATCCTGAAGAGATTTCCCCCACCATCAACAGGGCCCCACTTTGTTGGTCTCATTAATAACTAGAGGAGGGACTGATGATATATTTCTATAATTTATGCTGTGAAGGTCCTTCAAGATTACCCCTGAGTGTAGGACCTGAAATATGCGCTGAAACCAAATATTTTTCCCTGTGTAATCAGGTGCTTAGGTAACTGTCTTTCATTTTATTATAGTCATGTTTCAATCTGTATTCTGCTGACATGAGCAAGTTATAGAATTCAGCATCTCTAAGAGGCTTTGCAAAAAGTATGATTCACTTGTCATTTACTATGAAAGAAAACAGTAAGGTTCTAACATTCCCAGCTTTCCCCAGAGACAACAGAGACCCTCAAGTCCAGCTCTTTCATGTCCTACCCTGGGATTAGGCAGAGAGAAGGGGAGATGTGGAACCCACGAGGTCAGGGTGGCCGAGCTGGGGGAGGCAGGAGGGAAGAATGGAGAAGGAGGAATTGGTTTGCCCCGGGACAGGTCAGTCAGTCACTAATGTGTGAGGCATCCTTGTGACAGGAGAGGACAGACTTTTGTGCTGGGCGAGCCAGCCTGGTTTGGGGGCTTTCCTACCCATAAGAAATCAGGGGACAAGTTCATAAAAGCCTTTTGAGAATTTCCCAAGCAGGGAATGAGCTAAATCTGTTCCGGAGTTGACTGGATGGAGTCTGTTGTAGTTTCCCGCTATGAGACATGTAAGCTTCATGGTTACATATGGTTTTAATCAAAAAACAGGTGAAATGCTCATTGAGCCATGGAAGCATGAGGGTGGGGGTGGGAGACTTTTTTTTTTTTTAAGATTAGTGGCTTCAATTAACCCATACTTTAAGGAAAGCTCAGGGATACAAATTCATCCCAGCTGAGCCTTGAAGAGACAACAGGGAACCTTCTAAATCTGTGCTAGGTTGAAGGTAGGTCTCAAGTTACATTTATTACCTCCTGACAATGAATAATAATAACTCAGGCCTACATAGTGTCTTAAGGTTTGCAGATCACTTTCCTACCAATAACCCTGAAAAGAGGGAATTATTTTCAGGTATGGGTCATATGGTGGGGCACGCTAGGTGGTACAGAGGATAGAGCACTGAGCCTGGAGTCAGGAGGACCTGAGTTCAAATCCAGCCATAGACATTTACTAGCTGTGTGATCCTGGGCAAGTCACTCACCCCCGTTTGCCTCAGTTTTCTCGTCTATAAAATGATCTGGAGAAGGAAATGGCAAACCACTCCAGTATCTCTGCCAAGAAAACCCCAAATGAGGTCATGACTGAACAAAAGGCAATTACGATCTTGGACAAAACAAAAGCAAAAAGAGACCTAATTAAAGGATAATCACGGAAACTACATTTTTTGGTGGGAAAGCTAGGTGGTGCAATGGATAGAGGGTCAGACCTAAAGTAACAAAACCTCCTCTTCCTGAGTTCAAATCTGGTCTGAGACATTTACTAGCTGCGTGACCTTGGGCAAGTCACTTGATCTCTGTTTGCATTAATCCACTGAAGAAGGAAATAGCAAACCAGTATCCTTGCCAAGAAAACCCCATGGATAGTATGAGGGCGCTATGGTCCACAGGGGAACAAAGAGTGGGATGTGACTGAACAACAACACACATCAGACAATGTGGATGTAGAATCGAGACATCCAGTAAGCACTTATGAGAAACCTACTACATGCCGGACACTGGTCTTAGAACTGGGGGATATGAAGACAAAAAGAAAAGTTCCTGTTCTCAAATAAATGACATTCTGTTGGAAAAGAAAACAGCATGGACACATAAAAGCAAATATGAAATAAATATACCAGGGGGCAGCTAGGTGGGCACAGTGAACAGAGGACTGGCACTGAAGTCAGGAAGACCTGACTTCAAATCTGACCTTAAGCGCTTACTTGCCGTGTGACCCTGGGCAAGTCACTTAGCCCTCTTTGCCTCAGTTTCCTCATCTATAAAATGAGGTAGAGAAAGAAATGACAAAGCACACCAGTATCTTTGCCAAGGAAGTTCTACATGGGACCAACTGAACAAAAACAAAAGGGTGGTATAGTGGACAGAACTTCAGAGTTGGAGTGAGGAAGACCTGAGTTCCAATCCTGCCTCGAGAATTAACTAGCTGTGTGAGGTTAACATACCTAGGCCTCAGTTTTCTCATCTATAAAGTGATGGGTTCGGACTAGAGCAATCAATTGATAAACAATTATTACGTGTCTGCTATGTACTAAGCTCTGGATGATATCAAAGGTTCCATCTAAATCTGCCATCTTCTGAGATTCTCAGAGCTCTCTGAAAGCTTTCTAAGACTCTAAGTTGGAGACAAGTGGCCAGGATGCATCGATGGAGGGGATTTCCATCCAGGAGTACCCTGATGAATTCCTAGGAATGTATCAAAAATAGAAAGGGACCTACCAGAGACTGAGTTCAAGACCCCAGAACCTTTACTACAGAACAAGACATCAGAAGAGGCAATTAGGACAGGAAAGGCATTTTTTAGGACAGTGGAAAGAACCCTGGCTCAGGAGTCAGAAATATCAAACCCTGCCTCCCACACTTATTAACTCAATAATGATGGGCAAATCATTTGATCTCTTTAGATCTCTGTTTTCTCATCTGTAAAACAAGGGTTTATTAGGTCCCTTCCAGCTCTGTGATATTAAAGCACTTTCACATATATTGCCTCATCTGCAAGGCCGATAAGGTATTCCCATTTTCACATGGGGAAACTGAGGCACAGAGAGGCATAGGGACTTACTCAAGCTTGCCTTGCTACTGTGTCAAAGCTAGACCTAGAAAAGTGGAGAGGTAGCTTTCCTTCCCCATCTCTGGAAGTCTTCAAATGGATGCTACTTAACTTGTCATAGAGAAAATTCCTACTCAAGTCCAATTCAACTCAGTGACCTCTGATATCCTTCTGCTGCCATTACTCATCCTTTAGTGGTTCCTGGGCAAAATATAAGCTCTTTGAGGGTAGGAGCTGTTTCCGTTTCTGTTTTTATTCCTTTTTCCCAGGTCTACCCTAGTACCTGACCCAAACCAGGTCAGAGGAGGACACCATGCCAGTTGAACTGAACTGCCTGTTAACACTGTAGCTGCCTTGCCATTTCTTGATACCAATTTTTACATCAAGAAGAGATAACTGTGTAAAATACAATTCCCTAACTTCATACACGTTGAGTATTTGGAGCACAGACTCTTAACCCAGGGACTGTGAACTTAGTTCTTGTTCTGTTTTGTTTTGTATGTTCCTACATTATATTTCAATGTGATCGGTTTCCTTTGTAATCCTATGTATTTTATATTATGCATTTAAAACCCTAATTCTGGGAAGGAGTTCACATGCTTTGTCAGACTCTGTCAAGGGGTCCCTCATCCAAAAAGAAAAAAAAGGTTAAGAACCCCTGCTTTAGAGGAAGTTCATAAAAAATGTTTGCATTTAATCCAGTGTTTGCCTTCCCAAAGCTGATCAATCATATTGCCTTGTACCCTTTCTAAAGAACATTTTTAACAGCTTTAGCCAAAGGTATTTGAATCATCTATAGGGAAGGGTAAAATGACCTCCCAGTCAGTCCCAGAAAGTACTGCTATGAAAGAAAGAGCTGAACCAGCGAGAAAGCTTTAAAAAGGAAACTGTATTCAAATGATCAATTGCAGCAATATTCTCTTCTTTTGCAAACCACTGGCAACTTTGAGAACACTCAGGATAGGGAATCATATCTTTCTCAAAGCAAGCCTCATCTCCCTGTGCCTGCCAATCAGCTACATTTGGTCCAAAAGGATCCTCTGGGAAATTATGTCTTTATATTTTCAAAGATGGAAAAGGATTTCACACCTTCGTGTGGACTTTTGGGATTCAGGTAAAAGGATCTAACAGATTGTGAGAATGGGTGCCAATTAGAGCCAATTATAACTGGATTGACCCTTGATTCCAGGGAAATACCTAATGGAATTTGAAATTTACATTTTGTCCTTGAAATATGGGGATTTTGCCTGCCGGTTAATTTGGCCTGGCTAAACTCACTGAGTAATATAGTGCCTGTATTGATCAAGGAGAGAGAATATTCCAAGAAAAGGACGTGATTCCAGCTAGAAGCTCATTCTGCCCCCAGCGTTTCTATTATCAAAGTTTAATTCCCAAGTGTCTCCATGGCAAGATTCTAAGGATCTCAGCTTTTAGGCTTTGAAATGAAGCATGTAAATTAAAATGATTTTTTTTTAAATCCAGCATGCACATAGATAGGTAAGTGGGTTGGTACATAGATAGATGGATAGATGGATAGATAGATAGATAGATAGATAGATAGATAGATAGATAGATAGATAGACAGATAGACAGAGTGCTTATTAAGTTCTTATTAGGTGCCAGACATCATGCTAAGTGCTAGGCAAACAAAAGCAAACAAGACCATTCCTACCCTCGAGGAGTTTCTACTCTAAAAGGTGAACATAACACATTAAGAAGAAATGGGAAAGGGGATGGGAGAAGAGAGAGTACCTAGGAATGGGCAAGGCAACTGGAGGGGAAGTGATGCCCAGAGAGTGAATTGAACATGACTGATGTCCCTCCCAGAATGGGAGCCTGGGCTAGGGACTCACCAATCAGCAGGGCATGACCTAAGGGCAGAGGCATCTCAAGGGGGTAGGAGGTGGAGGAGAGGGGATGTAGCAACTAGAGCATTTACTAGTGTTTCCCATTTATAGAATCACAGATTTAACAACTGACTTCCCTCTCAAAAGTCTCCAGGGACACCCCATTGCAGGTTTCCCACCCCTACCCTATTGCTTCTGGGAGAAATCTTACATGTCCAGTCAGTCTGGCATTTAAAATCCTCCATATGATTCCCCCTCTACCATTCTTGTAATTAAGTGGAAGCTATATTGAGATGATTACTCTCTATCATAGACTCTCTATTCCAGTCAACTTGGCCTATTAGCCATTCTCCATAGAAGATGCTCCATGTACCCATCTTTATGCCTTTGCATAGGCTGTAGCCATGACTAGAATGTGGTTCCTCCTCCTCTCTGCTTCTCGGCACCTTTAATGTCTTTCTGACTTGGATGATCTCCAATTGCAGAGACCATTCCTTCTTGAAAATATTATGACTTTGCACATACACATACAGAAACATATGTATGTGTACATATATATGGTATTTACTTGTCTTTGTCCATGGTGTATACTCCCCATATAACCAACATTCCTTGAGGGTGCAGATAATTTTACTTCTGTCTTTGTATCCATAGCAACTAGCACAGTAGCTTGTCTGTAGTAGGCATTGAACAAGTGTTGAATCTGTTGAATTTAGAGGTATTCCATTTGGTCCAATCTTTCTCAGAAGACAGAACCTGGCCCCAGAGGGCAGAAGCAGGAGCAGGGTGGGAAACTGTCCAGAGGCCACTTTGGTCTTGATCTCTTAGAATTCTTCCCAACTACTAGAATTGCCTTGAGAGGTGATGGCTTACCCCTCCTCTGAGGTCTTCAAGCAGAAGATGGACAAGCACCAGTGAGGTATGTTATAGTGGGGATTACTTCCATGTATCAGTTGAACTAGATAGCCATAAAGGTTCCTTCCAGCTTGGCCATTCTGTGATTCTATGAGCCTCACTTCCCAGAAAAAAGAAACAGACCCAGAAAAAAAACAGTCGTATGTTAGTGAGTCAATGTCTTAACAGTCAGCTCTCCAGTCTGGTCAATAAATATTTATTAACTGCCTACTATGTGCCAGGAAAGGCAGTTAAGTGATTCAGAGCCTGGAGTCCAGAAGATCTGAGTTCAAATTTGACCTCAGACACTTGTTAGTTGCATGACCCTAGGCAAATCAATTCACCCCTACCCTAATCCACTGGATGACGAAATGGCAAACCGCTCTGTATTCTTGCCAAGGAAACCCCATGGGCAGTATCGGCATGCTATGGTCTAGAGGGATCACAAAGACTCAGACATGACTGAACAACAACGACATGTATCAGTTGGTGTCCCAGCTAAGCACTGGGATAGAAAAAGAGGCATGAGCCAGTCCCTGCCTTCAGGGAGCTCACCATCTACTGGGGGAGAGAACCAGCAAACAAATACATACAAAGGAGGTCTATACAGGATAAATAAAAGTGATTAGTAGAGAGAAGGCACTAGAATTTAGAGGGGCTGAGAAGAGCTAATTGTAGAAGGTTTTCCTTGGGATTTGAAGGATGCCAGGGAAGCTAGTCGGCAGAGATGAGGAGGAGTTAGCAAGCAAGACAGAAAAAAATGTCCAGAGCATAGAGATGGAGTGTCCTGTTCAGGGACAGACACTGGATAGGAGAGTTTGGGTGTTAAATAAGGTGGAAGAAGATGGAGAGGGGCTAGATTAGGAAGGGCTTTGAATGTCAAACAGAGGGACACATTTAAATTTAGTCTACATCATCACCATGTTCTTTATCGCTTTCTTCAGTCTAGACAATTGGGGAAACAATACAAGCGCTGATTTATAGCGCTTGCCTCTCCAGAGCGTGAACGCTCTCAACGAAAATGAAAATTGAACAATTAGGCTCACCCTTGAGCCTATGCAAGCTGATGCTGGTGTCTTTGCCAGAGTTATTAAATGACTTTTCCTAGGTCACTTAGGTAGTAAGTGGCAGAGTTGGGGGATTTGAACGCAGGTCCTCTGACCCCAAATCTGGTCATTTTCTCTGCATTACACTGCTTCTACTTGGATTAGTCTCATAGGCTCATAGAACCACAGATAAGAGGTAGTAGATTCCAATCCCCTGACTGTATAGATGAAAGAACTGGGACCCAGAGGAGGTAAGGGACTTATCCAAGGCCACACAGCTAATGGATGGCCCAGCTAGAATTCAATGCTAAATCCTCTGATTCCAAAAGAACTGTGCTTTTTCCACAGCTGCCCAATTCTTTGTAAAGTGACTTGGATTCCAAGGCTATGACAAAAACGTGTGGAGTGTTTTTACTCAGTATTTTATTGTACCAAGATGGCAGCATAATTAAGTTAGTAGAATCACCTGCTTTGGGCACACCCCTAGTGGCCCTGGCCGCCAGGTACCCCTTGGTCTGAGCTTTATTTAACCATGTTCCTTCAAGCTGCATCAGCCCGACTGAGTGCACACTGCAGGCTGCAGCAAGTTTCATATCAATTAAACTCATGACTTCAGGATTAGAAACCTGAGGTTATACAACATTAATATGAAAATAACAAATCACAAAGTGAAAAGTATAATCTCTCTGTAATGTTTCATCAAGATCACTAGAACCATTATCTAAGCTCCATTACACAAACAAGGTAAGGCTAATTAGGCTATAAATTGAGTATGGTCGTTTAAAAAAAATACACACACTATAATTAGGATGGGCTGACCAGTTAATTGAAAAAAGGAAGCTAAGGGAGAGGCAGCCTTAGGCCAGGTTTCTAATCCAAAAGGTGATATCCTTGAGACTCTAATCTTCCAATCAAGCTCTCTTGAGCAGCATGGCTGAGATCTGATGGGGCCAGTGGGGCGCTGGAGGGGAGAGCAGGATGCAAAGTGAGACATCTTGGCTTTCAGTTTGTTTTTTCTATTTATTATCTGGGTGACCTTGGGCAGGCCCCATCCCTTCTCTGGGTCCACAGTTTGCTTGTCTGTCTGCGATGGGTGGTGCTTGGTAAATCCCACGGTGGGGGTGGGGGGGTGCTGTGCAGAGAGGAGCCAGGTTTTATTTTGCCCTGGTCAGGTCACAGCTGGAGGGAGTGGAGGGAGCATTGTGTTCAACTCTGGGCACTGCATTGGACTTTGAGAATCTGGGAAGACTCCAGAAGACAACAACTAGAGCTATGAAGGGCCTGAAACCTACATCATATGAGGTTCTGGAGAAGAGGAAAATCAGCAGTGACCAAGTAGTTGTCTTCAGCTACTTGAAGGGGAAAAGTTAGGAAGACGCAGATTTGGGTTTAAAGTCAAGAGATGCTTCCCAACAATTTTTATCACTCAGTTGTTTCAGCCACGTCCCACTCTTTCTGATCCCATTTGGGGTTCTCTTGGCAAAGATACTGAAGTGATCTGCTATTTCCTTCTCCAGCTCATTTTACAGATGAAGAAACTGAGGCAAACAGGGTTAAGTGACTTGCCCAGGTTCACACAGCTAGTAAATATCTGAGGCTGGATTTGAACTCAGGTCTTCTTGACTCCAAGTCTGGAGCTCTATGCACTGTACCGGTACCACCTAGCCGCCCAATGATGTGCACACAGAAATGGAATGTGCTACCTTTACAGGGACTAAATTCTGCCATATTGGCTGTCTTAAAATGAGGTTGAACCAACTAGTGTAGAGTCTGTTATAGATGGAATTCCTTTGGGTATAAATTGGAATAGATGCCACTGGGATCCCTTTCAGCTCTGAGAGCTTGTGAATCTGGAAGGGAAAGGCAGGTCCCTATCCTAAAACACCCTTGGCAGGCCTGTCCTTTGCTAGCCAAAGAGGAAGAGGATGACTGACTGCTCCTTCCAGCCAATCTCACAACCATGTGATGGTATCTCAAGAATTGTTTTGGAATGAGCTAGTAGAATGTGGAATCTTTTCTTCCCCTGGGAGCTCAGGAATTGGGAACAGAGCAACAAATAAATGAGTAAATGAATATATAAATATATGCATATATACATATAGGGGCAGCTAGGTGGCTCAGTGGATAGAGCACCAGGCCTGGAGTCAGGAAGACTCAGCTCCCTGAGTTCAAATCAGCCTTAGACACTTACTAGCTGGATGACCCTAGACAAGTACTTAATCCTGTTTGCCTCAGTTTCCTCATCTGTAAAATGAGTTGGAGAAGAAAATGGCAAACCACTCCAGTATCTCTGCCAACAAAACCCTAAAGGATCACAAAGAGTTAGACATGACTGAAAAATGACTAAATTGAGCTGAACATACATACATGTATATGAATGTATATCATATATACCTGTTTAAATCCAAAAACCCACTTTCTTGCTCTGTGAGTTCTACATCCAGCTGGCCTCCTTTGGACTTCTTTACCATGCTCCAGAAATTTCTCCATCTTGGGTCTTCCCCAGCAGCCCTGGTACTAACACTTCATCAGTATCTTCTACCCTGACACCCCTCTTATCAGAGAGCAGAGAGTTCCTCCCAGAAGCTCCATTTAAGAAGGGCACCCAGGCCAGCCGCCATGGCTTCCTTTCTCACCAGCTTGCCCTCAACAACGGACTTTTCCATGGTCCCTGTACTCCCTTCTCTCTGCCCCACTTCAGCTTATCTTTGCATATGATCTTCCTTTTAGAGGGTAAGCTCCCTGAGGGTGAGGACTGTCTTTCTTTTTTGTGTTTGTAGTTCTAACATCAGACAGTCCACACCCTCACAGAGCTTACATTCTCCTTGGGAAAGGGTGGGGGAGTGGTGTGGAAGGAAGGTATCCCACCTGGAGGCATGGTTTGGAAATCTAGCAGTCAGGAATACAGCTGGGAGAAAAATAAAGCCAAGTCAACCTCAGTTCTTCCACAAAATAGAGGATTCCTCCTGGAGGAACTCACCAGTGGAAATGTGGAATATCGCTTGTGGGGGGATATTCCATAGTGGGTGGGATTCATGGGGGTGAAGGCTATTCCAGGGTAAGGAAGCCCCCAGTTCTGAGAGAAGCTTCAGGATGAGTCAGCAGTACAGAGCCGATGGCTTTGAAGTCCAAAAGAGGTCGGGAGCTGGGCTGGGAAGAAAGATGTCCTAACCGTTAGCATTGTCCAAAAGTGGAATGTGCTGCTGTGTTGGCAGTGGGCAGGAGGTATATAGCTCCCTTTACTGGAGGTCTTTGAGCAGAGACCAACTAACCACCTGCCCAAACTGACTACCTGCTGGGCATGCTAAGAGCTGAGCTTTCTTCAGGGACTTCATTGGCCGATCAGGCAAGTGGTCACTGAGGTCCACCCGACTCTGTGATTCTGTGACCTATGAAATGATGGCTGGAAAGCCCTTTGTAAACTGTAAACTATACAATTAATTACACAGAAAATGAAAGCAGGCATTTACATAGCACTCTATATACATAACAATGAAACTCTGATCCTTGCAACAACCCAGTGAAGTAGATAGAACTGGTGTTAGAATGCCTGTGCTCAGAAATGTTTTGTGAATTGCCCTTGATCAAAAGACTAATGTCAGAGAGATTCAATCCAATGTCCCTCCGATTCCCAGACCAGTAGGCTTTACATCACACCATCTCTATATGCAAACAGAACAACCAGATTCTGAGAGGGTCAAATAACACAGTTGCAGCTGTTTTGTGACTACAAAACACTCTGGCAATGTAGCAATGGTGCTAGCCTCCCTCTCTGCTCCAGACTGTTGAAGTACCATCAAGAGGCAAGGAGGTATCTCTTTTCCAATGCTGTGGGCTTGAACCCTTATTCTAGTGTGTACCCATCTGTATGAACTGAGAGTATTTTAATTCATCTATTGTGATGGATTGCCAGGATGATTCCTCTCCTCTTCTCCTCTCCTCTCCTCTCTTCTCCTCTCCTCTCCTCTCCTCTCCTCTCCTCTCCTCTCCTCTCCTCTCCTCTCCTCTCTTCACTTCCCCTCCCCTCCCCTCTCCTCTCTTCTCTTCTCCTCTCATTGGATAACACCAATCAGCTTTAACTTCCAAGACAGAGCAAGAACAGAAGGGCAAACATTCACCCCCTCATTGCCTAGGGAGCACACTTTCTTCTACTTTACTTCAGTTCTTGGGGTGAATAGGCTCTTGTGCACAGCATTGGTCCCATCTCATCCACTCCCAAATTTAGCAAAGATGCTGGATGAGTGCATGTCTCAGTTACTACTGGGCTGGATCATGAAAATCATTTCTTGGGGTCTTGATGATGAACTGACTGGCCATAAAAACTCAACATAGACTCTGTGCCCCGACCTTAGGTTGCCAAGTCACCTGAACTTTGGAATCTCACAAAGTTGCAGGCATCTCCATAGAAGCAAGGAAGAAAAGACAAAGCAAGACAGACAGAAAAGCAGTGCCATGCAATGCTGCCTACTGGCCTGCTCCAAGTGAGAAAAGGCCTGAGGATCCTCCTCAACCAGGAGGTCCTCATCATCCCACCTTCCAATGCAAGTTCAGAAGAGCCTACGCCTGAGAGAGAGGGAGAGACAGAGACAGAGAGAGAGAGAGAGAGAGAGAGACAAAGACAGGGGCAGAGAC
>CM053590.1:31124565-31175146 GCA_028646515.1 Pseudochirops corinnae
CTCTCTGGTAACTGAATAGGTAACTGATGTAATGGTCAGACGCTGGAAGCCGTCTGCTGATCTGTTCTTCTGTTTGTTTGTAAAACTTCTGTTTGTATTCTCTGAAGTTCAGGGGGCTGACTTTTCCCCCTGAACTAGGTAAATGATATGTTTGATTAAAGTAAGATTGTTAACCCATTTTGAGTTGCTTTCCTTTAGAAAAGCAGATCTAAGAACCTGTGCTAGTAGCCGCCCTAGGTATGCTAGGGTGCTTGCTGTTACAATCCCTCACCCCCATGATACCACTATCACCTATGTCTTCAAAAGAGCGGTATTTCATTCATTAATGTGGTCAATCATTGAACATTTATTAATAATTATTAAGTATGTTAAGAACTAAAGACACAAAGGTGGGAAAAATCAGCAGCAGCTCTCAAGAAGCTTACATTCTGCTAGTGGGTTAAGCAGACAAGAGTATTTGTGGTTATTTTAAGAAGAGGAACAAAACAACTAATTGGGGGGGGTGGAACCTGTGACCTCACACTTGAGGATCTAGAGGGCCACACATGGCCTCAAGGACACAGGTTCCCTACCCTTCAACAAGGGGTCAGAAAAGGCTTCCCTTAAGAAGCTGTACCTGAGTTAAGGCAAGAAGGAAAACAAAAATTCTTGTTTTAAAGTTTGGGGAAAATGTATTCCAGGCATTCTGGACAATCTTACTAAAGGCAAGGAGCTAGGAAATGGAATGACCAATTCACACCACAGGCGGCCAGCCTGTTTGGCTAGATAGGGTGGATGGAGAATGAGTGAAAGGGAATAATATGAAATAAGGCTGGAAAGATGGGCTTGAGGCAGAAAGTAAGATTTCTTTGAATACCTGGCTGGGGAGGTTGTATCCTAGGGATAAATGGGAACCATGTCTTGAGAAGAGGAGGGTCATGGTAACAAGCACACCTCAGAAAAGCCGTCCAGACCACCCTATGGAGAAGAGTTTGGAGGCAGAGTAGAGGATAAGCAAGGGAGGACAATTAATTAAGGGATGATTGTACTTATCCAGGTGAGAGGTAGAAAGGCCTGAACTAGAGGGGTGTGTGTCAGTGGAGAAGAGTGGACAGATGCTTGATGCATGCAAGATGCCAACCTAATAGAAAGCAGTTAGAGAGATGGATGGCCCACAAGAAGCTTTGTACAATGAAACCAATGAATTTGCTTCTCTCTTCAGTCACACCCATCCATCTCTGGGCTGCTCTGCTCCGCTGAATAGGGGCTAATGAGGTTAGGGTGCCAAAATCAATCCCCAGGAGACCAGTTAACTTCACTGCACTCTGTCTCCACACCCTGCACCCTGCACCCAACAGATCTTTTGCAATTGTGCACAAGAGGCCACAAGGGATATCAGCCCCAAAAGGCTCAATCCATCCCCATCCCCACCTTGGAAAAAGCACATCCTGCTGAAGCTGGTCAGTCAGTACTATGATGTGTGCTGATGTAGGGGAGTGGTGTCACTTATTCATATCTCCAGAGTGGGTTTGATACCAATGTAGCATCCATTTTAATGCAGGGGACTTGGGGGCTGCAAATCATTTTCTAAAAACATTGGGGAGAACAGCATTATACATAGCAAATTGATTATATAAGGCAACCCAGAAGTCTCCTGCTGCGTGGCAGCAGTGAGATTGTTTTCTCCAAGGACAGAAACATCCCAGTCAAACCTACCGCTGATTTTCACCAGGAACTTGGAAAGATGATCATGCATAGTAATAACCATGGAGACAGGGCTCTGAAAGGATCTTTCTCCTTCAGCTCTCCCTGCTCAAGACCAGCAATCAGGAAGCGGGTGCCAACTGACGGATGAAAGTGAGAGAGAATGGCTTGCAGCAGATGGAGGTTAGAGTTACATATCTCTGAGTCATTACACACCTTGGCTCCTTCTCTGTTGTAATGAGTGGGAAATAGAGGGCACTTTCAGACACTGTCAGGAGGAGAGATTAGCATGTGTGCTCAGGTGGTTAGATGGGCTTAGCTCATTGTCTGCAGGAGAGGAATTGCTAGGCTTCTGCTGTCCAAAATCTATGTGTATGTTTCTGTCCATGTACAGTTGTGAACATATGGAAACACAGAAGTACATATATGTTTTATGTGTAGATACATGTCTATTTTTTCTGTAAAAAGACTAATTGATACCTTTTGAATTTATACCATAGTCAATTATAGAGACAGAAACTGTACAGTGAGCTACCCTAAGAACAACCAAAAAAAGTTAAGCAAAACCAAGTGATGTGTTGTCTGAGAGTGTATACAATATTCCATTTCCATTCTATCTCCCACTTCTCCAGTGGGGAAGGCATACTTCCTCATCTTTTCTCCAGGATGGAGATTTATTCTTTTTTTTTTTTTTTCAGCTTTCTTAATAAAGGAAACATGCCATGGTGAGTAAATTAACTGTCTTGAAGTCAAGTAAGCCTGGGTTTAACTTCTCTGTCTCTTACTAGCTGGGCGATCAAGCATGAGTGTCTAAGATAGAGATGAACTACAGATTTGCATCAATGGAGGGAGTTTCCCACGCCTAGAAAACCACAGACCTAAACCAAAAACAAACAAACAAAAAAAGCAGCCCAGTGTTCAGGGAGGGACTAACTGGAGGTATCAGTGCTAATTTCATCTGTGGGAGGGCTTCTTCATTTGCATGGGCTTCTCAGCCTTAGAGAAGAGCAGTCAGAATGAAAAGATTCTCTCCTGAGCCTCTCTCCCCCGGAAGTAGCTGGTGTGCTCACTGGATCGATATTGGCTAGAGGCTTTCCTCTAAAGGTCTCACATCACCTCTTCCTTGCCTCTCCCCTTCCCCCTTTACCTGACTGCTGCCTTAAGAGGTCAGAAGAGCCAGCTGGCTGCCCATGACCCTATTTACATGGAGAGAGATTGGGGTGCTGAGAAAGTCATTGAGCAGCAGAGAAAGATAAAGAGGATCCCAGAGATTGGCTCATCTGATCTCATCTTTTTTTTTCAATTGATTTGTTTATTTACTTTTAGTTTACAAGATTCAGTTCCACAATCTCTTAAGTTTCACATTTTCTCCCCTCCCCCACCCATGGTGGCTTGCAATCAAGTATAAGATCTGCAAATACTTTCACACTGGACATTAGTCTGGTTGTATAGAAGGGTTGTAACCAATGGAATGAACAATGGGAAAAAAGAAAGAAAACCAAACATGGAAAAGAGAGCGAGTAGTTTGCTTCAGTTTCCATTTAAACTCTGTTCCATCTATCTCATCTCAGAGGTGAGGAAACTGAGGTCTGGAGAGGTGGGATTGAAGATCCAGGAAGATCCAGGACTGAAGACTTCCCCCCCCCAAAAAAAGACCCAAAAAAACAAAAAACAAGGGGCAGCTAGGTGGAACAGTAAATAAAGTACTGGCCCTGGAGTCAGGAGGACCTGAGTTCAAAATCCAGCCTCAGAAACTTAACACTTACTAGTTGTATGACCTTGGGCAAGTCACTTAACCCCAATTGCCTTGCCTTCCCCTCCAAAAAGCAAAAACAAAAAATAAAAGACTTCCACCCCCAAATTCTCTCAGGCACAGCCTGAGATATGTAGCAGAGGGCTTCTGAATAATAGCTATTAACAAATCAACAATTTTGCATATTTAGCACAGATGCTAAATATGCAAAATTATTTATTTTGTTGTCAATGTGGCTGTAGATCTATATCATTGATATGTGTGTGTATATATATATATATATATATAATCACTTTAAGGTTTGCAGAGCACTTTACAAATACTATTTGATTTCATCATCACAACAGCCCTGGGAGGCAGGTACTATTATTATTGCTATTTCACAGTTAAGGAAATCGAGGCAAACAGGGCTTAAATGGCTTTCCTGGAGTTACACAGCCGGGGCATGTCAGAGACCAGGTAACAGTACTGAAGAATACTAATAACCACCAACACACAGCACTTACTATGTGCCCGGCACTGGGCTAAGGGCTTTACAATCACTATCTCCTTTGATCACAATAACCATGGGAAGTAAGTGCTATCGTTACCCCCATTGTACAGATGAGGAAAATGAGGCAAAATGGGTTAAATGACTTGCCTAGGGTCACACAGCTAATAAGTGTCTGAGGCCAGATTTTAACTCACATTTTCCTGACTCCACATCCAGAGTTCTATGCACCAAGCTACCTATTTAGGCAATATATAATATGCTAATAGGTATCCTATGGAGACATAGAGTTAGAAACTAAAAGGGACTTGAGAAGGTGTTGAATTCAGTTGACCCATTTTACAGATGAGGAACCTGAACCCAGAGAGTAATTTGCCCAGGGATGAAGTATTTGAGGGAGAATCTAGCCCACAATTTCCTGTCCCTGAATTCGGTGCTCAGTTCAGCATGCTGACTCTCCAAGAGCCTCACGGTCTCTAATTCTTTTGTCTAATTCTGTTAGTTCATCATCAGGGAATTTCTGGTGTGGAAATTCCCTCCATAGGGGAGCTCGGTCTTTTACAAAATGCTGGGACCTTAATTAGTAGAATGATCTGACCAGATTCTCACAGTCAGCATTTGTCAGAGCAGAGACTTGAACCCAGGTGTTCCTGATTCCAAAGCAAGTCCTCTAACCCTCAAGCCCTGCTACCTCTCAAGGACTCTGATAATACCAAGCAAATAAATTCCATCCCAATGAGATCTTTTTCCTCAACACATCTCCCCTGCCCCCAACTTCCCCAAACAGGAACTGTTTATCTTATGCTCACCAGTTAAGCATCATTTCTCCAGGTTGGTTGGTTTTTAGCAACAAATAGTTTGTGGCAGATCATTCAGGTTATGTCCTTCATTAATTGACTGGGGACCAGTCAAGATGTCTCCTGTGACTTTATCTAGCTCTGCAGATATCTCTCTTTCTCCTCAATAAATGCTTGCTGTCTGTTGCCTTACATGACTGTGAGGAAACTACTTTAATTCTCTGTGCCTCAGTTTTCCCATCTGTAAAATGAAGGAGTCAGACTCTATGGTCCCTAAGATCCCAAAAGTCTCATTCTCCTACCTCAACATATTCTCCCACATCATTCTGACCTTCCTCAAGTCTTTACAACTGTCCAAGTCATAGCAAGGTTTTTTACAAAAAAAATTCCTATTTTTCCCAGCAATACCATGATTGACAGGTTTATGCTGGATCTCCTCGTGCCTGAGGATAACAATGGGACAGGGGCCTGGTTGTAACTCTATTCATCCCTGTCATGTTCAAGGTCGACTGACAGTCACTTCAGACTTTCTGTTGATTCCCCAGACAAGAGCTTGAGGGATTGACAGCAGAAAGGGGAGTCAGGAAAAAGGGACTGTGTATGAAAAGGGATTCAAATGAAAAAACTAACATCTGAAATGGTAAGTTGAAGCCAGGTAATAAAAACTTTGGAATTCCAGTTGTTCAGTCATTTCAATCATGTCCCACTCTTTGTGACCCCATCTGGGGTTTTCTTGGCAACAATACTGGAGTAATTTGTCATTTACTTCTCCAGCTCATTTTACAGATATGGAAACTGAGGCAAACAGGGTTAAGTGACTTGCCCAGGGTCACACAAATTGAAAGCATATGAGATCAGATTTTAACTCAAGAAGATGAGTCTTTCTGATTCCAGGCCCAGCGCTCTATGCACTGTGCTACCTTGCTGCTTTTAAGTTCCTGACAGAGTAGTTTATGTTTGAGTCAAAGGCAATAGGGAGCCACTATTATTTAGAAGGGGGATGGGGTGACATTGTAGGCATTAAGAAAAGTCTGACTGGTGTCCAGGACTAAGGTGCTGGGTTATAATGTGCCCTGCCCTCCCTAGTCAGGCTGGGAAGTATCATGTTCAGTTCTGGGCACCACATTTCAGGAAGAGACATTGGTAAACTGAGGCAGCACAGTAGAAGACCTGGAAAGCCAGCCTCAGAGTTAGGAAGATGTGGGGGCACATACTGTCATTTAAACCAGACAAGTCACTTAACCCTTTGGTGGCCCAGCCAACATCCTAAGACTTAAATTACCTTGGGAGAAGGATTTTCTTTACTGGGAACCCCTTAAACCAGTGAAACACAGATCTGGACCAAAATAACAATTAGGAGGAAGATAGTGATGATAAGGTAGAATATTCAGAGGATCACACTGGAGTGAAGAAGGGCCTTGGCTTGATGGTCTATGAAGATCATTGGAAGGAAAGGGGCATATTCAGCCTGGAAAGGGAGAAACTTCAAAGAACACACAAGAGCTGTCTTCAAGCATCTGAAGGGCTTTCACCTGGAAGAGAAATTAGCTACTTTCGGTTTGGCCCCAGGGGGCAAAACTCAGAACAACAGTGGAAGCTGCAGAGAGACAGATGTAGGCTTGATTTAAAGAAAAACTTCCTCTTCCCTTCAGACTGCCTGTGGTTCTCCAGGCACTAGCTAGCATTTTTTTTTCCTCTTGGCACAAAACTTTCAAAAATAAATATCACTCAGAGCACACACACCCCCACCCCCAATGTATTCCACAGCATGATTTCTAAACACAATTCAGTACCAAGTTTGGGAAATCACACTGTGTTACAACTGCGTTAAACCCCTGAATGTGTTTGAAAGTCAGCTGGCCTGAGGGTTACAGACCCAAGTTCGGACAGAGTCTAAATCTCCCAAGTTCATTGCCACCATATGCTTTTCATCCTTAAAGACTCCTCCCCTTTCCCCCATTTCTTTTGTGTCTGAAAGGATTTACAGCCAGACTTCAGAGAGGTGGAGTAGAGTTTCACCAGTCATTCTGAAAGGCGAAGGGAGAAAGAGAGCCAACCACAAACAGCCTGGATTTACCACCTCCCAGCATGTGCTTCTTAGGAGCTCCACCTGAGCTGAGCCACACATGCCTCCTATTTGCACCCAAAGAGGGTCTCCAGGGGTCCAGCTGGCACTCAGGAGAGAGGGCAAGGCTTCATTCAAAGCAGCACTCTGACCAGTAGCACAAAAGCAAGATTTTACAAAGACGAAACAGGCAAGACCACCATAGAAAGGATCTTACCTCAGTTATCTCTCCCCTCCGATCTTCCTAAAGCACAGGTTTATCAGTCACTCTCCGACTCAATAAATCTCTAGGTGTCCTATCACCTCTAATTCAAATACAAAGTTTATTTAAAACTTTTAAAAGGTTTTCATTATCTGGTTTCAGCATACTCTTCCAAGCTCTACATTCATTCTTCCCCTTAGAGCACCCTTTGATCCAACCAAACTGTCTTTCTTGCTGTTTGTCAAACATGACATTATATCTGCTTCGTGCCTGGAATGCCCTCCCTCCTTATCTCTGGCTCTGAAAATCCCTAGTTTCTTTTAATGCTCAATGCAAACACCATTTTCTACTGTCCTGATTCCTTTCAATGGTTACTATTGCCTTGATACCACATTCACCAAAAAAAAAAAAATTATAAGCTTATATCACAGGATTCTGGAAGCTAGTGCCTGCTGGCAGTAGAGACGCCCATCGACACCCCCCTACTTGAGAGTCTCCCTACTGGGAGACTGCTTTGGGGGAGGAGAGGGAAAAGCATGCTAGCCAGTAGGAGAGAGACAGAGAGAGACAGAGACGGAGACAGAGAGACACAGAGAGAGAGACAGAGAGAGAAAGAGAGAGAGAGAGAGAGAGAGAGAGAGAGAGAGAGAGAGAGAGCCCTGTAAGTAGGAAAGAAAGAAATAATAGAGCAGGACGGTCCTGGGAAGTATCCCTGACAAAGGGCAGACCAGGTCAAAAGTTAGAGCTGAGCTGCCCCAGCCCAGACCCTGAGGCCATGAGGCAGGTTTGGGCAAATCTTGTTTTGTTTTGGTGTTCACCCAGAGCTGCAGACCCAGGACTGGTGAGCCCTCTGTTTCTTTTTCTCTTTCTTTCCCTGAATCTTGCTTTTTTTCTGAAGAGTTTTTTTTAATTCCTATGTCCTTCTTATTTTAAAGTCAATTTCTGAAAGACAAAGGTGGTTAGGTAATGAGAGTATGAGGTGAAGAAAGAGTAAATGAAGAGAGAGGGGGAGTGAGAGGAGAAAAAGAAAGAGATGGAGAGGGGAGAGGGAGAAGAGAAAAAGAGTGGGAGAGAGAAGAGAAAGAGAGACAGAGAAAGAGATGGAGGAGGGAAATGTTTGAGAGAGGAGAGAGAAAGAGGAGAGGGGGAAGGGAAGGAGATGAGAGAAAGGGGGATCAGAGAAAGGGGGGAGAAAGACACACACAGACAAATGGAAAGGGAGAGGAGAAAGAAAGAGTGAAAGGGGAAAGAGGGAGGGAGGGAAAGAGAGAGAGACAGGGAGAGACAGAAAGAAACAGAGACAAGAGAGAGAAATTTTTTTAACTTTCCAGAGCAGGGAAAGAAAAGGTGGACCAAGATCTTTCTAGATAATGAAAGACAACCCCATCATTTAGGTTGAAGAAAGGACTGGAGGCTGTTACTGATAAGAGAGGTCAAACCTCCACATTTCCTCTTCCTGTTGCCTGCCAGAGAAAGATCTGAAAGGAAAACCATTCTTCCAGAGGGGCAGGCCTGAGGGAGTGACTTGAGAGAAAGTCAAGTTGAAGAGGAGTCCAGGGAGGTGACAAAGTGACCTCACCAGCACAGCAGTCCAATATTCTCATCACTGTTAGAGGTATGGAAGATCTTTGAAGCCAGAGGACATTTCCATTTTGCCTTTATTTCCTTAGTACCTAACTCAGTACCTGAAGTTTTTGGTGAATAATAAATGCATGTTGACTGATGATGGACTGATTGAAAGAATGATTAAAAGAAGGAGAGAGAAAGAATATGGAAGAACAGTGACTGAATCCTTGAGTTCTCCATAAAATGAGCACATTCTGATGCTTTGGAGGAAAGCCTGCTCTTCTAGGCTAGAAGAGAAGCAGGGAGGAGACAGGTAGGAACAGATCTGGATTAATTTAACCTCTGAAACATCCAGCTATTTGAAAGATGGGGCATATATGATCCTTCCTTCCCAGCTCCATCCCCTTCTTCTTCAGTTCCCTCCCCTTGGACTCCAAAGTTGCATGATGGTTCCAACTCCCCAGTGACTGGTAGTTGAGTCAACACTTGGCTTGTCTCATGACTGTCCTTGAGAAGTATGTGACCTATTCCAGGTTGGTAGCTATGCCAGCCCAAAAGAGAGGGTGAGGAGGGAAATACAGTCATTCTTCTGCCCCCTCCTAAGAGCCAGAGCCTTCTGTGCTGCCTTGGCTCAGAAGAAGACCAGATAAACCTGACTGGGAAATGGCTGGCAGGCAGAGGCAGGTGAACCAGAATGGATTAGGCAAGAGCAAGAGGATCAGGTGAAGAAGAAGAACTGGTGACGAACCCCTTTTACAAAGAAGCCTCATGATATTGGAATGCAAGCCTGGTACTTCTTTGGAGAAACAGGAAAACAAGAAACATAATTACTAGAGCTCCAAAAAAATGATGTTAGCCAGGTCATGCAATGCATCAGGATGTCTATCGTTACCAAGACTGTCAGGAGGTGAGGAGGGTTTCTTTATCCTGTAGAAATACTGGTTTAAAAAAAAGAAGCATGAGGAATCTTGCATGATGTTGCGTGGCTATTTACAAATCATCCCTGGCCTGGAGTCGGCTTCAACCCCAAAAGTAAAAACATTCCCTGAAATCTCACTCCTCTGTTGCTATTCTTGTCACTGTTGTTTGTCCTTCATTTTAGGGCTGATGACATCATGGACTGATATCTCGGCTTGTGAGTAAATTGGATTTAAGTGAGGTAGAGTTGTACTAAGGCATCAGCCTCACTCTTCCCAAGTCATCAGAGTCTAGTGGCAAGCCAAAAGTCAAGATGACAAGTGATGGCTCAGGGTGCAGTGTCTTCTGTGTCTGACCAAGCTCTCAGAACCCCCCAAAGCCAATTTCAGCTGCCTTTGTGGCCATTGAACAAATTGTTCTCGCCTGCCCATTCCGCTGGGGAAGTCATTAAGTCTTTACATGCTTGGGGTAGACACCCCTCTAACTCACCAATGGGTTTGTAGCTCGTCAGTTACTCTTAATCTGGTTTAGCACCTCTGCAGAGATGGTTTTACTGGGGTATGGCTGATGCACATCAGCTTCTTGGAACCACAGGTAAATTAAATTAATCTTGGGTGACAGGCAGACACCAAAGGTGGATAAGCAGTCCAAGGTTTCACACCAGAGGTGCTAGTCCTCCATGAACACCATATACACCTCTCTGTGAAGTCCTTCTGGGTTGATCTAAATGGAGACGGCATCTTCCTATGCTTAGATAAAGAATTCCCACAGACATCTTTCCTTGATCAAGTAATCAAACAATAAGTATTAAGTGCCCATAATGTGCCAAGTACTGTGTTTGGTGCTGGGAATACAAAGACAGAAAGGAAACATTCCCTGCTCTGAAGGAGCTTACATTCAATTGGGAGGAGGAAACCAGTACCTAAAGAAGTAGATTTCAAATATTTGCCAAAGTAAGTACAGGGCAGTTTGGGGAAGGAGGACACTTGTGTCTGGGATAATCTAGTATCTCATCAGTCTCTTAAAAGGTACCACTTGAGCCATGTATGTCCTGAAGAAAGCAAGGAATTCTAAGGGGCAGAGGTGAGGAGGAAGGACATTTCAGGTATTCAGGGACAACCATGGCAGCATAAGGAATAATTAGGAGGCTAGTTTGGCTGGAGTGTAGAATGTATGAAGAGAAGTAAGACATAATGAGCTTGGAAACATTGGTTGGTGCCAGGTTAGGGGGAGCTTTAAATGAAAAATAGAGTTTATGTATTACTGTAGGGGCAATAGGGAGCCCCTGGAGTTTATTGACTAGGAAGGAGAGTGACTTGATCTCACCTTTCATTGAAGACAATCATTTGGTTTTTTGTGTGGAGGATAGATTAGAGTGGGGAGGGATTTAGACTTAGACAGAGTCCAGTGGGAGGAAGGGGGAGGCCTACTGCCATAATCCAGGTGATAAATTTGGACAAAAGTGGCAACTGTATGACTAGAAGGATGGGAAAGGAGGGGAGAGATATGAAGGTAGAAAGGACAAGATTTCACAATTATTTAGCATGCAAACTCCTTAAAACCAAGGACTCTTTCATTTTGGTCTTTATAGCCCTTGCACAGAGCCTGCCATATAGTAGGCATTGAATAAAATGCTTTTTGAGAGAGTCAGAAAGAGAGAGAGAGAGAGAGAGAGAGAGAGAGAGAGAGAGAGGGACAGACAGAGACAGAGAGACAGAGACAGAGAGAAAAAGAGGCAAAGACAGAGAAGGAGTGGAAGGAGACAGAAAGGGAGAAAGAGAGAGAAAGAGAGATGGAGAGGAGAGAGAAAGAGGGAGACAGAGGCAGAAAGAAACAGAGATAGACAAAGACAGAAAGAGAGGGAGAGACAGAGGAAGACAGAAAGGGAGAGCTAGGGAAAGTGAGAAGGAGAAGAAGGGAGAGAGAGATGGGGACAGAGAGAAAACAAATCTCTGGCCAGTTTTGAGGTTTGCCTTCACTCCCCCCCCCTTTCCTTACCCTAGAGAATCCTCCTATCAGATTTGAAGGGGATCTTAGGGGCCCTCTCTTCCTACTGATGCCTGAGCAGTAATCCCCTCTGAAACATCTCTGACAAGTTAATCATCCTTCCTCTACCTAAAGACCTGCGCCAGGGGAGCTCAGCACCTCCTCGGGTGACTCATTGCACATGTGGACAGCTCTAATTGCTAAGCGGGTTTTATCTTCTATGAAGCCTGAACCTGCCTCTCGGCCACTAGCACGCTTGTGCCTAGGTCTGCCCTCTGGGGCTGAGCTGCACAGCCCTAATCCCTCTTCCATATGACAGCCCTTCAAATATTTGGAGACAGCAATCCCGTCCTCCCCCACCCCACCCCCAGTCTCCTCTTCTCCCCGCTAAGCGTAAGCAGCCCTGGCGTTCGCTGGTAGACGATGTAAACACCTCAGCCGTCCTTTCAGACGCCGGTTTGACGGCTTTATTCTGCTGTCAGTGTGTCCTCCGTGACTGCCTGTGTCAATGTGCTTGTCTCAGCCTATTAGTTCCTGGGGGCAGTGACTCTCTATGTAGTACTCCTTGTACATCAACTGTCATACAACCCCAGCTAATTAGGCACTTAATGCATAGCCTTTAATGGTAATGATGTCAATGCAACCGGCTATGATTGGACAGATTTTGCTCCTGGAGGAAAAACACGGAGAAGAACTGAAAGTTTTTCTTCTCTGCTTCTGGAAAGAATCTTACATTTAGATTCAGAAGACCTGGGTTCAAATTCTAATTATGAGGGTTACTAGTTGTATAAGCAGCTAGGTGGCGCCATAGCGTACAGAGCACTGGGCTTGGAACTAGAAAGACTCCTCTTCATGAGTTCAAATCTGGCCCCAGACACTTACTAGTTGTGTGATACTAGGCAAATCACTTGACTACTGTCTGCCTCAGTTTCCTCATCTGTAAAATGGGAATGATAATAACATCTTTTTTTTTTTTACAGTTTTGTTATGAGGATGAAATGAAACAGTATTTGTAAGTAGTTGTTGTTAAGTCACTTTTTCAGTTTTGATTGAAGATGAATCTTTCTGGTTCCAAGCCCAGTGCTCTATCCACTGCTCCACCAAGCTGCCCTTAGTGTTGTTATTGTTCAGTTGTTTCAGTCACGTCTGACTTTTCATGACCCCATTTGGATTTGTCTTGGCAGAGATACTGGAGTGCCTTGTCATCTCCTTCTCCAGTTCATTTTACAGATGAGGAACTGAGGCAAATAGAGCTAAGTGACTTGCCCTGGGTCATACAGTTAGTGTTAGTGCTTTTGCAAACCTTTGCATCATCATATGAATGCTAGCTATTCTTATTATTCCTATTTGCATGACCCTGGGTAAATCACTTATCTGCCCTAAGTCTCAGTTTCCTCATCTGTAAAATGAGAGGGCTAAGCTAGACAGTTTCTGAGTTCTCTTCCAGCTCTAAATCTCTGATCCTGTGAAATCTTGCTAGACTTCAGTTGTCTTGTTTTTAAATTGATACGTTTGGGACTAGAAGATGTCTAAGCCTCCCTCTACCTCCAAATCCAAGATTTAAAAATTTCAGATGGAATCCTAATCCAAGTCCTGCAGGTCTAATTCAGATCCTGGCTCTGCAACAGAGTCTTCCTTACGTATTTCAGGCCACAATGAACATTCCTCTCCATGACCTCCTAAATGACTAAATGGGGCTCCCCCTTTGCCTAAAACCTTACCCAAACATTGCCTTGGATCATCACCTGGGCAGTAGGCTTATCTCTGGAATCAGCCTTAGCTTCTTGAGAGCCAGCACTGTATCTTCATTTTTCTCCCATATCCCACAGTGCTCAGCAGATAGGAAATACAATCAATGAAGACTATTGAATTGAATCTTTAAAAGGTTCAAATACTCTTTTGAGCACCAAGGGATGGTAACCAAAAAGACATCGGTTCACAGATTTAACAAATGATAGCCAGATTTTCCCTCCCATCACTGCCTTCCAGGCTGTAGCAGGTGGACAAGGAGTTTGCTAAACTATTAAAACTATTCCTATGGGTTGTCTGTACACATTCTGTGTGGGGGAAGGGGAAAGAGAAGGCAGGAGACTGGAATTCCAATAGTGTATACTTATACACATAAACAAACTTTCTCTTTCTGTCTGCTTCTATCTCTCTGTCTCTCTCTGTCTCTCACAAACGCACATTTCTCCCCCCTCTTTCTTTCTCTCTCTTTCACACACACACACACACACACACACACACACACACACACACACACACACTATGGGAGGCCCAACAGCTGCCTAGAGATAAAAAAAAAAAAAAAAATCCTCAGACTGTATGTAAGAAGAGAAAAAAGAACTGGTTTGATTGTTCCATAGGGATGACTTGCTCTTGAGCACTGACAGGGAAACATTTCTTTTGCTTCATTCTGGCTCTCTGTATTCAGTAGATTTCTGAGCAAGAGAAGAAAGGAAGTTGTCATTGTTGGATAATTTTTCTTTATTCCCAAATCTAACTTAACTATTATTAATAACTGACAAACTTGGTGTGCTTCATTTTCTATGCAATAACAAGTTGTGAATGAATCAAATTTTTATAAATTTAATCATATTTTAAATAGCATGCCAAGAAAATTATCTTTTTAAAGAAAATGTAAAGTGAATACATTTCCATGTGCAGCACCCCCTGTGGGTTTCCCCGACTGCACAGGCTACCCAGAAGGCAATTCTAGGGGTAATACCATGAGTTCTGGTAACTCATGAGCCCCCACACTGTGTTTCCCATTAGCAATCAGCCAGTAGGTACAATTATCTCTTAACAAAGTCATTTACTAAGACAGCAAAGAACAAACAGCAGCAATAAAATTAGTTTACTAAGTAATAAAGTAATAGTAACAAAATAGTTTACTAAGACAGCATAGTAAAAGCAGCAGCAACAAAATATCTCTTTCCCTTCCCCACCCCCTAACAACAAAATACAGACAGTTTCCTAGGGAACAGTAGGCACAAATCTCAACTATAATGGCTGTAAGGCACACGAATAGGGGACATGAATGATCAGAATGATTCAGAACTCACAATACTGGAGGGAGTGTCTGAAAGTCCTTTCTCTCTTCATAGAGATCTCATGTAGCTAGCTCTCCATGGATGCAATGTCTTTCCTTGGTGGATTGCTCAAATGGTATCCCAGGATTAACTCTTTCCACAGATCAATTTTCAATTGTCAAGTCTGTCTCTTGAGTCCATAGCCAGTTCTTTCCTCTCCTACCAGGGTTCCATTCTTCAAAGCTGCTTTCACCATCAAGTAACTGCTTTTCCAAAACCATGTCCATCTGAAGTACACATCTCTGTTCTCTCAACTGTGCCTCAAACTCTCTTGAACTGGTAAACTTTGAAACTGCTAGATAGTGTGTCTCCCACTGGGCAAGTCACTGTTGGATGCCATGGCCAAAGGGAGGGGAGAAGGAGAGGAGAGAAAAATCTCTTCTGTCCCCCCTTGCAGGGGTCTCCTCCACAAAGTGCTTCCAAGCCTGCAGCCCTCAAACTACAAAAATCCTCAAATTGTTAGATGGCTTGCTTTTATACACACACACACACACACACACACACACACACACACACAAACACGCACACAAACACACACACACACTCACTCACATGCTTTATAGAATCAACTGCCTTCGTGCAATAACAGAGGCTCTAAAGTTGATTTTAAAGAATTTCTTTACATCTCATTGGGGAATGGTAGAAAAGCCCCTTGGGATCTTCTTTATGTGTGTAAGTAACCCAGGTATCAACTCAGGAAACTGTACAAGATAACTTTTTAAAAAATATTGATATCTTTTGGGTTTTTTAATCACCTTTATTTCCAAATATATCCCTCCATCTACTCTACCCAAACAGCTATCCCTCGTGACATAGAAAAAAAGAGAAAAAAGCAATTTAGTGAAACCGATCAACACTTCAACCCAGTCTGATGGTGTATGTAGTATTCTGTACCAATAATCTCCCATGTCAACAAAGAAGAATACATTTTCTTATCTCTTGTTTGGGGTAACACTTGGTCATCATAATTACCCAGAATGCAGACTTTTGGGGTAGGTATATGTTCTTTCTACTTCTATGGTAGTAGAAGTTGTATAGAAGAGGCAGCACGATACAGTAGATGGCAAGAACCAGCCTCATAGCCAGGAAGACCTGAGTTCAAATACTGTCTATATAGCTGTGGGAAAGTCACCTTCTAGTGTTCTAGACAACTCTATAAGACTAAGGTACAGAACTGTGCTGCTTGGGGTGGAGGGGGAACAGGAGGGATATCCTTACCCAGTCTAGTCCCTATTCAGGAATTGTTTATTATTTTCCTAGTTAGACTTCACTTTGCAACAGGTATTGGAATCCACGTTTCTTTGGGCCAATGGGGCAGGAACTGTTTTGCTTCTACCTGCATCCTCAGCACCTCAAAGTGTATCTGGTGTGTAGCAGGGGCTTAATAAATACTTCTTGACTGATAGGTTCACGGGAGTTTTCCTATGACTCTCTGCATTCTTAAAATCAAGACAAATTGAGGATGACTCCAGAGTTACAAATGCTGGTGACTGGGAGGTTGGTGGTGCCCTCCATACAAATAGAGAAGTTTGAATTCTGTTTTGAAATGTTGCATTTGAGATGGCTGTAGAACCTCTAGCAGCAGGAGCCACACCAGCTCACATTGCTATAATTCACTTAAAGTTTGGAAATCACTTTATAAAGTGGTAGCTCAATAGATCCTCAGAATAGCCCTGTGAAGTAGATGCTATAATTACACCCATTGTATGGAAGAGAAAAATGATCCTCAGAGACCTTAAGTGACAGTCTGAATATCACAGAGTCAATAGTGTCAAAGGCAGAATTTGAGTCCATCTTCTGAACTCCATCACCAACATTCTATCCATTATGCCATACTAGCTCTCAAGAGACACCTGGTGATGCGCTGGGATTCAGGGAAGAAACTAGGACTAGAAATAAAATGTGCAAAGAGAATTAAATCCTTGGGAGCTGATGAAATTGCCAAGAGAGAATATAAGAAGACAGGACAAAGAATTGGGGAACACTTGGGATCAGGGAGACATAGATTTTGATCCATTAAGGAGACTGAGAAGAAGTGGTCAGATAGGTATGAAGAGAATGAGAAAAGAATAGAGTGATGAAAATCCAGAGAGGTTATGGTATTCAAAAGTGGCAGCCAGGTATTCAGCAGTGGCAAATGCCTGAAAGTGGTAAAGAAACATGAGGACTGGGCGGGGGGGGGGGGGGAGAACCCCATCAGATTTAGCAATTAAGAGGCTATAGCTTGGAAATAGCTATTAGAATTAAGGGATGGAGTTGGAAGTTAGAATTAGGGATTCAGAAGTGTGGAAGAGGAGGAGAGGACATTGAGACAATTAAGTATCTTGCTTCAAAAGAAAAAAAGTTTGACTGCCAAAGAGAGAGAGATGACATCCCCCAGAGGGGGATGGTAGTGTCAAATGAATGTTAAGGATAGGAGAGACTTACATACGTTTGTTTATAGACAGTAGAGAAGGAGTCAGTAGAGATAGAAGATTAGAGAGGGCAGAGGAGATTGAAGGAGAAAGCTCCCTAATACAGCACTAATCTTTTTCCTAAATTCCAGTCCTTCATCACCAACTGCCTTCTAGACAGCTCCCAGATGCTTCAGAGACAGTCCAAACACAAATGTCCAAAATGGAACTCATTTTCCCTAAAAGCCATTCTGTTTCCAAACTTCCTTATTTCTATTGAGGACACTCCAGTTATCTCTCCATACTCCAATCCATCTTCCACAGAGCTACCAAATTTATATTTCTAAAATGTAAGTCTTACCATGTTATTCCCCTGCTCAAAAATCTTCGATATTTCTCTCTTGGCTTGGGATAATACAAAATCTATAGCTTAGCATTTAAATCCCTCTACAATATATCTCTTATCTGCTTCTCTACTCTTTTTCTTATGATTTTTCACTCACTCTCTATTCCATCATCAAACTGGTCTGTTAGCTGTTTCCCATCTATGGTTTTTATATCTCCCACCTCCATGCTTTTGCACAAATGATCTCTTTCCCATGCCTGTAATGCATTACCAACTCAAGTCTTTCTTTTAGAATTCCAAGTTTCCTACAAAATATCTCAGGTGCTACTTTTTTTTTTTGTTTACTATTTTTATTTTTCAGGTAGCAAGCTTTTTGGTTTTATTTGTTTTTTGAGCCTTGGTCTCACTGTCTCACCTAGGCTGGACGTGTAATGGCCATTGACTGCTTAGCATGGGAGCTTTGATCTGTTCTATTTCTAACCTGAGCCAGTTCTTTCCTTATTGGACAGCCTGGTGGCACCAGGCTCCTGGGCTCACTGTATTCATTCTCTACAGCACCTGATGGACTTATCTGACTGCAGCTCAGAGCTACCTAGCTCATGTGTTCCACTAGCCCCAGCCTCCCCAGTACTAGGATTCCAGGTGTACTACTCTGCCTGGTCAAGTAACAAAATTTTTGAAAGTAATCTTTTTTTTTTTTACCCTTAGTTTCACTGAAATAAAAATAAAAATAAAAACAACAAATTCCTCAACACATATCCACAGTCCTACAGAACTAATCTTACATTAGCAATGTCCAAAAATTCATGTCTCTTTCTGAATTTTAACTTCATCACACCTCTGTCAGGTGAATCACTCTCTTGATCTCATGGTATTTCATTGTATCAATCAGAATTCTAGTCTTTCAAAGTCAGGCACTACTTTCCCCCAAGATCTTAATTGATCTGGCCAGTTAGTAATGTTATCTTCTTTAAATTACTGTATATTACTTTGTATGTGGTTTATATGTACCATACTACATAGTATATCATCCCCAGTAGGCTACAATTCCTTATTTGCTTCTTGAAGGGAAAAGAAAGAATCCTAGGTAGCTAGCCAGTTTAGAAACCTTCCTCTCTGGTAGGTCCCTTCTACATTTGTGATGCCCACTGTCTTCAAGACTTAGAGCACTATTGAAGGGCAACCTCAGGGTGTACTTCTTGGCTCCTTGCTTCATGGCTCTTCAGCTCCATCTCCACCAATTCCTTGGCACTCATGGCATAGAGCCTCCTTTCACATTCTAGTCCTACCACTCTGCCAAGCATCCATCCTGTTGAAAACTATTATGGTAATCAATTTCTGTAGCTCTCATTAGCTTTCATTTGCTGCCACCACAGTCATATGCCACAAGGAGCTAACATAGGTCTTTTAATTTGAGACAACCCAGTTCAATGTGCTTTAGAGATGGTCGGAACATTTTTAGCTAGACCAGTTTTTACGTCTTTTGTTAGCTAGACCTTGAACCTTACTTGGCTGACACACAAAAGCTTCTTTCAAATATCTGTCAAGATCTCCTGATTTGCCCTTCTAAGCAGGAGGTTGCCAGCCCTTACTACTAGCTGAGTTAGGCTTGATGAATTCCACTTACTTCTTCTCTTACTCAGAGTTCAGGTACTGTGTTCCCTCATAGAATCAGTACTTCCTGCTGAGTCTTTTTTGAGGCTGGAAATAAATCCTTGCACCCTGTTCCATCGCCTTTTCATTTCTTTCATCCCTTCTCTCTCTCTCTTAACCCCCCCCCCCCAACACTTTTCATGTGTAACTAGCACCAGGTCATGAAACATTCCTTTAGGCTTAACTAAGCCACAGACTTAGAAGCACTGAAGGGGAGAAAAGGAGAAAAGTTAGCAGCTCCAATGGCAATATGTCCATATTTTACAAAAAAGATAAAGAAAAATATTTTTATAAAGCAAATTGTCCCCTCCAATTTATCTTTGATATAAGTAGCAATCTTCATTGAACATACTTTACTTTATATGTGCATGGGGAGGGAGAAACAGCTGTATAGGGATTTCTGGTGAAGAGAAGAGGTCTACCATAAAAAAAACAAACAAAGAAAAAAAAACCCACCTACTTTGGGCCAGGCACAGTACTGAGAAAAACAAAAACAGTTCTTGCCCTCAGGGAGCTCATAGTCTAAAGAGGGAGATAACATGCAAACAATAATGTACAATGATACATTGGAGATAATCTTGGAGGGAAGACATGAACAATAATATTGGAAGACCAGGAAAACCTGGTAGAATTCCTGGGATTTTAACTGAGACTTGATTGTGTGACCAATAGAATCTACTCTCATAGTGTGATTCTTTAAAGTGCATTTCCCACATCTCTCTTCCTTTCTTGGAGATACAGAGGGCTATGGATACAGAGTTCTGTATATCTTCTCAGATATGGTTGTTGTGGGGTAGTTTTGCTCCGTTATAAGTGAAATCTCACTCACTGTGTTTGGGGCTGTTGTTATTCAGTCTTTCAGTTATGTCCAACTCTTCGTGATCCCACAGACCATAACACATGAGGCCCTTCTATCCTCCACTATCTCCTGAAGTCTGCTGGAGCCCATATTTATTGCTTCCATGACATCATCTATCCATCTCATCCTCTGCTGTCCCCTTTTCCTTTTGCCTTCAATCTTTCCCAGCATCAGGATCTTTTCTAATGAGTCCCATCATCTCATTATGTGGCCAAAGTATTTAAGCTTCAGCTCCAGTATTCAACATTTTAGTGAATAGCCTGTATTAATTTCTTTAAGTATTGACTAATTTGATCTCCTTGCTGTTCAAGGGACTCTCAAAAGTCTTCTCCAGCACGACAATTCAAAAGCATCGATTCTGCAACGCTCAACTTTTCTTACAGCCCAACTCTCACAGCTATAAGTTGCTACTGGAAAAAACAGAGCTTTGACTATTTGGACTTTTGTGGACAAGACGATATCTCTGTTTTTTAGGATGCTGTCCAGATTTGCCATAGATTTCCTTTCAAAGAGCAAGTGTCTTTCAATTTCATGGCTGCAGTCACTCTCTATAGTGATCTTTGAGCCCAAGAATATGAAATCTGAGACTTCCTCAGCTTCCACTTCCTCTCCCTCTATCTGCCAGGAAGTGATAGAACCAGTTGCCAAGATCTTAGTTTTTTGATGTTAAGTTTCAAGCCAGCTTTTACACTCTCTTCTTTCATCCTCATCAAGAGGCTTCTTAATTCTTCTTCATTTTCTGTCATCAGAGTATATGCCATTTGCATATCTGAGATTGTTGATATTTCTCCTGGCAACCTCAATTCTAGCTTTTGATTCATCCAGCCCAGCATTTCCCATGATATAAGTTAAATAAATAGTTAAGTTTTCTGTGTAAGTATATGTATATATATGTGTGTATACACACGTATATACACACATACATACGTATATCTTGTAAATATATATTATATATAAAACTTATAAATACATAAACTAGGTTAAATAAATAAGGTAATAATATGCAGCCTTGTATTTCTTCTCCAATCTTAAATGAACTGGTTGTTCCATGTTCATTTCTAACTGTTGTTTCTTGGCCTACACCCAGGTTCGTCAGGAGACAAGTAAGATGATTTGGTTCTCCCATCTCTCTGAGGACTTGCCAGATTGTGTAGTGATCCACACAGTCAAAGGCTTATTGTGTCCAGTGAAGAAGCAGTTGGTTTGTTGTTGTTTTTTCTGGAAATCCTTTGCTTTCTTCATGATCCAGTGAATGTTGGCAATTTGGTCACTAGTTTCTCTGCCTCTTTGAAAACCAGCCTTTTCTTCTGGTAATTCTTGGTTCATATATTGCTGAAGCATAGTTTGCCAAATCTTAAGCATAACTTTTCTGGCATGTAAAATGAGCACAATTTTTAGGTAATTTGAACATTCTTTGGCATTGCCCTTCTTTAGGATTGGGATATAAATGGATCTTTTCCAATCCAGTGGCCACTGTAGAGTTTTCCAAATTTGCTGGTATATGGCATGCATCAGTTTAACAGCATCATCTTTTAGAATTTTGAATAGCCCAGCTTGAATTCCATCCATACCTCCACCAGCCTTATTGTTAGCAATGCTTCCTAAGGCCCACTTGACTTCATTCTCCAGATTGTCTGCCTCTAAATTAGTAACCACGCCATTATGGTTATTAGTGATGTCAGGATCTTTCTTGTATGATCATTCTTGCACCTCTTCTTATCCCTTCGACTTCTTTTAATCCCCTACCAGTTTTCTTGTCTTTTTTCATACTCATTTTTGCATGAAACTGTTCTTCTGATATCTCTAATTTTTTGAAGAGATCTCTTATCTTTCCCATTTTATTGTTTTCTTCTATTTCTTTGTGCTGTTAATTTAAGAAAACCTTTTTTTTCTCTCCTTGCTATTCTTTGGAATTCTGTATTCAATTGGGCACATAGTTCCCTTTCTCCCTTATCTTTCTCTTTCCTTCCTCAGCTATTAGTAAATTCTCATTGGATCACCATTTTGCTTTCTTGTTCTTTTTCTTTGGAATGCTTTTTGGTTACTGCCTCCTGTACAACATTGCAAACCTCTGGCCATAGTTCTTTAGACGCTCTATCTACCAGACTTAATCCATTAAATCTATTCTTTATTTCTACTTCATATTCATAAGGAATGTTACTTAGGTCATACCTCTCTGGTCTGATGGTCTCCCCTATTTTCTTCAATTTAAGTCTCAATTTTGCAATAAGAACCTCATCTTCTGAGCCACAGTCAGCTCCATACATTCAGGTGTCACATCTTTTATCATTTTAATACTGTCCATGGGGCTTTCTTGGAAAAGATACTGGATTGGTTTGCCATTTCCTTCTCCCGAGGGTCACCTTTTGTCAGAACTCTTCACTATGAATCTGTCTGTCTTGGGTAACCCTGCATGAGCAGAGTTCATAGTTTCATAGAGCCTTTCTACCACAAGACAGCAATCCAAGAGAGATGTGTTGGGGGGGGCGGGGGGGACATATCCAGAAATACCATGATATAAAAACAAAAATTGTGGATAAAACTTCGGTTTTCTTAAAATGTATTTTCTAATTCTAGTGCTCATAAATTCAGCTCTCTGAATGATAAAGAGACAGCACAGTGAAAAGATTTGAGTTCCAGTTCTAGTTCTGTCCTTCTAGCTGTGTAGCCTTTGGCAAATTACTTATTCCCCCTGGGCCCCAATTTTGTCATCTGTAAAATGAGAGAGCTGATCTAAATCAGCACACCTTAAATTTTGGGTTTAAACCCCATGGTCATATAACTGAATTGGGGCGGGGGGGGTCTCAAAAAATTCAGCAAGAGTAAAAGGTTTCTGAAAGCGCAGAGACCAAAAATTAATTCAAAATCAAACATGTGATGAATCTGCAATGTTTCTGGCATTGCTTACCCATGTTGCAGAATGTGACTTCACTGCAGCCTTGGTTCTGAACACACAACATGCACACTTTGCATGGTGCATGCAGTCAAGCCACACAACGCCAACAAACACTGCCAGAAAGACCTCAGCTCAGATTCAAGACTATTGTATATTATGAATTGCAGTGTTTTTACTGTACATACAAGGTTTTCTGCTGTTACAGAAATGTGACAGCTTAATTACAGAAAATAAAAAACTTTTAATATTTTCCTAGCATCATTCTTCCACATGCAAATATCCAATTATTATATCTTTGGATTATATTGTGTTAGAATGTTTGGTTTTAAAAATTGCTGCTATCTCCTTCTTTTACAGAAACATAAGTGTTTAATTGCAGCAAGTAGAGACAACAGCCCTTTAATAATATTTCTCCACCATCACTGCTGTATATGTACGTAAATGTGAACATCAATTTTTTTAAAAATTAAGTACAAACAAATGTAATTTCATAAACTAAAGCTAGCATTTATTTGAGGAAATTATCAGCAATATTTACTTATATTTTTGGACAAAAATATTTTCCAGTTATGGATAAGTGGCCAAATTTAGACAGAAGAGGTAAAATTATTGATGATAATGCAGTAGAGCCTTTGCTACCAGGTGGTAGCACACTTAAATTGACAAGAAAAAGAAAACAAGCCAAATTGTGTGGCTCTCAAGAGGGCAAGTTTAAACAGATTATTGAAAATGAAAGATGAAGCTGTTATATTTTTGACTGAGCAGAAATCCAATTTTGTTAATTTTTTCGTAATGACTTATGGCTTTCAAAACTGTTATTAGTCAGATATTTTTGAAAAATTCAATGATTTAAATATGTTGCTTTGAGGAAAGAATTGTAATATATTTATGTTGAAAGATAAAATTGAAAGTTTTACTAAAAAAGTTGACATATGGAAGAATAGGGTGGAAAATGGTTCTTTAGAAATGTTTGCAACTACAGATGATTTTATAATTGAAAGTAACCTTCCCAAAGATTTAATCATAAGAGTTATAATTGATCATCTGAAATGCCTGGAGACAAAGTTTTAGAAATATTTCCCTTCAAATTTTTATTCTAAATAACTAAGTTGGGTTCATAAATCATACTCGATTGAAATTAAAAAAAACATCAGTCATCTGCAATTAAACGTTCAAGAAAAAATTGCTGAGTTATCAAGTAATATGGGTTTAAAACTTGAGTTTCCTTAAAAAAAAAAATTAGTTAAATGAATTTTGGCTTGGAATTAGAACAGAACTTCCAACAATTTCCAACAATGAAATGGGCCTAAACATACTTCTGCCACTTAGCACTACATATTTATTCAAAGTGGTGTTCTCAGCATTGATTAGTATAAAATCAAAATATTGATCAACTCTGAAAAATGTTGAAGACACTCTACGTCCTGCAGTATCAAATATTCACTCAAGATTTAATTCTTTATGTAAAAATAAACAAACACATCCATCTCATTAGTATACAATTTCGCTTTCATCTTTAACAAATAATAAAATTATGTGTATACCAAAAAATTGTTTTCAAATAAATTTTTTTATGATCTATTGTCAGCAAATGTTTGATTTGTAGGTTTATTTTATATATTTATATACCTAGAGTCACATAAAAATTTCTCAGGTGAAAAGGGGTCATGAGTGGAAAAAGTTTAAGAAGCCCTGGTCTAAATGATTTCTCTACTAAATGTAAAATTCTATATTCTAACCTTCTTTTTTCTAAGGTTCTTTTCAGCTCTAATTTTCACTTTTCTAAGGTTTCCTCATCTGTAAAATGGGTACAATAATAGCACCTACCTCACAGGATTGTTGTGAGGATCGAACGAGAGATTTATAAAGTGCTTGGCACATAACGTAGTTGGTGCAATGTAAATGTCTGTTCCCTTTCCTTTCCTCTGTCCTTCCAGTTCTAACATTCTCTGTTCTGTAGTTTCTTCTAGTTCTAATATTCCGTGGTTCTATCAGCTGGTCAATTAGTAAACATTTATTCCGTGCCTACAATATCACAGGCTCTATGCTAAGCATTGGCAGTACAAAAAGAGATGAAAGACAGTCCCTGTCCTCAAGGAGGTTACAGTCTCATGGGGGAACCAACCAGAAAATATAAGCAAATGAGTTTTATACAGAATAAACAGGAAATAATTAAAACAGAGGGAGGGATTCTGATGCAAATTCTAATGCAAAGCAGAAGGCATCACAATGCAGCAGGGAGAGGGCACTGAAGTTAGAGTCCTAGAACCTGGGTTCGAATCCTTACTCAGTGACTTCCTACTTGCATGATATTGGCAGTTGACTCAAGACTTAGTCCTTTGGAAACCTTTGTTGGGGGAATGGGGGTGGAGTTGGAATGAATTCTTGGGAGAGTTTGGAATGGAGAAGAAAAGGAAGAGGGGAGGAAAGATGAGGCTTTGGTTGGCTGGAAAGGCTGCTGTCCCATCATCAGTGGGTATAAAATACAGGTGAGGCCACCACAACAGCCCCCAGGGCCAAAGCAAGCGATGAGCTAGACAGACATAGACAGACAGAAAGCCAAGGCACAGGCTCCCCTGGAGGAGGTGATCCAGGACAGGTCTGGATGACTCGGTCATTTAGTACATGAAAGTTTTAAACAGTCTTCTCTAAAAAGGTCCCTAAAGTTTTGTTTCATATTTAAACACACACACATACACACACACACACACACACACACAGACACGTCTCAAGAAAACAGTGGAGCAGGGGCAGCTAGGTGACACAGTGAATAGAGCACCGGCCCTGGAGTCAGGAGGACCTGAGTCCAAATCCGGCCTCAGACACTTAACACAAAAACTAGCTGTGTGACCTTGGGCAAGTCACTTAACTCCAATTGCCCTACCTTTCCCACCTCCAAAAAAACAAACGAAAAAATTAGTGGAGCTTTGGGACTTCTGGGCCAAGGAATGTTGTCATCAGTGTCACCATCCGGCTCAGGGTGAGTTACTTAACTGCTCAGGGCCTCAGTTTTCTCCTTGGTAAAATGAGGGAGTGGGACTACAGGATCTCTAGGGCCTCTTTAAACTCTAAGCTTATGATGTAAGACACCAGACAGAAGCAAGAGATAGGCTGAGAATTGCACAGCACTTATCCCCACAGCCAACATTTGAAAAATGCCTTATTGACAAATATTCACATTAGCAATGCAAATACATTCCTCTCCACTTCCTAACAACACAGTCCAGTGTATATGGCTGTCTTTGGGGAAACGGTTTGTTTCAGGAGACAGAAGTAGCATTTGGCATTGTTCAGCTCCCTGACCACTGATGCGCCCATTGAAATGTTCCAATTTTCTCCAATTTTGAGATTGGCACTCTAGATTCCCAAAGGCTTTCTCTATTGTCTCTGATCATTCATTCATTTAGTCAATAAACATTTGTCATGGGCCCATTATTTGCCAGGCACTGTCCTAGGTGCTGGGGATAGAAAGAAAAAGAAAACAGCTCCTGCCTTTGAGTGGCTTACATTCTACTGAAGACCAATAAATAAACAGAAAATTATTTCTGGGTAAATGGAAAGCACTGGCAATTTCTGGGTACAGCATAAGCTTCTTGGAGGAGGAGGCACTTAGGCTGAACCTTCAAGGAAGCTAGAGATTCCAGATGGTGGAGGTGAGGAAGGAGTGTATTCCAGGCATGTGCAAAGTCATGGAGACCAAAGATGGAAATTATGTATGGAAAACAGTAAGCAGGCTGGTTTGACTGGAACATAAAGAGAATGAAAGGGAATAATGTGTAGTAACCTTGGAAAGGTAAACTGAGTCAGATTGTGAAAGGTTTTTAAATGCCAAGTTAGTATTCTATCCTAGAGACACACTGGGAACTCAAAGATAAATAGAAGCTTCTTCAGCAAGGGCAAGGAACTGTTCTAACTTGGGCTTTAGGAAAATCAACTTGAAATCATGGCCTTCTGGTGGGTTGGTCCCTTCCTCTTATCTCCCTTCTGTCCTAGACTGAATCCCAGTGGCCCTTGACTTCCTGAGAGGTACCACTTCCATGGTCTCCCATTCACATAAATCTTCCTAAACCAGTTTGTCTCTTCCATGGCCGTGCAATTAGCTTATAGTCAACTCTTCTGTGTCATTCCCTGTCCTAAACTTTCTTAATTGTCTGATCCATTCAGGAAACAACCTAAAATAAATCAGCTTGTTTTCTTAACCCCAGTTTCCCTAAACATTGTCCTCTTTCCATAGTTTTCCTTTTCACTCTCACATCTACAGGTAGTGTGGCACAAGAGAAATAGCCCTGAAGTTGAAATCCTGGGACCTGAGTTGAAATATTGCCTCTACCCCTTACTTACTATCTATGCGATTTTGGACAAGCCAACTAATCTCTCTGAGTCACTGTTTCTTCATCTGTAAAATGTGAAGGATTAGACTAGAGAAGGAATTTTTAACCCTTTTTGTGTGTCGAGGACTCCTCTGGCAGAACAATGATTTTAAATGTATAAAATAAAATAGTCAGTCAGGCAACTAGCATTTATTAAATCCCACCTATGTACCAGGTACTATGCTAAGTGCTTAAAGACAAAAGACAGCTCCTGCACTAAAGGAGCCTACTGTATCAACACAGAGGCAACATTGGAGCAGCTATTTACACATAAGATAGAAACATTGGGGATCATCTCAGAGGGAAGCACTAGGATTGAGGATCAGTGGAAAGGCTTCTTGCAAAATGTGGGACTTTGGCTGAGATTTGAAAGAAGCCAAGAAAACTAGAAGGTGCAATGAGGAGGAAGAGAGTTCCAGGCACGGGCAACAGCTAGGATTACAAAGGAAATGAATCATATTGAAATACAGTTACTAAAATATATATTCTTTAAAAGTTAACAGATCCCAAGGTTAAAAATCCCTAGACGTGGGGCAGCTAGGTGGTGTAGTGAACAGAGCACTGGCCCTGGAGTCAGGAGGACCTGAGTTCAAAAACGACCTCAGACACAAAACACAAAAAACTAGCCACGTGACCTTGGGCAAGTCACTTAACCCCAATTGCCCTCTCCAAAAAAGCAAAAATAAAAAATCCCTAGACTAGATGCTCTCAATGCTTGGGTTCTATGATCTCCCTTTTGCATCTTTTCTGCCTCAAAAGCTCTGTTTTTGGCCCCAAAATATAAACATCATTAGTGGGATGAGCAAAATCCATCATTAGTGAATGGGGTCACCCTGCCCACAGATCTTCAGCCACAGGATCATACACCTAAAGCTGGAAGGAACTCAGAAGTTCTGGAGAAGTTATGAATATACTCGAGATGGTACAGGTAGTTCAGAGCAAAACTAGTATTATTCAAACCTAGGTTCTCAGACTTGAAACCCAAGGTTCTCTCCAAGATGCCAGGTATGTGACCACTTGCAAGGAATGTTTTCAGAAGAGGTTCCTGGTCAAGGATGGGTTAGATTCAGTAGTGTGCAGGAACCAGCTTCTACCAGATTGTATGAGCTGATTATTAAATTTTCAGTGTAAGCATTACACTTCAGAAATAGGCAAACATATCAGGGTTTGATTTATTGTTTGACTGACTATTTAGACTTTAAAAAGTGATGGACAAAATGTTAAGAAAATGCAGCTTACATTTTAAGATGAGTCTTGTGTACTTTGGACTTTTTGGTGGGGGAGAGCTGATGGTTAAACATTTATCAGAACTCTTATAGTTGAACTTGATAATCTCTGAGGTCTCTTCCAGCTCTGTGAATAGCTGTATGACTTTGTAGCTATAGTGCTGGGCTTGGAATCATGAAGATCTGTATTAAAATTTAGCCCCATATACTCACTAGCTGTATGACCCTGGGCAAGTCACTTAAGCTCTCTTTGCCTAAGTTTCCTCATCTGCCAAATGGGGATAATAAAAGCACCATTTCCCAAGGCTGTTGTGAGGATCACATGAGGTAGGGATTGTAAAGTTCTCAGCATAGTACCTGGCCCATACTTTAAATGTTAGATATTATTTTGATGGTGGTGATCCCATCCCTCCAACATTAACTTGCTCCAAGCACAAGTAACAGGCTCCTGCCTCAGTTAGACAGGGGTATACTTGTGTAGCAAGACCTTTCTCACTTCTCAGTCACAGACGCATGCTCTTGCAGAAACTGCTTAGAGCTGCCTCATCCCTCCTCCCTGATCCCTTTGAGACTTTGAAGAAGCAGCTAGGGATAACCTGTTTAACCTGGTCCACTTGCTCCTGGAAGAGAAGAACTAGAAGACAAAAAGAAAGGAAGTAAGAGCATCTGTGAAAACTCCCAGATGAGTTAGTGGGAAGGGCTGACCACGTAAGAGGTGGGTACACTGCTCAGGCACCAGAAGAAGGAGAAGAGAAAAGACTATGGGGTCTTTAAGTCATTTTGGAATGGGAGGGAAAGGTTCACTGAATGTTCTAGGGAAGGGGCATTCCTGTAGCCAATTGGACAGCATCTGGGTTTTGTAGTTGTTGTTTTGTTTTGCTTAATTTTATTGATATTTTTCAACCCAACATAAAAATCCTAACTAACTCAAACTCTTTACAAACCCTGAAAACTAATCAGCAAAAAAGCTGTGTAGTGATATCTGTGTTTAAATGCACATTTTTCTGACTATTCATGATTTTAAGCAATTTTGCAAGTGGTTATTGATAGTTTACATCTCTTCATTTGGAAATTTCATATCTATTAGCTTCTTATCTATTGGGCAATGCATGGAAAGACTTTATGGGGTGTGTGAGACTGGGAGATCCAGGTATGAAATAACATAAGGTTTCAATAGCCTGGGGGCACTCTAACCTCAGAGCTATGAAAGAGTCCTAAGAGTCAACTGAGATTCCAAGGTCACTCCTCCACAGTTAATGTACTTAAGAGCTAGCACAGTCTCTTGAGAGAGGAAAACCAAATAAGGGGAAGCTGCAAAATAGACGTGAGAACAGTGACAACAGTTTTGAGGAGCAGAAGGTAGCAGAAGCTGAGTGACAGGGAACCACAAAGAGACAGATCAGCAAAAGGGCAACAGGACTTGAGAAAAAGAGATTCTGGGCAAGTACTAGGCACTATCTCTTGGGCTGCACCCAAGCTAGTACTAAAAAGTCATGGGGACAGTACAATAACCAGAGCATGGTGACCCACTGGAAAAGAAAGGGAGATCTTTCTATCAGCCTGAACTTGCTGTTGTAAGCCCTTACTGTATCAAGAAGTAAAACTTGGATCATCTGAAACCTTGTGAGTCTGAGTGCTCTTAAGGGGAACTAGTGGCCCCCAATGGGAGAGTGCCAGATCTTGAAGTTGGGATGGGGGCAACAAGTCTAAGTAAAAGGTTACTGAAATGTACCTACATCCTTAATTTCAGGAAGAAACTGTTGAAACAAAGGTTACTTTTAAGTGAACACATTTTCTTAACAGGATTTACTTTTTATAATATCATTGAAGAACTAGTCTTAGGAAACATTGCGAAGTACAAAAAGTTTGTCTCTTTCTTTTTAACAGTTATTGAGTCCTCTCTATATATCCCTTTCCTCCTCATGCCCTCTTCTTTTTTTTTGGAGGGGGGAAAGCAGGGAAATTGGGGTAAGTACCTTGCCCAAAGTCACACAGCTAGTAAGTGTTAAGTGTCTGAGGTCAGATTTGAACTCAGGTCCTCCTGACTCCAGGGCTGGTGCTCTATTCACTGCACCACCCAGCTGCCCCACCCTCATCCCCTCTTTGCAACTGCGCCACCCAGCTGCCCCACCCTCATCCCCTCTTTGCAGTGCTCTCACACCATACAGGATAATTACCTCCATGAAGCCTTCCCTGAATTCTCATTGGAAGTCATAGTTTCCTCTTCTTGATCAATATAACACTTTGTATTTACCTTCTTTCACTTTCACATGATATATAAATTTATAGTTATCTGTGCATATGGTTCATCTCCCCTGCTAGATGATCAGTTTCATTAATTCAAGGACTATGACTTATTTTTCTTTGCATTCTCCATAGAGCCAAGCATAGCTCCTGGTACCAGGAGGTACCCAGCAAATATTCATCGAATGGTTGCCAAGATGTTAGATACCAAATGTGTTATCACTCTAGAGTATTTGCTTTTTGAAAGAAGAGCCCCTGGAGTAATTATTACTTAATCCAATTGAAATAATAGTTTGCTAGTGAACTTTGCCTGTGAAATATTCCACTCTAGCTCTTGAGTAAAGGATATATTTAGGTGGAAAAGACTTTATTATGATCCTTAATCAACAAATCAATTAACCAATCAATAACATTTATTAAATACTTACCCTTAAAGCAACGTGATGTAGGCAGCCATCTACATCATCTGCAGGTATGACCAATCCTATCTTTATGGTCTGTGGTTGACAGGGGTCAGAAAAGAACTCTCTATCTTCTAAGCACCTACTTCATACCAATAATTTTGTTCTTTGGGGATCTAGGGGTAAGTAGAGCTATGAAGTCTGAGTCTAAGAAAAGAAAGTCTATATCATCGCATAAGAACTCATGCCAAGGCAATCCAGATAAGAAGGTGATCACATCTGCCCCTCCCAGAATAAGCTCATCATTTCCAATCTCATCATGCTGATAACTCAAGCTTTGACTAAGCCTACCTCCCTCAGTCTCCTCTGAACTCTGATTGAAGGACTGGAGGGTGGAATACCAAAATCCTCCCAATGCCTTCCTTTATAGATGGCAGAAATTAGAGCTCCCTCCACTTTTCATCTATTGCTGTGCATAGTTTCAATTCCGTGGAACAAGATTAGATACTTCTTGGTGTCCTGTCCACCCCACTTTCTTTCCTCCTTTTGCGTGTTGTCTCCCTCCTCCCCTTAGATTGTAAGCTCCTTGAGGGCAGGAACCATCTTTCATTTTATTAACTTAGTACAGTGTGTGACACATAGTAGGCACTTTATAAATGTTTCTTGTATCATTGGATTGGACATCAGATACAAAGGAACTGGGTTTCAAGGGGAATACAAGAGAATGAGAAATGGGAATCCAAGTTAAACACCAAACATAAAGAAGCCACCTTGGGGTTCAAGATGTTGACTCGGACATTACCAATGACAGCCAATTTGCATATCCTGCTCTGTGTTACTCTTATGAACAAATGTTAACCCCTCACCAAGGAAGCCATCTTTCTATCTGGGATAGAAAGTGTAGTTTGAGAGGTGCTCCAGTCATAACATTGTCCTTGACATGGTTCTGGGACTCCCCTTGCTGCCACCATTACATTCCACTTATGCCACTGTTCCACTCTTCCTTAACAGATGTCATCTGCTGCTTCCACTGTTTCTTTCTGGCTAGAGAGCTAGATAGCACCAGGCCTACATGCTCAGGGACTAATCAATATGTCTAATTTTTTGGTTGGGCCTCACCACACCCAACTGACAGAAGGGTACCAGGCAACCATCCACACTATTTCTACTTGGTCTGCCCCTTGCCCCAGAGGTCCCTAGTGCTCACTCCTGGCTGGGTTAGGATGTATAAATTCCTTTCATTTTTTATCCACTCCAGAATCAATGATACAAACTCCTCAAGCAATCTGAAATTCCCATTGAGTCTTTCTAGTGCTGGAGATAAACACATGTACTGCTTTTCATTTATCCTTCCTATTCCTATCATCATCACCTCCTTCCCCTACCCCCACATCCTAGCTATTCTTGGCAGCTGAAAACTTACAGACATTCCAGAGGCAAGGCAGACAGAACACATGATATTTGCCTGCATTCTTGACATCACAGCAAAAAGTCCCCATCCCTCTATAAATAGAGAAGCCATAAAAATAAAATAAAATAAAATAAAATAAAAATATATACACACACACACATAATTTAAGGTTGGGATGAAGGGGTGGGGAAGGATGGGAACAGGGAGAAAATGTGGAAATGGGAGAATGAAGTAGGTGATTTTTTTTTAAAGGCAAAAGCTAGTAGAAAACCACTTTAAGATACCCAAATGAAAAATGTGTTCAAGACAGTTGAGAATATCTCAGCTGACAAGAAAGGGCTTTTGGAAGAATATATGCGATGGCTAAATGTCAAGGGAACAGATTGGCCCAATTAAGAAAGGCAGAGAATCTGAGAGCAGGAGCGAGTTATTGCTTACAGCGATAAGAAAGAAAAGAGCAGCCCTTCGTTTCCGATCAGATTTTAGGGGGCCAAATGAAGGAGCACGAAAATATCAATGGAGGGAACAGGGGCTTTTCCCAAAAGGCTCACTAGGGAGCAACCAATGCGGTAATGGGGTACAAAGGAGAGAGGGTGGAGCTTGGGCTCACAGGACCTGGACTGGAATCCCAGCTCTGTCACTTAGATTCGCTGAAACCCCCAGCCCAACCTCGAGCAATCCATCTTATTTCCTGGGGCCTCAGTTTCTTCATTGATAAAATAAAGGAAATTAAATGAGATGAGTCCTCAAGTCTCAGCTCATTCTAAACCTAAGGATTTCTCTGGAGGAGAAAATGGTCCCCCAATGACATTAAGAGAATAAAGAAGATAGGAACTGGAGAGGTTTTCAGTGTGGTTTTTACAAGCTCACTCACTTTATAGTTGTGGAGAGTGCCCCCGAGGCTGGACCAATGCCAATATTCTGCTGGTATTTATTAGGGAACCTACCGACTTGCTAGGAAATTACAGACCAGTAAATTAGTTTGTACATTTCACTAGTTTGTTTAAAGAACTATTTGCAATCTCCAGGAAAGTTCTACAAAACACAGGTTATTTAATGGGTGTCAATGGAGCTTCAAATGCAGGCCATTTTCTGAAGCATTTCAGGATCTCCGGAAGAAAAACAATCCCAATAGACTAAGGTCTAGATGCTCAAGAATAGTGGGTGGTTTCCTTATAGAAATAGAGCGCCAACCACATAGTAGTGCTTCAAATTGGTGAACTAATTTAAAGAGAATAGGCAATGATCAGAGGTTGTTGTTCAGTCATTTCAGTCATGTGTGACTCTTCAAGACCCCATCTGGGGTTTTCTTGGTAAAGATACTGGAGTAGTTTGCCATTTTCTTCTCCAGATCATTTTACAGATGAGGAAACTGAGGCAAACAGGGTTAAGTGACTTGCCCAGGTTCACACAGCTAGTAAATGTCTGAGGCTGGATTTGAACTCAGGAAGATGAGTTTTTTTGACCCCAGGTTCAGCATTCTACTCACTACACAGCCTAGCGACTCAGAAATAATCAGAGGACCTTACTTCAAATTCCAGCCTCCACCACTTACTACCTTTGTGATTTTGAGCAAGGTCGAATGATGTCTCCCCACATGGAGATGCTGAGGAATCTGCTTCCCAGAGATTCACAATGACACAGAATTAAAGTGCTGTGTGATATATTGAAGAACATGGGTAGACATTCTGCAACTGATTCCAGTCTGCTGATTACATGGGTAGGAGAAGTCTTTTTTTTTTCTTCTATTGGATAAATAACTGGAAGTAGAGACATCCTCAAGAAGTCCTGAGTCAACTTGAGCCTGGTCTCTTCATCTCATTCCCTCTGCCTCATCATCCTTGGGGGATCTCTTTATTCCTTCCCTCATTGGCTTTTGGCCAGAGATAATTAAAGCATAGCCCCCCCCCAAGGTGTTATGGGCAGGGGAAGGGAAGGACTGTTTCCATGTTTATTCTCACTATGCTTTTGAAGTAAATATCTCTTGGTAAATACTAATTGATGTCAAGAAGTTAAATGATACTTGGATATACTCCCCTAATGGGGGTGGGGGGAGGCACTCAGGCATCAGGCACACAGTCAATGGAGGCTAAAGCCAAAGGTAGTGGAGAGATAACCCCTCCCAAACAAGCCCTGGAGGGGGCAGAGGTAGTTGTCATGGCTTTAGGAGAGAGAGCCAGGGAGCCATAAGTAGACCTGGAATGCATTCCCTCCCCATACTTATCGGTTAAACTCCTAACCCATCTTCAACCATCTCAAATGCCCCCATCTTTAGAAAGCCTTCTCTAATCATATTTTATTAAGATCTTCTTCCTCAGACCTCATGAAGCACTTTGTTTCATGTCTCCCTAATGAACTTATGCAATATTACAACATTGTGTATTAATTTGCTGTTCCTCACACACAACATTCTATCTACTATCTCCTGTTCCTTTGTGCTGACTATCCTTCATGTCTAGAATACACCCCTTGCTCTTTCCTCTTTCTTGGGTTCCATGATTTTCTTCAAGGCTCAGTACCACTACCTTCTTCATTAGGCCTTTCCTGCCCCTCCTCATGACTTCCCCCACAAGGATACCTTGTATTCATTTTATGTGTTTTACATATATTTACATATATCTATCTATCTATACATATTTGTATGTATCTATGTATATATATGTATGTTCCCTCTCCAATTAGAATGTGGACTCCCAACAAAAGATGTAGAATGTCAAGAAAATAAAGAAAAAGGTCAGAATGAAGTAGAGACAGCCTTCCAGACTTCAAACCTTATTATATAAAGCAGCAGTAATCAAAACCATTTGGTACAGGTTAAACAAATTCAAAAGTCTGTAATGGAACAGACTGGATGAAGAAAAATTAGAAATAATTGAACTCAACCACTCAATGTTAAATAAACCTAAAAACATAAATTACCTAGGAGATAACATCCTATTTTATAACTGTGGGGAATGCTAGAAAACATTCTGACAGAAATTGGACTTAGATCAACATCTTATTCCCTATTCCACAATTAATTAAAAATGTGTACATGACCTAAATATTAAAGATCATACTATATACAAATTAGAACAGATATGTTTATTTGTATGTGTAGAATGGATACACATATATTTATAGGATTAGAATGGACAATATGTTATGCTGCCAAAAACAATAAACATGCAGTATACAGAAAAGCGTGGAAAGATCTACCTGGAGTGATACAAAGTGAAGCCATCAGAACCAGGAAAACAATTTACACAGTGACTCTAACAACATAAATAAAAAGAGTACTCCACAAAACAATAGCAATCAAATGTTGTAAAATTATAAAGAATCAGTCTGACCCCAAAGAAGAGATAGGAGAAGATACATTCCCATGTTCCTTTGCAGAAGTTACAGTCTTTGAATGTGCATCATTAGTTATGAGGTCAGATTTTTTTTGGATGTGCTGATGGGTTTTGCTGAATTTCTTCCTCTTCTTCCCCTTTAAAAAAAAGTCATAAAGTGACTCTCTGGGAGTGGAGAAGGGAAATAACCTAGGTACTATAAAAACAAATGGTAACCATAAAAATCAATTTTTAAAAAATAATATAAGCTTCTGGAGTTTATGGGCTGTTTAATTTCTATCTTTGTACCCCAAAGGGCTAATAGAGAGCCTGGCCCAAAACAGGCTTGTTGATTGACTGATCTCTGTTGTCCTCTGACTAAACAATAAACCACTTAATAGTAGGGATGTATTATATAAACCTTGTCTCTCTTCTAATCCCTGAGATCCAGTACTCTGCTCACTAGAAATGCATAATAAATATTGATGATGATGATGAGTCCTGATGATGCCAAGTCCAGAACCCTTTCTACTGTGTCCCAGAGTCCTGGATCACCTATGCCTCCTATTGGCTTTACAAGTTCTATTTCTAAGTTTTCCTGCAGTGAGTCCTGAGCAGATTTCACCTAAGTAAAAAGCAAGGAAGGGCAGGGGCCAATGGGTTTTTGTGTTTGTGTCCCAAGTGCTTAGCACAATGCTCAATTTTATTCAACAAGCATTTTTTATGGATCTACTATGGGTCAAGCTAAAGCTTTGGGAGTACAAAGATAAGAATGAAAACAATCCTTGCCCTTAAGAAGAAAACAACATGTATGAATACAAATAAATACACTAGATACAAAAGACTTGTGGAACAGGAAAGGCCTCATGTAGTAACTGGCCTGAGACCTGAAGAGAACCAGGGAAACCAAGAGTCAGAGATAAGTAGAATAAGCAGGAAGAGCAGCCTGTACAAAGGCATGGAGATGAGAGATGAAGAGTCACATATAGGGGGAACAGTAAGTGGCCCAGTAGTCCAGAGTGTAGAGAATATGAAGGGAGTGTTTGCTGAAGTGAATGGACCCCTAAAAAAGAGTAAGACACTAAATAGTTGCCATTAAGATGTGGATGGAAAACTCCAAATAGCTCATTGAAGATATTTCCAAATTGTTGATTAAAGTACTAAATCATAATGAATGTGTAAAAATGGAACCATTACAAATGTTAAGGGATTTATGAGCAAAGCATGGCAGTGTTTCATGATTATCCCCTAACCTCTTATTTATGTTGGAACCACAGGAGGAATGTCATGGATTAAAAGAGACACACACACAAAGAGAGACACAGAGGAGAGAAGGAAAGAGAAAAGAGGATGGGGGGAGCAAAAAAGAAGAGGAGAGGAGAGAGAGGAGAGGAGAGGAGAGGAGAGGGGGAAGGAAAGGTGGGAGGGAAGAGGAGAAGTGGAGAAGGGGAGGAGAAGGAGGAGGAGGAGGAGAAGGAGAAGGAGAAGGAGTAGGAGGAGGAGGAAAAGGAGAAGGAGAAGGAGAAAGAGAAGAAGAAGAAGAAGAAGAAGAAGAAGAAGAAGAAGAAGAGATAGAGAGAGGACACAGAGAAGAGAGAAATACAGGACAGACAGACAAACAGAAGAAGATGAACAAACAGAGAGACACAGAGAGAGGCTTCCAAAGACAGATGACGCTAAATGAGGAGGAACAGTAAATAGTGGGAGACAATGTTGCCAAGCCCAGCACTGAAGCGTGAGGAAGCCTGACATACCTGGGAGATGAGATGCCAAAAGTCTATGCCAATGAACAACAATGGAGCTGAGAGGTGGAAAACCAATTGCATTTGCAGAGCGGAAAGGTCTGGGTAGAAGGTGCACCCAGAAAAAAAGACTTTGTTCAGTAATTTGGGTGGGGGGTGGGGAGGAAAGGGAATCAGGGGAGGAAAAGCCAGCAAATAAGAAGTGAAAGAAATCTCCTGTGTTCTCCCTCTGCCATGGATCCCCCACCCACCTCACCGTCACCTGCATGGTCCTAAGTCACTGGTTCTTTTCCTCCTTGTCATCTTGACAGAATAGAGGGCTGCTTATTTCCAACAGAGCAAGAAGGGTCCAGGGGCAGGGAATTTTCTCAGCATAATTAATTCATGTTCTGAACAAATGAACAAGAATTTACATTGTTTGAGCTGTTGTTTTACACTTGGGGGAAGCTGCCAGGATCTGGAATCCGGCATTTTGCTGGCACAGGCTGTCACCAGAGACCCACACGGCTCAGGCGGATGGAGATGCTGCAAACTCCCTAGCTCCCAAGCCAGGCTTCCAGAGCCCAGGAGAATGTGACTGCTGCCATTTGTTTTTACTCTAAAAATAATAAGCACGTGTGATGCCTTTGGGAGTGGGGGGCACACACATCAGCACATCTCACGCACAACATGCTCTAGTTTGTGAATGTTAGGAGGGAATCAAAGAGAAAAGTTGTGGATAGGAATGGAAATAGCCATGAGGAAGACTAAATGGGAAGAGGAGAAAGGAATCATCCGGAGGAGAAAAACAGCCATGTGAAATGTCTAAGGGGGTGGGGCGGGAGGACTTAGGGTAAATTGCTACCAGGCCATCTTCTTCCCACATCTCTGCCCATTACCCTGCAGCACTTCCTCCTGGTCATTTGCATTTTATAATGGGGCTCATGCAGCTTGGCAGTAAACCATGAACCTCACTTAAGAATAACCCCTGGGGCAGAGTATCTGGGAAGGAATGTCAAAGCCATCCTTTGGACTCTGGTACATTATAAAGAACACTGACTTTGGAGTCAAAGGAGTTTTGTTCAAATTCTGACTCTGATACTGACTATCCTTGTGACCTTGAACAAATCATTCCACTTAAAAAGGAGGGAGAACTACATGATTTCTGAAGTCCCTTGTATATCTATGATGATATGATCCTGTAGCACTTCCTCTGGGCTCACTCCTCCAACCTGCTCTCACACTAGTAGATTGGGGTTCCAGAGGATAGATAACTACTTCTGGATTTTGGGGGGAAGGGAGAGACACTGGAGAGCTGATTTTTTCACTGCCATTACTAACAGGCTCCTGTTGATGTGCTCCACATTACCAATCAGAATCAGATGAACTCCATTAGCACTTAGAAAAGGGTACTTACAAGAAGCCATATCAAGAGCAATTGATATTCAAAACTAGAAGGGAAGCAGAAAACTGGGAAACAATTTTTATAGCCAGTGTCTCTGATAAAGTCCTCATTTCCAAAATATATATGGAACTGAGTCAAATTTATAAGAATACAAGTCATTTCCCAATTGACAAATGGTCAAAGGATAAAAGCAGGTAGTTTTCAGATGAAGAAATTAAAGCTATCTATAGTCATATGAAAAAATGCTCCAAATCACTATTGATTAGAGAAATGCAAATTAAACTCTTAGGTACCATCTCTTACCTATCAGATTGGCTAATGTGACAAAAAAAAGAAAATGATAAATACTGGAGGAGATGTAGGAAAATTGGAACACTAATGCATTATTGGTGGCATTGTGAACTGATCCTACCATTCTGGAGAGCAATTTGGAACTATGCCCAAAGAGCTATAAAACTGCATACTCTTTGATCCAGTAATATTACTACTAGGTCTGTATCCCAAAGAGATCATTAAAAAGGTAAAAGGATCCACATTACAAAAATATTTCTAGCAGCTCTTTTTGTGGTGGCCAAGAATTGGAAATTGAGGGGATGCGCATCAAGTTATGGTATATGAATGTAATGGAATACTGTTGTTCCATAAGAAATGATGAGCAGGCAGATTTCAGAAAAACCTGGAAAGACTTACATGAACTGATTTTAAATGAAGTGAGCAGAACCAGGAGAACATTGTGCACAGTAACAGCAACATTGTGTGATGATCAACTATGATACACTTAGCCCTTTTCAGCAATGCAATGATGTGAGACAACTCAAAAAAACTCATAATGGAAAATGCTATCCACATCCAGAGAAAGAACTATGGAGTCTAAATGCAGATTGAGGCATACTATTTTCTCTCTTTCTTTCTCTCTCTCTTTTTTTTTGGTTTTTTCTTTCTCATGGTTTCTCCATTTTGTTCTGATTCTTCTTTCACAAATGCCTAATGTGGAAATATGTTTAATATAATTGTACATGTATAGCCTATATCATATTTCATGCCATCTTGAGGAGGGAGGAAGAAAAATTTGGGACTAAAAATCTTGTAAAAGTGAATTTTGACAACTAAAAATAAATAAGTAAATTATTTTTTTAAAAAACAGCTGATAGAAAACATTCCTCACTGTTAGACAGATAACACTGACTATGCCAATTGTGGGGTGGGAGGTAACATAGGAGGACTTTTAGCACTAGTAAGTGTTCCAGAAGGTTCATTCTTGATCTGGGCAGCCAGAAGGACAGGAAGACAAGTTTATGGAGACATAATGAGGGGTTAAATAAACTTACTTTATTCTAGTCTTCTCAAGTGGGTTTGCTGATAATAGAAGCAACAACTCCTATAGCATTCCCTAATTACCTGCAGGGGCAGGTGAGACTATAGTAGGAGCTACAACTCTTACAGGTACCCTAAGTCTCAATGGGGGCCAGTTAAGACTAATATCCATTAACAAATCCCCCAAGCCTTGATGGGGGCCCATCAAGACAAGCACAGTATTCCATTATGAGGTTTGTGCATTCCACCCTAACCCTCAATGGGGGTCAGTTGAGGCAAATGCACAAGCACATTCCCCTTATGTATTCCTATTCCCCACTTACTGACCAGTGTTCACTTGATTTATAGGATAACAGACAAAAAATGAAATTTGCCAGCAATAGACTCACAAGTTTATATTAACTTTAGCAATATCATGATGACTTTAGTGCACAGTGCAAGCACAGCAGATTATTTACAACTAAACTCAAATGTTTATATTTTCTTAAGATTATAATATGATGTGTAAGTATGGTGGAAATGTTTATGACCCATGAGCCTGGGAACTAGAGATTTTTATGGCCATGGATCCTGGGAACTAGTATCTTAAAAGGAATAACAAAAATCCACCTTACATACACTAAAATCCACCTTACATACACCCACCTACCCAAAACTGACTACAAACTCTCCCCTTGTACATACAGAGTGCTTGCAAGAATAGGCTCAAAATTAAATTAGAAAAACACATGGCAAAGGGGTACTTCCTAGCTCCTGGTAATTGAATGTCCTTTTCTCCTAATGTAGAATCCTCATAAATTTTCCCTAAGGTTTAACTTTCTTTTGGACTCCAGGGATTGGTGCTTTCCTGAAGTTCATTAGTCAGCATTTCTGTCTGTCAAGAAGGATCTCACTTTATGAAGCTGGCCCCTGACCTCAGATGACTGTCTTTCCTTTTTCTTCCATAGATGCTTTCTTTTGTCAGCCACCACCACTCTTGGCATCACTGTAACCAGCTCTGGTGTACTCTTCTACTGACTTTGTTGCTTATAGCTGTCATGGGTCTCCCAAACTCACACAATCATGAATGTGGCACACCCTTTTCAGAATATTCATTCATTTAAGATCAAGAAAAAATAAACATGAAAGAAATAGGTGCCATGTGTTAACAGACACCTAACAGCTGGAAGCTCACAGCAGTTTTGGCTTTACTCAACCACCAAGAGGGAAAAGAGACTGAGAGACCAGTGGGTCTTCCCTTTTGTACATGCACTCAGTTCTGTTTTAGCACCTCCTGAGTCATCAGCTCTTCCTGGATTTGCAGTAAATTAGAATGCTTTTCATCATAATATGGAGCACCAGCCCTTCAGTCTGCTGGAAATAGGCAAACAAAGTTGTCATGTTGGATCTGATTCAAGCAGGAACTCTCTTTACATGCTCAAGCCCAAACATGTTCTAAGGACTGAGTCCTCATTGGCCAGTCTCTCCTTGACTGGTTGTGTGTTTCATGGGAAAGATGGAGATTAGGAGGAAAGCATCATGGGCTAGCCTCCCTAGAGGGGTTTCTTGGGCAAGGGTGCCCTAGCATCCAAGATTGGTAGGGTTGTGGGTAATGATACCTCAGGAAGAGTGTTGGATTTGGAGTCACAGAACTAGGATTTAGAACCTAGGTCATGCTCCTTACAACTTTGTGACCTTGAGTAAGTCCCTTAAACTTTCTGGGCCTCAGTTTTTTCATCTGTAAAATAAATCTGGAATCCAATGACTGCCAATCCTGAAAGGAAAAGCACAAAGAGTTTCCCAGGACTGACTTTATCAGGCATTCCTATGCCAAACAAGTAGAAGAAAAGGACTCATCTGCATAGGGCTCTAACATTTACAAAGATCTTTTCTTCACAAACAAAAATTGTGACTAAGATCTTATGTTATAATCCTCATTTTATATGTAAGAAAACTGAAGCCCAATCAAGTTAAAAGTGACTGGACTAAGATCACAAAGCTAGTAAGCATTGTCAGGCCTTGAGATTAAATCTTCTAACTCCAAGTACTCATCTCTTTTCTCTGCACTAGGGAGGGAAGGAAGGAAGAGAGGGAGGAAGAAAAGGAGAGAGGGAGGGAGCGAGGACGGAAGAGAGAGAAAAGGAAAAGAAGGAAGGAAGAAAGAGAGAAAGAAAAGGAAAGGAAGGAAGAGAAAGAAAAAAATAAAGTCATTAAGATATATTTTTATACAAAGGGAACAGGCAGACAGACAAGAAAGCTATAGGTTGGTTTACTTGAAAAGCAATGCACATAAGGAAGACTTGCAGTTTCATATGAAATTCTTTTCTTTTCTGTTCTACTCTGTATATAGAAATGCTCACTATATTTGGTGTTTATTAAGTTCAAGATTTTTAAAGATAGAAAAAAGCCACCTCTCTTTTGTGAGATAGCTACTCACACCAGCTTACTGTGATTGTATTATCCTTTGAAATTTTCAGTGACACCTACTGGTTACAAAGCATTTCTTTGGGCATCTGCTGAGTGTAGAACACTGTGCTAAGGACAGTGGAAGATACAAGTTTTGATATGGCATGGTCTTTGCCTTCCTGAAGCTTGCAATCCAGGAGTAGGCTAAGACACTAATACAGATGAAGTATAATTCACCATAATGGAGGATAAGTGTATTAGAGTGTTGTACTACATGGAATCCAAGGGGGAAGTTCATTATCTACTGAGATGAAGAGAGAAGCCTTCATGAAGGAGGTGCCATTTGAATTGGGTTTTAAGGAAGAAAGCATATTGCAGGCACAGAGATCAGCATGCTATGGAAGAAGCCAGGCTGTGTTGGCAGGAGGGGAGTTGGTAGCAGAGAATAATCCAGGTTGGCTCTAACATACCATGCCTAGGAGGAGTAATATGAGATAAGAGCAGGAAACAGTGCTATAATTATCCATTTTGGCACCAAGGGCAATGAACACTAAATACTTCTGCTCTTTGCACTTTAACACCACGGTACAGCTGCTTTCTCACCTGGAACTTCCTTCAGTTCCTCCCTATGGTCTTCTCACCATGGGAGATCCCTTTGCCTTTCTTTGTGGCCCTTCCTTGATGAATTCTTTCCAGAGTCTTCATTTTAAAGAATGGTCTCTAGGTAGTACAGTAGATTGAGCATCAGTGCTAGAGTCAGGAAGACCCGAGCTCAAATCCAGACTCAGACACTTACTAGCTGGGTGACCCTAAGCAAGTCACTTAATTGCTATTTGCCTCAGTTTCCTCATCTTTAAAATGGGCATAATAATAGCACCTATCCCCAAGATTGTTGTGAGGATCAAATGAAATAAAAATTGTAAAGCACTTAGCACAAGTGTCTGGCACATGGTAAGCACTATGTACACATTAGCTATTATTATTTATTATCATTATCATTTTCTATCATTACTATCCTTGTTGTGCTGCTCCCAGTTCTGCCTCTGTCTGTTTGGACTTTATCATAATATCCCTGAACTCACCTTCCCCTCCCTTTCCTCTCTCCCCACTTCTCAACTGCCTTTTATGTGTTGGCTTCTATGAGACTGTAAGTTCCTTGAGGACAGGGACTATCTTTTCGCTGGCATTCGTCTCCCCAGAGATTAACAAAAGCTTATTGAATGACTGGCTGACATCCTCAAAGCATCTTTGTAGGTCACATGTACTTAGAGGGATAATGAGGAAAGGGGCACAAGGCCCAGTAAAGGGAAAGATACTGGGATGGAGAGAGAGTCCACTTGTGGGGAAACAGGAGAAGAGAAGCAGGGGAAAGACCTGGGAATGGTAGCCTTGGGTTTAAATGAATTATCATTGCAAGTTGCAAGACTCTAGGAAAAGCCCTGATTGTGTCACCTTAGTTACGACAGCTGGAAGGGCAGGGCGCTGTTCTTATTGTCTATAATTCATCATGTACTGCCCTGTGGGATACAGTTACACCCCTTCCACATCATGAGGCTTAGGAGTGAGTGCCCCCATGATCTGGAAAACCTGCAGAAAATATTTTGGCCCTCTCTTTGTACCAGAGAAGAAGTCTGATTTTTTTGTTCTTTTTCTTTTATGGGATGTTTACATCACCATATTGTAAAATCTGGGTTAAGTATTGGACATATTCTCTGTGCCATCTGCTGGCCTTCACATGTCATCTGTGGCTTCTGCAAAACTCCAAAAAAATTCCCGTTTAATTTCTTACGCCAACCCACAATATATGGAAACCTCGATGGAGAAAGTCAAGATGTGGAAGGGATAACTGTCCTTTTTTTTTTAAAGGGCATAACTCAAGAGGCACCTAGGTGGCACAGTGGATAGAGTGCCAGTCCTGGAGTCAAGAAGACCTGAGTTCAAATTCAACCTAGCTGTGTGACACTGGGCAAGTCACTTAACCCTGTTTGCCTCAGTTTCCTCATCTGTAAAATGAGCTGGAGAAAGAAATGGCAAATCACTCCAGTATCTTTGTCAAGAAAACCTCAAATGGGATCACAAAGAGTCCAACAGACTGAAACAACTGAACAACAATAAACTCAACACATAAGTAAGAAGCAACAAGATCAGCCAAAGTGGTCACACATCGGCTGGTCACCAACCCTAAGTTTCTTATCCTGATGCAAACTCCAGCCTGCAGGCCAAGTTTAGTCCACTGTCTATTTTTATATGGCCTGTGAGCTAAGAATGCTTTTTTACATGTTTAAATTTTTAAAAATCTCTTTTTATTATGTTAATCAAATTAATATTAAAACTTTATTGAAACATGTAAAAAAAATTCTAAGTTCTGTCTAAAACAGGCAGTGTCCTGGATTTGGCCTGTAGGGTATAGTTTTTTGACCATAGGTCCAGATAGTTGGGGGGAAGAAAAGTACTTGAAATTTTAAATATCCCAAGAAATAACAGTTCCATATAGCAGCATGATTTTTTTTACATCTTTAAATAAAGCTTTATTTTATTTAAACAAATGAAAAATATTCTTAGCTCTTGGGCCATATAAAAACAGGCTGTGGGTTGAATTTGGTCCTCAGGCCATGGTTTGCCAAGCCTGGTCTAGACTACAAGAAGTGAAAAGGGAGAGCCTTCCAGGCATGGGCAATGGTGTGTGGAAATGCAGAGATGCAGAGACAGTCTACGATGTATGGGAGAAAAACAAAAAGGCGATTTTGGATGGAAGGTAGAGTGGAAATGGGGTGGTCATGTTTAATCAGCTCAGCAACATAAGCTGGAGAAAGAATGTACATTAAAGGACAAATGGAGGAGTTTGTCTTTGGGCACAAGGGAGTCACAAGAGTTTGTTGAGCAGATGAGTGATGCGGTCAGACTCTGTTTTGGGAATATTGTTTTATCAGCTGTGACACCAGTGATGGATTGGAGAGGAGAGAAGCTGGATCCACAAAGACCATCTAGGAAGTTCCCGCAACTATCCAGGAGAGAGGTAGAAGGAAACTCAGAGACCACTGAGCCCAACCCCTTCATTTTACAGAGGGGGAAACTGAGGCCTAGGACAATTAAATGACTTGAACAGAGTCACACAACTAATAAATGCCCAAGATGAGACTTGAACCCAGATCTCCTTGGCTCCCAAGCCCAGGATTCTAATTCTAAGTCCAGGTTCCCAATATTTTATGTTCCTTGAAATCCTTTTAACAACAACAACAAAGTATTTTGTGAACTCCCAGGATAATTTAAGACACTACTCACAACATTCTTTTAAATTCATTTATCAAATGCTTGCAATAATTATAGTGATCATCTTCATCCCATCAAAGTTCCAAATCACTGCAGAAAACAAAAACAAGCCTGTAATGCTTTCAATAAACACATGCCTATTGTCCCAAAAGGAAAAAATATATTTTAATTGGGCAATTATTTATTACTTATGGTGCCTTTAAAAAAGGTGTAGTGTGAACCCCTCAGACTAAGGTCTTGGACCCACCAAGTGGGAATCATTGTACTGCTCCATATTGGAGAGAGAGAAAGAGAGAGAGAGAGAGAGAGAGAGAGAGAGAGAGAGAGAGAGGGATAGAGAGAGAAAGAGATGAGAACATGCCTCCTCTTAGACGCTATTCATGAGAATAAAATCAGCTGTGACCCAGGCAATCTCTTGGTGTAAAAAGGTTATAAAACTAAAATAAAGCTTCCTTTACTTTTGTTCCCCCACTTCTCAAATTGGTTAAGGGAAGGGAATGAAAAGAAGCCCCCATGGCTTCCAGACACAGAGCTTAATTTCAGAGATGACCCATTTTAACTCATTTTACACCATGCCAGTCCTTTGCAGACTTCTTCCCACTTCCAGGGTGCAGTGAGACACCATTCCATCACATACTGGTCTCCTTGTCTGACCTCTTCCTGACTTCAGGGGACAGAAAAAGACGCCATTTCTTCCTGTCTCTCTGCCTATGTCCCCCTGGCCTGTTCCTTCCTGCCTGGCCAAAAGGAAATGCGATTCCATCATGCTCCCTTGACTGGTCTCCTGGCCTATCTCTGGGGAAAAGAGATAAACTCTGCTTCCTGAATTGGTCCCTTCTCCTAACCTGCCTTAGAGTGTTCCAATCTGAGGCCAAACCCCTACCTAAATTGATAACCTACCTAAATTCATTCCTCAATGATTAACAAATTTCCACACAGTCCTACCCTTCCCATTCCAGTGATTCTGAATCCACAGCTATTATTATTGAAACCCCATCCCCCTACTGCCCACTAACTACCTCATTCCCATTTCCTTCAACCCACAATCCTCTCCCATCCCACTCTAAAGCTACTCACCCTTCCACTGTGCTCTCTGAAATGCTTGCTCCATAGCCAACAAACTTGGTTTTATCTTCAATTTTTTTTTTCATTTCCTACTCCTTCCACCTTCTGGTTCTCACTGAGACCTGGCTTCCTCCTGAATAATAAAACCTCCTTAGCTATCCTTTCCAACATTGGTTCTACTTTCACTCATTCCCCTACAAATGCCCAGTTTTCTCTCTACCACCACCACTCAGTAATGTCTCTTCCTCTAAGGTTCCCTCAATCCATATCTACCACCCAATGTAGTGACTGTTGTCTACAGATCTTCCCTTCTTTCCTCAATGAGTTCAGTGTCTGGCTTACTATCTTTCTCTCCTCCCTCATACAAGGGGTTCTCAAACACCCCAACTTCCCAGCTCCCAACATACTTATTACACATGATCTACGCCACACTCTGCCTCAGCTACATACAAAGATGGTCATACTTTTGATCTTACCATCATCCACAAGGGCTCTTGTATATTCATGAACTCTGAAACTCCCTTATCTGATCACAATCTGTTATCATTTCACCCAATGAGATGCTAGAGCCATTGGGAGCTGATTGTTAAATTGTCAGTGTGAACATTTAGACCTCAGAAATCAGCAAATACTATAAATCATGGCTTGATTTAGTGTTTTTCTTTATTTTCTGAACTTGAGAAAATGTTAATAATGCTGATGAAATGTTTTGCGTACATTTTTTTTCAGAGACCCAACCATTAAACATTTACTAATACAGCCTTGCAACCTCAAACTGTTCTCATCCTGACCTCCAATCCCTCACCCCTTTAGCTCTTTCCCAAGCTGCGCTGGATACACACACTCTCCTCCTTTCCTCACTGGGTCCCCTTGATGAACCAGTTCATCTCTACACTGGCCTCTTCTTTCCAGTCCCTTATCCTAGTGAATATGTTTCCCTGTCAAGCCTCAGCCTTGTATTACTCCCATTATCCCTACCTTTACTCCTACTCATCTCCCACTGAACAAAGCTAGAAAAAATCGTGAAACTGTGCCGACTGGATCCACTACACGTTTCTATTACAAAATCCAAGCTGGGTATCATTTATATCTCTCTAATTGATTTACTTTACCACTCACTATAGCCTCTTTTCCAAAGCTTTTCATCTCTCCTCAGAACTCCCATAATTACCCTCCCCTAACCCTCTCAACTAAGAACTTTGACTCATATTTTACTAAAAAAAACCTGAGGCCATCCACTGAAACACCTTTTCTTCCCTCCATCCCACAAAACTCCTGCGGGCCCTTTGCCCCATCTCCTTCTTTACCCCTATCTCCCAGGAAGAGGTAGTCCTTCTCCTTGTCAGAGCAAACCCCTCCACATGTACAATGGATCCCATTCTGTCTTGTCTCTTAGACTGTCCCCTCTATCATCATCATTTTCTCATTTATCTTCAGTCTCTCCTTGTTTACTGGATACTTCCCTACTACCTACGATCATGCCTATGTCTCCTCCATTCTCAAAAAACTCCCACTTGATCCATTCATCCCTGCTAGCTATTATCTCACATCTCTCTTTCTTTTGGTGGCCAAATTCCTTGAGACTGCCATTTACAATTGAAGACTCCACTTCCTTCCCTGACCCCTTCTTCTTTTCTCTCTACATTCTGGCTTCGGACTTCATCATCCAACCAAAATGGCTTTCTCCAAAGTTGTCAGTGATTTCAAATTGACAGATCTACTGGCCTCTTCTCTTTTGTCATCTTTCTTGAGAGGTCTTGCAGCCTTTGACACTGTCAATCACCCTCTTTTCCTTAATGCTCCCTTCTCTGGAGGCTTTCATGGCACATTCCGGATTCTCCTGCTACCTCTCCGACCTCTCCTTCTCAGGTTCTTTTGCTGAATCTTCACCTAAGCCACACTTGCTATTGTGTGTGATTGTGCCCCAGAGTGGGCTGTCTACTCCTTCTAATACTACTTCACTTGGTGATCTCATCAGCTCCCATTGATTTAATGATCATCTCTATGCTGATGATTCTCAATCTACTTAATCAGCCCTAACATTTCTGCTGACTTCAAGGCTCTCATTTCTAACTATCCAGTCCTAAACTGGAATGCCAGTAGACACATGAAGCTCAAGATGTCCAAATATGAACTTATTATATCTTAGAGGTAGCTGGAAGCACAGAGGCTAGAGTACTAGGCTTGAGTTTGATCCAGGCTCAAACATTTACTTGCTGTATGACTCTGGGAAAGTCACTTAACTCTTGCCTCAGTTCCCTCAACTGTAAAATGGGGTTAATAATGGGGACTACTTCACAGAGTTGTCATGGGGATCAAGTGAGATAATGTTTTTGAAGTATTTGGCATAGTACCTACCCCATAATAAGAGTTATAGAAATGCTTGTTCTCCTTCTCACACTCTTCTTTTTTCCCCAAACCATCCCTTCTTCTGCATTTTCCTATTATTGTTTAGGGTACCACCACCCAAGCTCACAATTCTTGACCCTGTCTTATCCCTCATTTGCAATCTATTGCCAACTCCTCTGACATGGCCCTCATCATCTCACACCTAGACCACTGCAATGGTCTGCTAGCTGGTCAGCTTGCCTCAAGCCACTCCCGATTCCAACTGATTGTCCCCTCAGATGTCAAACTGGTCTGCCCATGTCACCTCCCTATTGAACCAACTGCAGTCACTCCCTATCACCTCCAGGCTCAAATATAAAATCTTCCAGTTGGTTTTTAAAGGCCCTCATAATCTGACTCCTTCCTGCCTTCTAGGCTTCTTAATCCCCCTGCACCCAAGTACTCTGCACTCCAGAGACAACGGTGTCCTTGCAGACCCTTGAACAGGGTGCTCTGTCTCTAGAGTTTGGGTATTTTCACAGGTTCTCCTCCATGCTAGGATGCTCTCCCTCCTCATCTCACTTCCTGGCTTCCTTGGCTTTCTTCAAGTCTCAGCCAAAAGCCCATCTTCTGCAAGAGGCCTTTTCCTATCCCCTTAGTCCTAAATGCCTTCTCTCTGTTAATTATTTCTGACTTATCCTGTATAGAATTTATCTGTTCTTTTGCATGTTTTCTCCCCATTGGATTGTAAGCTCCTTGAGAGCAGGGACTGTCTTTTGCCTTTCTTTGTATTCTCAGCTCTTAGCACAGTGTCTGGCACATAGCAGGTCCTTAATACATACTTACTGTCTGTTCCTTCCAGACCCTTCACATCGGGCATAACAGCACTACTTAATGAATGTTCTGAGGGGCCTTCTTCATTCTAGTGTAACCCAAGTTCAAGCCTGGAGGATTTGCAGAAAACTCTCATTGGCAGAGAGGAAGATCATTCAATATTGCAGGCTTGCTTGAGGGGCAGAATTGGAGCAAGAACATTTCAGAGGAGAGACATTAGTCTTCCTGCAGACTTCAAGAGAGAATATGCACAGTTCCAGACTCTCTCCAGGGACAGATCAGGGACAGACACAGGAGGGGTAGAGGTGAGGGAATAGACTTGGAAAGAAGATCTACAGGGGATGCAACTCCTCAAAAGCCAACTCTCTCTCTCTCTCTGTTTTGCTGTCTCTCACTGTCTCTTACTGTCTCTCTGCCTTTCTCTCTCTCTGTCTCTCTCTTTCTCTTTGTCTCTCCCTCTCCCTCCCTCCTTCCCTACCTCTCTCCCTCCCTCTCTTTCTCTCTCTCTCTATGTCTACCTCTTCCTCTCTCCCTCCCTCCCTCCCTCTCTCTTTCTCTCTGTGTGTCTCTTTGTCCCGTGTCTCCATCTCTGTC
>CM053590.1:31175646-31194677 GCA_028646515.1 Pseudochirops corinnae
TCTCTCTCTCTCTCTCTCTCTCTCTCTCTCTCTTTCTCTCTCTCTCTCTCTGTTTCTCCATCTCTCTGGCTCTCTGGCACTGGTTGTGTCTGTGTATCTATGTGTCTGTCTCTCCCCTTTCTCTTATTACCCCCTCCCTCTCTCAGTCTCTCCAGATCTCTTTCTGTCTCTGTCTCTGTCTCTTTGTCTCTCTCTGTCTCTCCCTCTCCCCACACCTTGCCTGAGATAACTCACTCCCACTATGAGAGTTCATTCATTCTGTATATTGTCTCCTGTGTTCTAGTCAGTATAACTTCTCTGATCTCTAGTTTGCCGTCTGTTTGGATAAATGGGTTTACTAGCTATTCATTATCCATGATAGTCTTTTGTGTAACTGTGGCATTAGGTGAAAAGGGGTTAAACTTTCAGATATAAACTTAGAGTATCCCTTCCTTTTCAAGGGATAGCAATCAGGAAAGAGACAAGCCTAAAAAAAGACATCATTCCTAGATTAGCAATATTAAAGGAAGAAGAGGTGTATATAAATATAATTTTAGTCCAGTACCCTTCTCTCTTAGAGAAAACAGTGTGGTCAGCCTCATGGCCCCTTTTCCTACTCCTCTCTGGACATAAATCAGTCTCCTTTGCAAAGGTATGGGAAAGATTCTTAAGATATCAGAGTCCTGGGAGTCAAATTTAGACCAAGTCATTTAAACATGCATACATATAACATATGGGCAACATACACAGACACACACATAGACTCTCTCTCTCTCTCTCTCTCTCACACACACACACACACACACACACACACACACACACACACACCCCCTCTGCTGGTTTCCTGTGTCCTAAGTGAGGAAGCCTGTGGCTCTTTCCCTCGGAGATGACATCATCATCTCCTGGTCCCCACTATTCAGAAAGCATGATCTGTTTGGGTGAAGACATCCTGTTTAGTCAGCAGACCTACTGGAACTGTCTCCGAGAAGCAGACTAATGTTTTTAGGGGAAAACTACAGAGATCCTATAATGACTAAAATAGCCTTCCTGGGTTACTTTCACGCTTCTTTCTCCATTTTCCGTTCTCCCAGATGATGAGGGAAATGGCTAGACTCTTCCTGGCTTGGATCCCAGAAGGTTTTCTCCATGTCACGGCAGACGCAGCCTCAGAAGATAAGGGCTGCTTCTCCTTCTCTGAGTTCTAAGTCGGTTTGACTCTTTTCTGCACTTTTATCTACTATTCCAGCACTCTTAATTTGTTCAAAGAAGCATCAGAACCGTGGTTTCAGTTCCCTAACTGTGTTCTGCTCTGGGGAAGGACCTTGATTTATTTCATGTTCCCAGAGTGTTTTCTCTTTTCTTCTTAATTCCTTTATTTCTTGTGTAAATCAGCACGGCCAAATTAAGTCTTTAGATAGAAAAGGGACAAAAAAGAACTCCCAGCTGAGCTTGGGTTTGTGCTGCTGGGAGGATCAGTCAATGGGAAGTCCTCAAGGAAATGTAGGGTTTATTCTCTCTTCTCATCACTTAAAATCCATTTCCCTTTTTCTTTCTCCCTCCCACAGTGATATTTATTGAGGCATTTAAGAGATCTCCCTTCACTGGGCTATTCCAATGTCTTTGAATTGTTTCCAAAGACTAGATTGCTGCTATCTCTCAGCTTGAGCCCCTGGCAAGTGGCAGGATCTCTGCTATTAGTCCTGGTTTGGGGATCTCAGGGTTGGCTTAGGTACTAATGGAACTTCATAGAACATCAATCTGAGTTACCCTTTCCTAGAAATCACCCACACCAACCCCTCTTATTTCACAAATGAGAAAACTGAGATTTGAAGGGGAAATGACTTATTCAAAATCATATAGTGAGTTAGTAGCTAAATTGTGAATGAAACTCAGGTTTCCTGACTCCTAATCCAGTTTTCCTTTACCTATGTGATAATTCTTCTAAAACAGTGGAGAAATTAAACAGATATGTAGCTTGCCTCCCCCATAAATGAGGGTCCTCTGAAAAATATCCCAGACTCAAGGCATGCTTTGAGTTAGCCTCTATTCAGAATCATAATTCATGAGTTTCATTGACTTAACAGGTACCATGCTCAGCCTGGGAATAGAAAGAAAGACAAAAACAAATACAAAAGAGCCCCTAACTTCAAGGAGCTTACATCCTAATGAGGAAGATAAATGCAAATGTTATGAACACACAAGAGATATACACCATGTAAATGGAAGGCAACATGAGAGAAATCAGGAAAACCCTCTGATAGGAGGTGGGGTTTGAGCTAAATCTTGATGAGACAGGGAAGATAAAAGGGAAAAGTGAAGAGGAAAAGTATCCTAGGCATGGGGAACAGCTCGTACCAACTGAGGCAGGAGGCTGAATACTGGATGGGAAGGATAATAGTGAGGATAACTAGACTATACAATATGTAGAGGGGAGTAAGATATCAGAAAACTGGAAAGGTAGTATAACACAGGGCTCAAGTTGAGGCATTTGTATAAGAAACCCTTCAATGGTGGAGAGAATGATTACTTGAAACTCTGCCCACGTAAGCAGTAGAGTTGGCAAGAGCCTGAGAGAAGAGAATTATTTTGGTTTTTGGCTCCTCTTTGAGAGAAGAAATACATGGTTCAAAATTGTCCTTGATGAAAGATTCCTGAAGGGACAGGAAAAAGGTCATGCTGTCTAATCTCTATATTGGTTTCTTCTCAGAGTCTTTCCCTCCAAGATCTCTCCCTGAAGAGAACCTGGGACCATTTGTCCTCTCTTGAAGAGAAAAGCAGAAGTCAGAAAATTGAGTCTCCTCTCCTAAGCTCTTACGAATTCTACCACCTCTGCCCCTCACTCAGGCACAGAACTTTGAGTAATAATTCTCTCTGCCAACTAGGAGATTCTTATGCAGATACATAGGCTTGAGCACTGGGTTATACTAGGAAGGGTCAGGTTGTGAAGGACTTTCAATGTCAAACAGAACATTTGTATTTCAGTCGCTTTTGAGTAGGGGAGTAACAGTTGAGTGAGACGTGAGGAAGAGAGACCAACCAGAAAACTATGGCAATAGCCTATGTCGTGACGTTGAGGAGAACCTGTACCTTGGTGAGCAATGTCTATCTGAGTGTAAAGAAGGTGACAGAGAGAGTGAAATGATAAGATCAGGCGACAAACTTTACGGGTACAACTGAAAAGATTATGATGACACCAAGGTTTCAAGCCTGGGGTACTACAACACTGGCAGCGCCCTTAAGAGTAAAAGTTCAGAAAAGGGGACAGTTTGGGGGAAATCATTATGATTTCTGCTTTGAATATTTGAGTTTGAAATGCTCAAGGGATGCTTAGTTAGAGATGTCCAGTAATGGGGCTTTGTGCATGCCTACATCACCTAAAATGGAGACACCCATGGGGGAGACAGCAGAGACCTGCTTCTGGGAGAAGACATTCTACACAGAAGAGCTGAAATAGGCTGTATCTGAAAACTGACAGTTTGAGACAGTATCTTTCCAGCTATATTCAGCAGTTGAAGGTCTGTTCATCATCGTATGGGTACCATGAACTAAGCTGAATGTAGGGGGAAGGGCTACCACTCCTGCTTCATTAGACCTTCTGGCCCAAAGAAATGAGCTTGGGGTTTTGGTCTGTTTTGTTTGTCCTTCTCAGTTCTAGACACAGGTGGTGGAGTCCTAGACATGGGAGCTCACGTCATTCATGCCAGCTTGGAAGGTGAGATTCCATGCTGAATTGTGCCACCAGTCCAACAGGGTAGCCTTGATAAATCATGGGGTTGAGATTCAAGAGAGGAAGGAGGCTTTAGACTTGCAACTTGGTAGGACTGAGTTAAGTGGGGAACCTAATCGTCCTCTCCAGAGACGAGAATTTATAAGGGAGGATTATGCCCCCCAGGTGTTGAGGGTAAGGTATTTAAATATTCTTGGTATTCCTTTGAAGTAAATATTCCCTTGTAAAATCTCATCTGGTAAATAATGGAATGGAATGGGGACACAGGGGATTCCTAAAAATTGGGGAACACAACTGGTGAGGGCTTGAGCCAATGGCAGAGACTAAACCCTCCTGAACCCCTCTTAAGGGATGTCTTAATAGTACTGCTGGGGAGGAGTGAAATATAACATATCTGGCTTTTAGTCAGCAGAGACCTAGGGAATCCTTTTTAATAGTTGGAAAGGCAGTGCATAAGGCTGGATTGGTGGACTTTAGGAGAGAGACTAGGTTTGGGTATATAGACCCAGGAGGCATCTGCATGGGGATGATTATTGAAACCTTGGGAGTTGAAGGGGTCACCAAGAAAGACAGGTAGATCAGGGTACCTGGGATCCATTAATCAGACTGCAAAGGTTCTGGGAACTCAGATGGGAAGGGAAAAAAACACCAAAGCTTTATTTTTACTGACCTTTGCTTTCCTATGTATTCATATTTCATTTTTTTTCATTTAAAAATTACTCTGAGAAAGGGTCCATAGGCTTCTCCAGACTGTCAGAGGGACTCAGGACACACATAAAAAGCCAAGGACTCTCAGTATAGAGGGAGAAGAGAAGAGATCCCAGAACAGACCCTTGAGTGACAGCAACCACACCAACCAAAAAACACAAATCAAAATACATCCAAATTACAAATTGTGAAATAAATGACAAGGAAGATACTTCCCATAAACACAAGCCCCATACTCTCCTACAGATAAATCCTCAAGCTTGCCTACAGGTTAAGAAATAATAAATGATGACAACAATAGGAGGAAGGGAACAGCATTCATTAAGGGTCTGCCATGTGCCAAGCTTTGTGCTGAATTGTGTTAATTGTGTTTTTATAAATATCTTACCTGATCCTCACAACCCTGTGAAGTAGGTGCAGTTATCATCCCCATTTGACAACTGAGGAAACTGAAGCATCCAGGGTCATGTAACTAGTAAGTGCCTGAGGCAAGATTTGAATTCAGGTCTTCCTGACTCCAAGCCAGCACTCTATCTAGAGTCACTAAACTGGCAAGAAGACCTATTTTAGAGGTTACCACCCTTCGCCATCTGTCCCAGCTCAAGGGCCTCCTAAAGCTATTCAGAGCTTTATCTGCAACCCCTAAACAAGAGAAGGGGGACAAACACGCCCTCTCTTGATGCTATAGGTAAAACATTCCTTTGAAATGCTTGATATACTGTTGCATCTTAGAAACATAGGAGAACACACAAGAGAGGAAAAACATCATTCTATTTAAAATGAATTAGGGATGAAGCTTTGGGGGGGAGGGAAAAGGTTTTTGTCTTTTCAGAAGGATTGGTAAATTCTGGCATTCACCCATGATTCTGTACAGCCACCCTTAGCAGGGAGCTGTCCTAGAATTACAAAGGTTCTGGGTTCCTTCAGTAATATGGTTATTATGGCCACACCTTTTCTCCCAGACAAGCCAAATCCCAGGCTCTCCTAACCCACTTGTAAAAAAAAAACCCAGCTCTCTAATGCCAGCTCCCAAGCTGCTGTCCACCTCAGGCAAAGGTAAATATTGACTGATAAGAGACATGATCATTTTGTGTTGTTTGGACTCCAAGGGGTGGAGTCCAGATTAGATTCTATAAATCTTAGAACTCAGTTCTCAGAAGCAGCTGGGACCCATAAATTCCTAGGAGTGCCTTAAAGAATTACGAGAGCTTAAAAATCTCTTAAATGTCTTTTTTTTTTTAAAGGGATAGGAGTCGGTAGGGAAGGGAAATATAGAACACTTTTTTTTTAAATAAAGGTTTTATTTATGCCTTCTGTTTCTTATATCAGTCATTCTCTGATATATACAACACTCCCACACATATCTAATCCTTCTTTGTAATAAGCAGCTAAGCAAAATCAATTGACAAAGTCAGTTTTTCAGTCAATCAACAAGCATTTATTTTTTTATCTTTTTTTTTTTTTTTGCTTTTTGGAGGGCAAGTGGGGGTTAAGTGACTTGCCCAAGGTCACACGGCTAGTTTTTGTGTGTGTATGTTAAGTGTCTGAGGCCACATTTGAACTCAGGTCCTCCTAACTTCAGGGCCAGTGCTCTATTCACTGAGTCACTTAGCCACCCCTTGACGAGCATTTATTAAGTGCTTACTATGTGCAGCTAGGTGGCGCAGTGGATGGAGTGCTGGGCTTGGAGTCAGAAAGACCTGAGTTCAAATTTGACATTTACTAGCTGTGTGACCTTAGGCAAGTCACTTAACCCTGTTTGCTTCAGTTTCCTCATCTGTAAAATGAGCTGGAGAAGGAAATGGCAAACCACTCCAGTACCTTTGCCAAGAAAATTCCAAATGGGGTGACAAATAGTTGAACTCTAATGAAAATGACTGAACAACAACAAAAAAGTGCCAGGCTCAATGCTAAAGCTGGGGATTTAAAGAAAGGCAAATAACTTTGTCCCTTCCCTCGCTGAAAGAAATGAGAACATGTGAATAACTAAAGATATAATGTATGCAAAATTCCTCCCCCACAGACCCTCTCCCACTTTCCTGCCAAGAGGAGAGTCATGTATTTCACCATCTATGTGCTCACACCAAGACTGATCATAGTAATTAATCTAAGATAATTAATCAAAGGCCTTTTAGTGTTGTTTTTATTTATATTATTGCAGTCAGTGTATAGATTTATATTTCTTTCCCAGGAATAAAAGCTTCTTGAGGGCAGGGACTGTGAATTTGTATATTCACCACAGTGCCTAGTACCTAGTAAATGCCAAATAAATGCTTGTTGACTAATTGATTCAATTACTTCGATTCAATTTAATAAGCTCCTACAATGTGCCAGGCACTGTGCTAAGAAATAAGAAAGACAGTCTCTGTCCTCAAGGAGCTTACAGTATAATGGAGGAAGACAAGACAATACTTAAAAGGAAGCTGGAAGGGGGTGGGGAGGGACACCAGGGGGTACCTAGAGTGAGGGCATCTTATTCCTTGGAGTTGAAACCAGGAAGAGCGGAAGATAAAGTAGAGTGATAGATGAATTGGCCCCTTTTCCTGTTTTCCCTCACCAAATGGTTGGTAAGATTTTAAAAGGCAGGGATGTTATTTTCTTTTGTTTGAATTCTGACCCTGTCTCCCCTCATCTTCTGAATAGTGCTCTGCCCACAAAAGACACTCATAAAGGGCTTGTTGATGACTCTTGGATCACATCTAGACATATGGCAAGATTGGCAGCAAGGAAAATCAATTTGTGGGTTCCCCACATGGACAGCACTTCTATCTAGCCCTCCACAACCAACCAATTGATCACAAATGGTTGGACTTATTTGTTGGTACCAACGACCTGGTCCAGTTTTTCAGTGTTAATGCCCTGAGGAGATGGACCATTTATAATCCAATGCTTTACTGAACCATTAACTGAAAAAAAAAATTAATCTAGCCACAAACATAGATTAACTTTTGCCAAATATGAGTCATGCTCCAAAAAGCATAATATGTTTATGAAAAGATTTCCCATTTAGCTAGAAGACCAACTGGAAACCACTCCAAGAAAGCAAACCTCTTTTCCAGAGAAAAAGACAGACAGCCTATAATTACTCTAAGAATCTATCCAGGCCACACTAGGCTTGCCACCTGTTTAGGTTTCACCCATATGGTCTGTGGAGATGGCTGGGTTCTTCCCAACCTGGGCATGAGATGCTTTGCCACATGTCACTGTAGGCAAATTTGGGTCCCCTGATGGTCATCCTGAAAGGCCATCTGGGGCTCAGCTTGTCTCCCATCCACTGTCATTGAAGTCAATCCATTAGCCTCAAATACTCAATCTAGAATCAAGTGGCCAAGATTTTCTCTGCAGGTGTGATGAAAGAGGAAAGGAGAAATATTGCCCTTGGTGCCATCCACTTGGATGGTTAATGTTTCCTTTTGCCAAAGAGATAACAAGCAAGAAGAAGTCATTCCAGGAAAAACCATATTGGGTTCCAGTCTTAAAGTTCAATCAAGTAATTCAGTTAACATTGAAGTGATTCCTACATGGGAACACACAAATGAAAGCTCTCTGCCCTCAAGAAGCTTATATTCTGGGGTCAAGGAGGGTGACCGGGACACAAAATATATCTAGATAGTGAAGGATACAAAGAAAGTAACCCAAAGGAACTTCAAAAGATACAATACTAACAACTTAGGTGAACAGAAAAGGTCTTACAAAGGGAGTGGCTCTTAACTTTTTCTTTGAAAAAGAAAAATTACAGATGTTAAGAGGCAGCAATGAGGAGTGAGGGCATATGAAGTATTCAGGGTGAGAAGTAGATTATCATGGACAGCAGCCAGTCATCAAGTCAGCGTGATTGGAATGGAGGCTATCTAAAGGGGAGCAACATGAAATGACTGTAAAGATAAGTGGAGAACCAGATTTTGGAGGGTTTTAACTGCTAGGCTAGACCCCAAGGCAAAGGAGTAGTCATCGCACTGCTTTTTTTCACTAATTCTCTGCCTAGTCCAGAACACAGAAGTGGTTTTGTTCCAGGGCTGACTTTAACTTCACCATGAGGAAATATTATTTATAAACTTTTTACAGTGCTAGTGTCATGAATAGAATTCAGCCCCTTTTAGTCGGTTAGTTTAGAGATTTAATTATTCTATCACCCTGCTCTGAAACCTTTTATGACTTGGGTTTCAAAATTCTAAGCATCTGCTTCCAGATATCATGTTTTCTCCCTTTTAATTCACCTTTTGGTCCTTGGGCTCCAGGTCCATCCTTGGGCTCTTTTTCAAAAACCGCATGTTTATACAACCCTACCTTCACCACAGGTAGAATTGTAACTAAGGTACGGTGGCTTGGGTTTTGTCTCAGGTTTCCAAAATTCAGAGGGGGGGCTAGCAGCACTTTCAGTCTGACTGCAACATAGAAATAACTGAGCTTAGCAGCAATTTGGCAAGAATAATTCATTAACATAGTGTAATAGAAGATAATTAGCCAGTGATGGCTCAGACCTTAGACCAGACAGACACCTTTCCTAGTAGGTCACATAGAACATGAGCAAGATTCCTCACAGTACTCTCAATCCAATATGTAGAGGCTTAGTGAGCCCATTTCTGGCCATGAGTGATTAAAGGACTCAGTACTGTGATAATGAAGATTCTTCTCATTGTCTGAGGAATCAAAATGGAGTGTCCTACAAAAGCATCACACACATTCCCTCTCCCTCTCTCTCTCTTTGAGTCTGTCTCTATATATCTTTACCTCTGTCTCTCCCCCTTTTCCTCTATGTGCATCTTTCTTTCTGTGCGTATGTATCTTTCTTTCTCTTTTTGTGTCTGTTTCTCTGTCTCCCTTCCTTTTTGTGTCTGTCTCTCTGTATGTGTCTGTCTTTATCTCTCTCTCTTTCCCTCTCTTTGTCTCTTTTTTCTCTCTTTTTCTGTCTCTGTCTCTTTCTCTCCTTCCATCTCTCTCTAGATTCCCTTATTGCTTTTTTAAGTGAGGAGGACTGCTATAAGCTCCTGGTTAGGGGAAAGAAGGGCAGTACCTTCTTTTTCTCCCCACCAAGCCACCAGGTATCTGTGAATGCAATGTTGCTTATGTATCTTTTGTCTCTTCAGTATTTATTCTTTCCTGATCCTAGGTGAATGAGTATCTGTGGATGAAATTGATCTGGCTGGGATCTTGTACCATTCAGAAGGCTGAAAAAGCCATCCATGCTTCCTACAGCTGGCAGCAGCAATGGATTCAGGGGAGAAGACAGAACAAAAGTTGAGCAAGCTGCTTAGCCCATCCCAGTGGTGTAGTGACTCCCTCAGAGGAGACACCAAGACCTAAATGTGGCCAGCCAAGCTGAGCATGGAGAACAACTCCTCCTTTACCAATGTGATGCCCTGCAACAAACTTGGCTGGGACATCAATAAGGGAGAAAAGACCTTTGGGAGGCATCAGTCTCTGGGTACCCCTTGGCCCCGCATCTTCCCTCCACATATGTCTCACTACCTTAGGGCTTCATCCATTCACCCCAGGTTCCTTATCTGTGAAAGAGGAGAATATACTCCCAATCTGAGGGATGTTTTTTATAACTTTTACCTTTTCAATGGACATTTCTTTTTAAAAGCTTTCTGATTACAACTGGTTGATTAGAGACCACACTGTATGGGGGATTGTGAGTAATGGTATTAGAAGCCACAACCTCTCAGCATTACCCCTTGAACCCAGCTGTCCTCTGGGAACCTAAGTGGCCAGTGCCAGTGGGAGCTGGGAGAGTGAGCCCAGTAAGCTCACTATAATAAGAAGCTACCAGTTGGTGGCCCCAACCCAGATGCCTAATCCTCACATTCATACCCACTATTCTGGTTGCACCATAGATGAGTCCCCCCCCTAGTAAGCAGGCTCACCATGTCCCAGGGGCTCTGTCATTTACTAAGCACCTACTGCGTGCCACAAGCCATACTAAGTGCTGGGAATATGAAAGAAAGCAAAAAGCAATCCCTGAGCTCAAAGAGTTCATGGTCTAAATTAGGAAGAGTCTCCAAGGGGAGGCACTGAGTGAGATTAGGGAGGGGTGCAAAGGGCTGCTCCGGGCCAAATCCTCCTCCCTTTCCCAACAAGTGGAGTTGAGGCTCATGTTGGTCCTGCTTGCTTCTTGTCTGTCCACAAGATGTGTCTGCCCCCTTAGCCCTGGCTCTGGGGATTTTAGCTGTAGAATTTCTGAGTTAGAAGAGGCCTCAGACATCCTCTGGTCTAATCCACTTAATGTATAGATGAAGATGATCATGCCCAAGGCCACAGAGCCCATTACTGTCGGTGCTCCCCCCTAGAATTCAGGTTGCCCAAGTCCCTCAGGCTCAGGCTCTTTCAATTACTACCATACCATGGTCACCTCTCTGTTCTATTAATAATTCAATCCCATTTAATATAATTCAACATATAGATATTAAATAATGTGGAGAGCAGTGTGCCCTAGAGGGGCTGGGGGATGTACAAAGTTTAAATAACACATGCTCATAGACTCAGAGATTTGGAGCTGGACAGGCCCTCAAAGGCCATTCAAACCAACACCCTCATTTTACAGGTGGGGAAACTGAGGCCCAGAGAGATTAAGTGACTTGTCCAATTTCAAGTAAATTGTGTCAGGGTAGGAACTGAACCCAGGTCTTTAGAACCTTGCACCATAGTCTGGGAGTGGGGGAACAGTCTGAGGGAGCTCAGACTATAACACACACATAGATAACTATAATATGCAATATTACATGATAAATGTTAGGGAAGGGGTGGCTAAAACCAAGTGCTTTGTGAGGACTGTGGGGTAAAATGTCTTCACTGGTAGGGGGTGGCAATCAGGAAATCTTTCAGAGACTAAGCGGCATCTGAATTGGGTTATAAATGACAGATAAGAATTCAAGAAGAGACAATGTATCATAAAAGGTAGGTAGTAAGACCTTGGAATCAGGAAAATCTGGGTTCAAGTCTAGCCTCTGACACATATTGGCTATGTGACCCTGGGTGAGTCACCCAACCATCAGGCATTTTCTAAGATGATCCCTGCTATAGAGCAGTGGCTGGCCTGTGTTAATAGAGGGCCTCATTGAGAGATTATACACAAATGCTAAGATGGAGTCAGGTTATAGAGTTTTGAATGCCAAGTAAAGAAGCATAAACTTTATTCATCAGACTCTAGGGAGCCCCCAAAAGTTGTTTGCTTTTGATTTGATTTAGTTTTTTTTGACGAGGGACAGGAATTGACCCTGTGATTGCACTGCTAAAGCAAACTTCCCTATCAATTAGTTCAGGTTGGCATCTTTTCTGCAAGTCATAATCTAAGAGAGTTATCCTTAAGTCACAGAGACTTGCCCAAAGTCACACACCAGTAAGTGGCAGAGACAGGACTTGAACCCAGGTCTTGCTGGCTCTGAGGTCAGTCCTCTATCCACTCTTCCATGCTCCTTCTCTATTTTTAAACACAGGAATGAAACAACTAGACATAGACATAAGGAAGAATGGATTCAAGTTAAGAGAGAAGGGAGGTAGAAAGACCTGGCTGGAGGCTACTATAATAATCCAAGATGGTGGCAGTGAACACTTGTATGAATATGGCAACAATCACAAGAGAGAGAGGAAGGCAAATGTGAGAAATATTAGAACTAGACCTGATGACTGATTGAATGTGGGGCATGAGGGAGAGGAAAGAGTCAAAGAGAACATCAAGGGAGACTAGGGAACTGGTGGTGCCAATGGAGGAAAAAGCTATGACAGAAGGAGGAAGAGGTTTTGATGGAAAGACAAGCAGCTCAGCATTAGACATATTTGAAGTCTTTGAGAGACAGCTAAGTGAAGGTGTCTTGGAGGTGGTTGGAAATACAGGTCAAGAGCTTGGGAAACAAACCTAGAAGCAAGAATCTGGCAGTCATCTGCGGAGGAGTGATGGCAGTAGCTAGGAGAGTGAATGAATATGCCCAGTGAAAGAACATAGTGAAGAAAGAGGATCAAGGACAGTCCCGAAGAGCAAGCAGCCTAAAAAGTTGGGAATAAGAAGCAAAGGAGTGAGAGGAGAGACTGGAGAGGTAGGGGGAGAATCAGAACGACGTGTCTGCAAAGCCACAGAAGGCTAGCGTATCCAGGTGGTCAACAGTTTCAAATGGGACAGAGCAGGAGGAGAGGGCAGTGTGGGCAATGAAAAGCGGCTGGGATTTTGATCCAAAGGACTCAGTTTCAAAGACTATCCCTGCCATTTACTGCCTGTGTGACCTTGAACAAGGATTTTCACATCTGAGTCTGTTTTCTTGTCTGTTAAATAAGGGGGTTGGCTAGCAGATCTCTGAAGTCATTTACAACTCTAAACCTTAGGATCTCTCTAAGGGAACGTATAAGGTGTAGACAAAATGATCTTCTTTCTACCCAGCTTAAATGGCATACAAGCCCATTGGCCCTTCAAGGTAGTCAGGAGCAGAGACAGCATTTGGGCCTTAGCTTCTCAGGTGAAGGGTCAGTGGGCTTGCCTGCCCAAAGTGAGTTACCAAACCAATCTGCTGTCTACACAGGTATCACAGGCTATGACTTTTCTTAAGTTTCAGCTCATCTTTCTGATCTTTACCGGTCTTTGGTCCTTCTGGGGCTCTCCTCTCCTGCTTCACCATTCTAGATGGCCTCTCTTGTCTCCTCTGTATTGCCGTCCTCCCTTCTGTCCCTTTTTTTTATTTCGTGGGCCTTTCACTCACCCTTTAGCTTCTTATTCCTATTTCTTTAGCACTTCCAATGTCACTCTTCTTAATTTCCTAACTTCTTTCAGACTTGGATAACATCACTTCCATTGATATACAACTTGGCCTCCCTGCCTTTTCAAAATGACTTCCCCCAAAATTTCTATTAACACTCTGAAAATCTCACCCTGATACTGAAACATAAACAACTCTGGCCCCTTTTCTGAGATGTCTCCCAAAAGTTCTACAACCATTTCTTTGGGAGCAGGGGGCTTTACTTAGTCCCTGGGAAAGTAAAAAGAATCTCAGATTCAAACGCTTTTTTGAGGAGATTGGACCTCAGAAGACAGTATTGTCCTTATTTGGTTTTTGTCTGACACAAAGTATGGAGCAGTAACTAGTAAGGGGTAAACAGGACTTTGTCAAAGGATGCTATCACTGGGAAGGGAGGTGGTCCTGCCTCCCAAGAAGAGTGCATTTCCTCTCCATAGTAACCACAGACTTAATGCCTTGTCTCTGATGCTTGAGTTGTACCAAGTACCATCACTCACAGGGTTCCCCTGTCATGTTATCCCCTCTCTCAGGGTCTACAGTCCCACCCCAATCCCTACAGAAACCAAGGCCTGGCTCTCTGGGGAACCCACCACCCCTTCTCTCCACATGACTACACCCTTCTTCAATCGGAGTGATCTCTTGGGGTTTTTTTGCCCTAAGTGAAAAATTTCCTCCTCAAAGATCTAGGTCTGGAGTTCTTAACCTAGGATCTGTAAATTAAAAAAAAATCCTTATATTTCAATATAATTTTTTTCCCTTGTAATTCTATGTATTTCATTTTATGCCTTTACAGACATTATTCAGAGAAGGGGAAGATGGGCTTCAACAGATGGCCAAAAGACACCAAAAAAGGTTTAGTCTCACGGTAGATAAATGGATCGAGTGTACCCTTTGTGATTAAAAAAAAAAAAAAGAATATAGGGAAATAAAGTTGTTTTGTTTTGTTTTGTTTTTTAAACAGGTCATTGATTAAATCTCCAGGTGATTTTCATACAGTGCTGCAAAATCTCCAAAGTAATGGTTCCAGCCCCAGTGGTCACTTAGTATGCAGAACCACCAGTTCTTTCCCATCTTAATTTTCCCCCCTTTTGTGATGGGTGGAAAGGCCAGGTCTGCCCTTCGTAATTACTTTAGGCCATCTAAGTGAGGCTGTCTTTAATCTAATCACTCTAATGGACAAGTAATAGCAGAGTTTGATGGTTAAACCGACTGTCCCCTTCTGGAGCAGAGCAGCTTCGCGCTCTCCTGGCAACTAAATCACGTTAGATTTGCATGAACCTTGAAGTCACATCTGTCAAAGTGTATCAGGAGAATAATTAGGCATCTATATCCAGTCCCATGCACAGTATGAAACAAGACTTGGAGACTCCTCCAATCTTCAGGCCAGGCTTCACCAAGAGCACAGAGAAATGACTGGAATTGAGGTCCTCTCCATGCCAGCGATGACTTAAAGCATTCTGCTTTAGCCTTATTCGGTTTACTAAATGTTCTGGAGCCCAGGCCGCATACAAAGTGCTTTCCCTTCCACCAGCTGTGAACAGCTGTATCTGTTTCTCCAGCCAGCGATGGCTAATTCCTGGATTACATTTTCTAAATTGATGTAATATAATCCGCAGAGTGTAAAAAAGACATTCCACTTTCTCCCAGCAGAAAAGCATGAGAAAAATCCCTGGGGGCAGAGGATCATATTTATATCATATTAGAGCATATCCCACCCTGCTAAATTCTTTACATGATATACAGCACCATGAAAGGTGAGGGGAAATTCATGGAGCACAGAGCTGAACTTTATCGGAAAGGTTTCTCTGCTTCTGAGGATTCTAAAAACCATTTCTCTGAGTCACTGCTTCCATCCATTAATGTAACACCCCCTCTGGGGCCATCCCCCTTACTAGAAAAGGGTGAGAAGAAAACTTACATTTCTTCCAGGGGTACAGCCCATTCTCCTGAAGGCTTCAGTCCTAGAATATATTAAGGAGAAGGGATTTGAGGTTCGAGGAAAGGAAACCAGACCAATTATGTCAAGAAAAGGAGACAGTGTCCAACTTCCCTTGTAGATCAACACTCAATATTAAATGTCTCATTCTACGGCAAGATTTTTTTTTTCCACACAAAAGTTTTTAAATAATATTTTTTCTTTTTTTTAAACCTGAGAAACAATAATATTTTTTTTTAATTTGATGAACACTTTAAAAGGAAGAGAATATTTCCATATGTAATGATGCTATGAACTCAGACAGTAACAGCTAAGTTGACTGTACCTTTCCTGGGAGGGGTGGGCACCAGTCTTATTATAATGTTGTTGATTCAAGTCACTATTTTGGTGTGTTCTCTCAACTTTTAGTCAGCAGTGATTAACACCCCAGTTCTACTGAACTAATATCAATTAATTTTTGTAGTTAGTCATTTCAGTCATATCTGACTCAGTGACCCCATTTGGGGTTTTCCTGGCAAAGATACTGGAATGGTTTGCCATTTCCTTCTCCAACTCATGAAGAAACTAAGGCAAACAGGGTTAAGTGTCTTACCCAGGGTCACACAACTAAATAGTTTTTATAAAGGGATATTTATTGAGAAGACATAGCAAAAACAGAAGTATATATACCTTGGGAGACACATTCTCCCCTGTGCTATTTAAAAAGTTTGAGAGACAGTTTCTGGGTAACTTAACTTTTATTGATAAGGCACTGGCATATTTGTTAATAAAAGGACAGTCATTTGGCTGTCTCTCTCTTAGACTAAAGACAATCATGGCAGGGTGGGCTCAGGCTCCTCAGGTTTCAGCTCATATGCCCTTTGGAAGAGAAGGGTTCCCCAGGATGACAATCAACCCTGATTGGTTAACAATTAATAAGAGAATGAATATTACAATGAGGGGCTGAACCTATTCAAATGACCTTTGAGCATGTCATTTACTTCTAAGTTACCCCCAGTCTTGGGCAACCTGTTGAAAAAATATATCCCCACTCAAACCTGAGTAGAGCACAATGGCTTCCCCACCTGGGTAGGGTCTGAAGAAAGTTAGTCTAATCTTATTATCACTAATGTCCTTCAAGAGACTGAACTTTCGAAATCATGACTTTAGAAAAAAAGGAGGAGTTCTGGATCTCCCCAAATCATTGGTTATTAATAATCATTTATCTCTCTCTCCTTCATGACCTTAGTCCCTGAGGAGAGACCTAACACCCTTTCTACCTGGCTTCATCCCCACCAAACATGGCATGCATGATGGATGGATGAGTCTGCATCTCTGCTACTGATGGCCTATGCAAGACAGGTAGGTCACTTGGGACCTTGCTCTACATCTACTGGCTATCCCCAGTCTCCTTCAGGATTCTTCAAGCAGAAAGACTAGATATAACAGAGAGGGAAAAAACAGCAGGGTCATGTACTCACAGGACACATTCCCCAATGGGAAGAGAAAAGTCTGAGGCCTCACTCCCAACTAAAGATTGAGTCTAAAACTTTCCCAATGCCAGCCAGTTTAGGAAGAGGCAGAGAAGAGACTGGCCCTGGCTGAATGTACCCTGTTCCCAGCTGTACAGCCAATCAATAGTTGGTCTTCTGATCATGTAGTCAGCAGACTTGAACCAGTTACAGAAGGTCTGGGCATGCATCAGAATAGAGAGCAGAATACTTCCATTGTATGTCATTATGCTCTCCAGAAGTAGGCTCTCCAGCCTCTTCCCTGTAGAAGACTGCATTTACTCTATCCCTCCCCCATTTTACATACACAAATTAGAAGGAAAAAGAGTATCATAGGTGAAACTAGTCTGTTTCTGAAATTCCTTCTCTTCTATGCATTATAAAAAAATGCTTTAATGATCTTTTGGTTTTTTTTGTTTTTCTTTTGGCAACACTAACTATCTCTGGCTCATCTCTTCCTCCCCAGAGCCTCCTCAAAAAGAAAAGAAAAAAGAAAAATACAATTCTTATAATAAATAAACATAGTCTAGCGAAAGAAATGTATGTATTTGCCAAGTCCAAAAACGTATGTGTCACTCCGCCCCTTGCATCCATCGCCTCTCTGACAGGAGGTGGCTGCCATGTTTTGGTGATGGCATTTTTCAAGATCATAAGTGGGCAGTGTAATGGGAATAGAAAAGGCAATGAATTTCTATTTGGGAAGTCTGAGCTCTGATCCCAGCTTACTGACACTTAGGTATGTGACCCTAAGCAAATGATTTCACTTCTGTTACAGCCATTTTCTTCCTCTATAAAATCCAAAAGTTGGACTAGGCGATTTTAAGGCATCAAATGTGTTTTGTTCTTTAAATTCCAAACCTGGTGCTCTTTCCATAACATCATCCAAGTAAGCTAAATGCTACTCCTTTCCTATCCCTCTATTTGACTGTGATTTCTGTGATGCAGAGACTGCATTTTCCTTCATGCCCGGGAATTCAACCCAATCCAACGTGCAACTTTGAAGCGCCTCCGAGGAGTCCCTAAAGATACATAGACCAGAATGAAACAGTCCCTGCCCTCAAGAACTATACTTCTGTTGGTTTATGGAGTAAGGGATGTAACTTGTCTACAGAGAACGTAGGTATAATATGAAATTACGCTATTCTGCAAAATGTACGTCTATCGATCTATGTCTGCACCACACAGCTCATTATTACATGTAACATGCAGATAAATAATATATATGTACTACAGAGCAAATCATTCAGCACTGAAATATAATGACTAAAGTACTAGATATAAAGCAGGTAAGTACTGACTCTGTGCCCCAGCATGCGAAAGGGATTTAAATGCAGCAAATTTGCATGTGGAGCAAGGATGGGAACTGAGCCTATTATTATAATACTTAGAAGTTTAATGGTGGATATGATCAAGCCAGTGCTTATCTAGTGGGTAGAGCCTAAGAAAGAAGGATGCACTATTTGGTACCTCCTTGAGAGTCAGGTGCAAGAAGACTGCAGAGGCAGGAAGAAGTCGGGTTGTACAGGGCTTTAAAAGACAAACAGGATTTTCTATTTCTTCCTAGAGGCAATAGGGAGCCAGAGCTGCCCTTTAGAAAGATCTATTTGACAACTGTGAGGACGATGGGCTAGAGTGGAAAGATACTCTTGGCAGAGAGACCAAGCTGCCGGTTATTGCAACAGCCCAGGTGCAAGATGATAAGAGCCTGAACCAGGGTTGGGGCAGTGTCAGCGCAGAGAATGTCAGCAAGGCAGAATGGACAGGACTTGAGAGCAAATTGGATATGAGGATCAAAAAGAGTATACATGTGCACTCACCCTTCCCCTTCTCTCCCAATACAGAGCCACACACACCTATACACTCTTGCTGTCACTGACACACATGTGTGTATATAGATATCAATATATATTCACACATAGATACATACGTGTATGTCTGTATGCATATAAATATACAAATATTCATACACATATATACATGCACACATGTGAATGTGTGTGTTATATATACCAATATATATGTATAATACATATTTTATAGCATATTTATATTTTAAAATACATCTATGTATAATACATATATTCACCCCTCTCTCTAGCCCTCCAGACTTGCTCTTCCAAAAACATCAGAGAAAGGCATTCTCAGTTTATTATCCTTAAAGTGCCAGTATTTCCTAAAGAGCGGGCCTGACTATGTCACTCTCTGTCATCCCCACCCCACCCCCCACACACTTAATAACCTCTAATGGCTCCCTATTACCTCTAGGATCAAATATAATATCCTCAGGTCGGCATTTAAAGATCTTCACAACCTGGCCCCTTCCTACCTTTCTAGCCCTATGTATCAGCAATGCAGCATTCACAATGCCTACAGTAACTATAAATATGCTGACATGGTTATTAATCACAAAATGTAACAGGCTCTCTACATAAGAAATATAGCTAGAGCACTCATTTAAATACCAGAAA
>CM053590.1:31195177-31210755 GCA_028646515.1 Pseudochirops corinnae
CTAACTAGCTGTATTATTTAGGACAAGTCCATTCATCCATCAAGCATTAATTAGGCACTTACTATGTGCTATGTACTTTATTAGACACCAAGGATACAAAGACAAAAATGAAAGGGTTCTTGCTTTCAAGGAGTTTATATTCTATTATTTCCACTATTTCAACCTTAATTTCCTCATCTGTAAAATGGTGAAGTTGGAATAGGTGATCTCTAGGGCCCCTTCTAAGTCTGACATTAAATGATTATATCAGAATAGTACAGAGAGGAGAGAGCACTAGCCTGGGAGTCTGGTTTTTACTCTAAGCATTGCTCTGACAATAACTGGTTTTATGGCCTCGGACAAGTCACCTCACCTAAAAATACTTCAATTTCTTCATCTATAACATGAACTCTTTGGCCTCTTCCAGCTGTAACACTCTGTGAATCAGTGATTGTAATATGCCTTAATATGATGATGCTCAGAGAGTATGGAGATATTTGCCACTGCATTTGCTAGAGTAGTCCAGACTGCTATTTTTTAAAATCTTTTTTTTTTAACAGTTTGTATGATTCTTCCTGCTCAATAGGACTTTCAGGTATCACTTCTTAATGTTATCAAAGCAATTGCTTCCAGCAGTACCTTATTTCTCTTTCAAATTTACTGCTTCGAATTTGATAAGAGCCAGGAAGCCAGATAACAAATCTCGATAAAAGTGTGAATAGACCATAGTAAATAGACTCTGAATGAAGTCCTAAGGGAACTCTTTTATGAATAATCTATACGCACTTTGTGACATCTATATTGCCTATCCCACATGATTTGGCAGTTTATTCCATGGTTCTCGGCTGTGGTTTGGATAGTTGAGGCAGATGGGTAAATGAGGCATTATTGGTTTTCATTCCCATGTTCTTGCTCTTTGAAGGTATGGTCTTCAGTTCTGGCTCTAATGATGACTCACAGTGCACTTTGATCAAGATACTTCATCATTCTGGGCCTATCTTCTCGCCTGCAAAATAACAAAGTAACACGTGTATGGCATTTTATGTTTTTTAATCTTTTGAAATATTTCATTAGGTCAAATTTGATGACAAATGAGGGGACTGAATGATATGGATTAGGTCTTTCCTACCTCAATGCCCCATTTATGTCTGATTTTCCAGATCAAGTGAGTCAAAAGTCTTCAATGGACCCAAGTTACTTTGAGGCATTTAGCTCCTTTCTGGTAGACGTGCACAGTCCGCATTACTCACAGTCATACTGGAAGGGAAGGTCTCAATTTGCTCTTCTGCATTGTGGCTCAGTCTTTAGTTGCTCCTCTACTCTCTTGAAGTCTGAGTTTGAGTTTTGTAGTGGAGTTATTTCCCTTCTTTCCTGGAGGTGAGGTCCAGGAGTCCTGGCTACTCCACTAATGCCCCTGGGGCTGCTACCATCTCTCAGTCCATGTGATCCATTCCTTGCTTGAGCTGTTCTATCTTGAATTACCTTTCAATGGCTGCAAGGGGCTGAAAGGGCTCTGGGGCTTCCATTCTCTCCTCTTTCCAACTGATCCTCCATAAAGTTTTCAAAATAATATCCCTGAACCAATTCTGACCATGTATATGCAGAATGTTCTATTAAAACTAATAAGATTGGGGGGGAGGGGGGAGGCAGTACATGAACTGCTTCCTAGCAGTATGAAGAATGGATTTCAATAGCTTCTTGGTAGTAAGAATACATAGAGTAGATTGATGTCCAACTGAACTGATCTTCCATAATATCCCAGTGACTCCAGTGAAAATTCATCCATTTCTTCTAGTTGTTTGACTTGTGAAGCACACTGGTTTTTGGAAGCTTAAAATTCTATTGCTCCACTTCTTCATATACTCCAGGAAAAAGGTAGCCTAGCCCAGGTTTACTCCAGCTTCAGGATGACAAGCCTCCTAACCTGATAACTCCAACCACACACCCAGATGACAAGCCCAGTATACAACCCACAGAGCTCCACTCTCATCTTGTTCTCCCACACGATGCAATGCTTGAACTTCAGTAGAATGTTCTTGGGAACATCTCTGTGATAGCAGCTCTCCCCGACTTGGAATCTTCCTTCCTTTTACCTTCTGTTCATCAGTTTGCTGTAGGTCACCACCAACAGCTGAATTGGCTCTTGAAAGCATTATCTTGTCGACTGAATCCAGCCCATTCCAGGGAGAAGCAGCCAAAGCCCTGTTCCAAGTACTTGCTGCATCCATACTTCCCCCCCCTCCCGTTTCCCTGGTAACTCTGCTGGCTGGGGTGAGGGTGCTCCTTTTTATAGGTCTGAGATGTACAACAGGCATGACTCATTCACTCATGCTCAATGAGACTGCCATGGGTCAACAGGGTCTCAAGCCAAGAGTACTTCCTGGGCCACATCAAGGAGATGCCCTCAGTCTTCTCAATGTAGTGTTAATTGGGTGTCCACACCTCCCACTGGAAGATATCTCCAGAGGCAAAACAGAACAGAATCCTCATCCTTTAACCTCAGGAAATTAACCAGGCTCTTGAAAAACCAAATAGAGCATTTTATATTTGACCTTGTGGTTAATAGAGAGCCACTAGAGGAAACGCCTTTATTTTGCAGATGAGGAAAAAGTTAAGTAATAATAATATACAATACCTACTATGCGCCAACCACTGCACTAAGCACTTTACAAATGATATCTCATTGGATCCTCACAACGACCTGGGAAGTAGGTACTATTATTATTATATTTTACAGTTAAGGAAATTGAAGTAGAGCTTAAGTGATTTGCCCAGGATAACACAGCCAGGAAGTATCTGAGGCTGGTTTTGAAATCAATGTTTCCTGGCTCCAGGCCCAGTGCCCTAGCCACTGTACCACCTGGCTGCCTTAAATGACTTTGTCTCCACTAGTTTCTGGCTCATCTTCCCAAGAACTTTTAAAAGTTCCAAGTTAAATAGAGACCATTAATGGTGATAGGTGGAGGAGACATGAAGTAGAGACAGACTTTCCTTAAAAAAGGAAAAAAAAGAGGAAAGTAGAAGAAATTGACAATGAGAATTGATATTGATAGAGGGAGAAGAGACTAAGACTTCCTCTCCAGAAGCCTGCTAGCCTTCCCCCACTGGTGAATTCCTTTTGAAGCCACCATTTTGTGGAAGAGCCCAGGCAGTCTTTACTCTCCTGCTGGACCTGCTCCTGACCTTCTGGATTTCAAAACCACTTCCCTGAACCAAGTACCTTCATCTGCCTCCACCTCCATTTTCAGCTCCCTTTTGTCCTTTTGATGTTGCCTTCTTCTGTTAGAATGTAAGCTCTTCAAAGGCAGGAATTATCTTTTTGCTTGTATTTATATATACTTAACATAGTGCCTAGTACACAATAAGAAGTTAAATCCATCCAGCCTTCCTTCCTTCCTTCCTTCCTTCCTTCCTCTCTCCCTCCCTCCTTTCCCTCCTTTCCCTCCTTTCCTTCTTTCCTTCCTTCCTTCCTTCCTTCCTTCTTTCCTTCCTTCCTTCCTTCCTTCCTTCCTTCCTTCCTTCCTTCCTTCCTTCCTTCCTTCCTTCCTTCTTTTGCAAAGGCCATTTACTAGATTACATAGCAAAAACTAAAGCTACAAAACTTTCTCCCCATAACCTGGGTGGAATATACCACCTGTGAAGAGTGGGCACCGAAAGTGAGATGTTCATGAAGGGAATACATAAGCCAAAGCAGCTCCTACCTCTGGTGCTACAAAGTCCTTATGTCCTGTGTCTCCCTTCTTTGAGCCCTCATTGCCCCATGGGGATACAGGGTTTCTCCTGAGTTGTTTTCTCAGTTGGGTTCTTGGGCTCTGTTTCTCACCATAGCTTTACTTGAGATTGCCAAGGCTGTGCTAGTTCTTAAATTCATGGTCATCTTTCTTCTCTGCTGCTAGTAGTGGTCCCACTGCTTGAAACTTCACTTTCTCTGAATGCATTCCAGGCTTTTTGGACTGGGGTGCTGGTCAAAGACCAACTCTCTTATCTAAGTAATGATAGGCTAGAGTAGAATTAAGAGCTTTATATGTCAACCCAAGGAGTTTGTATCTGGTATTCAAAGGAGATGCTGGAGCTTCTTAAGGAGGGGAGTGGAGTGACAAGACCTATGATTGAGTGGCATCAATTTGACAGTTGTATGGAGGTTGAGCTGAAAAGGGAAGATTCTTGAAGGAGACTAATTAGGAAGCTATTTCTGTAGTTGGGCAAGAAATAACAAGGGCATAAACTAGAGTTGTGGATGTGTGAGTGGAGAGAAGGTAATGGTGGTTATGGAGCTAGAATAACCCAGACTTTGCAGCTAGCTTGATATCTAAACCTAAGTGACCAGAAGAGTGATTATATCCTCAATAGAAATGCAGAAAATAGGAATGGAGGTCACTTTGGGCGGGAAAGATAATGAGACCTGCTTTGGATGACTTATGTTGAAAAGAATATCCCATTGGAAGTTTCCTCGACTGTTGATAATGTGGGACTAGAGTTCAGGAGAAGAACTTGGATTCATCTACACGAGGACAATACTTGAATCTATGGAGAGCTAAAGAAGTCATCAAGATTGAGTATGGAGTGAAAAGAGATGGCCAAGGAATCAGCATTTATATAGCATCTACTATATGCCAGGCATCATGCTAAGTGCTTCACAAATGTCTCATTTAATCCTTACAAAAGCCTTGCAGGGTAGGTGCCGTTATTTCCATTTTACAATTGAGGAAACTGAGACAAACAGAGGTTAAGTGACTTGCCCACGGTCATACAGCTAGTAAGTATCTGAGGCTGGATTTGAACTCAGATCTTCCTGACTAAAGGCCCAGAGCTCAAGAATATTGGGATATATCCAAATAAGGAAGCAATATATCAGCAGAGAATCCAGGGAATTCAGAGTATTCTGAAGGAGAAGGGGGTCAACAGTGTCAAATGCTGCAGAGAGCCCAAGGAGTCCACCAAAAGTACAATGAAGCTGTTCGAGTGAAGGCCAGGAACTAGCTGGGTATTTTAAGCAAGCTTCTTAGTCTATCAGGACTCATTTCCCAACATGTAAATGGCAATAATAATACTTCTTTCCTACCTGGCTTCAGGAAAGAACATGAGAATTGCAGCAATAGTCTCAAGTACCATGATTATCTACCCCCTGGGAAGTCTCCATTAGGATATCCAACGTACTTAGCCCTGCCTTGGGTCCATAATTTCAAAGTAGCTCTAAAAGCCACAATGACAAAACTCAGATACATGGACTCCTCCCCACAGAAGAGTATCTGAGACCACAGAAGTGAATGAACGAGTGAGGACTATTTAATTCAGGGGCAAAGATCTTGGGGGAGTAGGAGAACATTGCTCACATCCCCAAAAATATCCGTCCCATTCATCCCCTTCTCTCTACTCATATGTTCTTTTATATGTCAGTTCAGACCCTCACTACTCTCACTTGAACTATGGTAACAGATTCCTAATTCTTTTTTCTAGTCTTTTCCCTTTGCAATTCATCTTCCACACAGATTCCAAATTGATGTTTCTCTTTCTTTCTTTCCTGTCTTATTTTCTTTTCCTTTCCTCTCCTCTCCTCTTCTCTCTTTTCCTTTCCTTTCCTTTCCTTTCCTTTTTCTTCCCTACCCCCTCCTTTCCACTCTCTCTGTCTGTCTCTCTGTCTCTCCCTCTCTCTCTATCTCTGTCTTTCTCTTTGTCTCTGTCTCCCTGTCTCTCTCTGTCTCTCTGTCTCTGTTTGACTTCTGTCTCTGTCTGTCTCTCTCTCTCTGTCTCTGTCTCTCTCTGTCTCTGTCTCTCTGTCTCTCTCTATCTCTCTCTCTCTCTCCCCCTCCCCCCCTCCTTCCTTCCTCTCTCCATTTTACCCAGGCTGGAAGTTCAGGAGACTATTCATAGGACAATCTCACTACCAAATGGTGTGGGAGATTTAAATCATCCTTTCTCCAACCTGGGTCTGGCTCACTTTACCTTTAGGCAACCTAGAGACCACCTGCTCCTGGAGGTTCATGAAACTGATGCTGAACTTAGTGGGGTTATCAAGTCAGCATAGCCCACTGAAGTTCAGAGCTCCTGATCTCAACAAACCCTTTAGCTTTAGCCTTCCCAAGAGCAAGGATTACAGGTATACACCACATACCCTGGCCAATTTGATATTTTTAAAACATATCAGATTATGTCTCTTCCTTAATTAAAAAAAACTTCAATAGCTCCCTACATTGTATATAGAATAAAATATAAAACCTTCAGCCTAGCATTTAAGTTCTTTTACCTTTTCAGTCTTGTTCCATGTTATTCTTATGTCCTCTCTATTATAGTCAATCTGGCCCACTCTTAATTCTTTATATGTATTTCCTATTTCATCTCCATGCTTTTGCATGATGGTCCCCATCCCCAACTCATGCCCTAAATTTACTCCCTCTCATCTTTATCTCTTAGAATTCCTAATTTCCTTGAAAGCACAGGTCAGATGCCACCTCTTACAAAAGCCCTTTCCTCCCCCTCATTCTTCCCTCTCCCATCATTTGGTAGGACTGTCTTACTACTGGAATTACTCTGTGGTGTTTGTGCATGCCTTGTATTTACATGTTGGTGTACATTTGTAGAATGGAAGCTATCTGAGGATAGGCACTATTTCCCTCTGGTTTTTGTGTCCCCAGAGAGCTATCACAGTGCCTGGGACACAGTGGGTTCATCTAAACGAATTAACAAGACAGTTTGGGAGATTCACAGAAAAGTTGTCCGCCAAGGGTTCTTCTTAGAACGCTTTTGGTTATAAATTAAGAAGAGAAAGAGAGAAGGGGCTCTTTGGCATGGATATTCTGCAAGCAGACCTGCTGTCTGCTGGGTAGTTCAATGATGTAAACAAGCTGATTTCCCCAGACAGTTGCATTTTCTGTTTGGCTTGTGCTCTCAATTAGCCAGATGATGTAAAACCAGATTTGGAGGAATTTTCCCTCTTTTTTCTTCCCAGAGCTCCATTTTCCTTCCTCTTTCCCAACTCCTGCCTTCCATTGCACCCTCTGCTCCCCAGCTGTGGAAAACTTTGCATCTCCAGCAGCTGCTTGGCACCACTGAGCCCTGAGTTCTTTGATTCTTTTTTCTGCTTGTGGGATTTTTGAGGGGGCAGGAGGAGAAAGGCATGGTTGGAGTGGGGGATGGGGAGGAGGACAGTAATCAATACAGTCTTGAACTTCAGGGCAAAATGCCCTTGATCTGACTAGTTAGTTTCTAGCCACTGAGAATATAGCAACTCTACAATCTGGCAGAATGTAGCTGATGGATTTGCAGAAGGGCTCAAGTATAATTGGCATTTTAATGGGAAAATGCCATGTTCCCAAGTGTCAGAATTGCAATAAGATACTCCATGGGCCATTAACACAGTTCTTGGGTAATTAAAGTTGTTCACCCATCAGTCTTGGTCTCAGAACATACCCAAGGCATGAAGGAAGCAGTGTTCCTGGAGATGCCCAATTGTCTAATGCCACTAAATTGGACTCTTAATTATGGAAGCATTACCCACATGTGCAAAAAGCACCATAACTGCTTTTTGTTTTCCTCCCTCCCTCCCTCCTTTCTTCTTTCCTTCCACCCTCTCCTCCTTCTTCCCCTATTCTCTCTTCTCCTTTCTTACTTTCTTTTTACCTCTTTCTTTCAAGTATTTATCAAGCCGAATGCAGATAACTATTCTGGAGAGGTCAGACTAGGGTAATAACTTCAGATGGAGGAATTAATTCTTAGTTATCCATCCTAACTTCATAAGGATATTTTTCAGTTCAATTCATTTCAACTCAATAAACACTTACTAAGCTCATCCCTCTAGTGTCTTTATACTACTCTTCCCTACCCTTCACTGTGCCCTCTGGAAGTCTTATTCTCTTGTTAACAAGTTGTCTTTCATATTAGACCTATGCCCTCCCTCCTGGAAATTGTTTTCCATAAATATTTGTATTTATTTATAGTACGTACCATTAATTTCCCACAAATAGAACATAAGCTCCACAATGTAAGCTTCATTTTGGTTTTGTTTTTCTAGTGTCTGACTCAGTGCCTGGTACGTAGTAGGTGCTTAAGCAAAAAAAATCCAATGAGATAACATATAAAGTGCTTTACACACCACAAAGCACCATAAAATGCTATTATTATTAATCAACACTTCTTATGTCGAACTCAATTGAATTGAACTGAATGTTGCTGCTATGAGTTTGGCACTATGCAGCATGCTAGACATACATAAGATATTGTCTCTGCCCTCAAGAACTTACGATCTAATAGGAAGGATGAGGCAGATACATGAACGGCAAAAATGCCAGTGATTATATTAAGCACAAAATACAGGTCCAGAAAAAGTGTTACAAGAAACTCCAGGAGAGTTTGCTTTCAGGCGGGTGGGATGGACAAGGTGACAGGAGAGGTCTGAATATGCCCAGCTAGAGGGCACCAAGTGACGTAGACAGGAGAGGAAAGGATGCCTATAGGAGACAAAGGTAAGCAGGTCTGGATGGAAAGCAGAAGAGGAGGATAGGTCTGGAATGACTGAAGCCCTGAAATACCAGGAAAAAGAATTTGTACTTTATTTGGCAGCAAAACTTAAGATGTTTGAGTAGAATTGAGGCGTGATTAGGGGGGCAGTTAAGTGGAGCAGTGGAGACAGGGCTGGACCTGGAGTCAGGAAGACCTGAGTTCAATCCATCCTCAGACAGGTACTAGTTGTGTGACCTTAGGCAAGTCATTTTACCTCTGTATCCCTCGGTTTTCCTATCTGTGTGATTTACAAACCTTAAAACTACATAATTGTTAGCTATGATTATTAAAGATCTCTTGATTAAATATTAGGGGTTCAAGGATACAGAGAGGGATAGTGAATAAAGCACTAGATTCAAATTCAGGGAATATGGGCTAGAGTCCTAACTCAACTCCTTACTCTCTATGTGACCATGACTAGAGAAATTTTTTCGTCTTCTGTTTTCTCATCCAAAATATATAGAGATTGGATTAAATGACCTCTAGCTCTTAGGCTTAGGCCTGTGGTTCCATGACTGGACACAAAAGTGAGTAGGGCTCTGATTTTCGTTTTTTCTTTTTTTTTTTTTTTTTTACGTTGCTTCAGAAGGAGTTTTCTGACTCTAGGTTGGTTGGTGAGCTGGACCATAGACTGTGGTTTCCATATATCAGGTTTTAGCTGAGTCAGGGAAGAACTTTCTAAAGCAGTAGTTCTCAACCTTCCTAATGCCGTGACCCTTTAATACTCGTATATGGGCGTATCTCCATGTGGGCAGACCTGTCTGGAGATGGATAGAGGAGTGGTGTCTGGTTCCTAAGACCATCGGAAACATGTGTTTTCCAATGGTCTTAGGCCGCCCCTGTGAAAGGGTCGTTCAACACCCAAAAGGGTCGCGACCCACAGATTGAGAACTGCTGTTCTAAAGTAAGGCTATTTCTGTGGTATTCACTCCTGGAAAAAAAACAAAAACAAAAACAAAACATTGAACTCTACCACCCAGTCCTCGTCTTTTCCGTTTCCACGGCCTCCATATGGTTGATGGCAGTTGTGTGTCTGCCAATGACTCTCCAGGGATAGGTTCAGGTCCTTAGAATCCAGGCGCTCCGGATGTTCAGTGGTCTCTAACTCTTCATGATTACACTTGGGGTTTTCTTGGCAAAGATACTGGAGTGGTTTGCCATTTCCTCCTCCAGCTCATTTTACAGATGTGGAAACTGAGCCAAATGGAGTTAAGTGTCTTGCCCTGGGTCACACAGCTAGTAAGTGTCTGAGGCCAAATTTGAACTCAGGAAAATGAATCTTCCTGATGCCAGGCCAGGCACTCTGTCTACTTCACCACCTAGTTGCCCTGAGGGCTCCAGAACCCTTTTTCTCAGGGTAAATGAGTGAGTACATGGGCCGATGCCCCTAGGGGTTTATTAAAGGTCCCCAGTGAAGAAGGCATCTGTCCCAGGGGGTCTAGGCCCAATCTTTACTCTACTCCTCTCTGATCATAAAGGGTAAAGAGGGTGAAAAGCCACATCTATGACTAAGAATCCCTTTTATAACCAGCACAAAGAAGTGGCTGATGTACAAAAGTCCATCTCACAATAGTCAGAGCTGACCAGTTCATCCCTAATTGATCCACAGTGAGGGAAGAATAAATTAAATGAGCATGTGTTCAGAATTTACATCAAAATGTAATCCAGGTCTCACACAAATGCTTACCTCCCTCATCAAGATGAACAGGGAACTCCCATGATCAAGCTCCTCCCAATTAAAGATTTTCAGTCCCTGAAAATCAAAACAGGATGCCTTTGAATGCATTGGGTCCATATCCCTGATTCTGGATTGTTCTCTAGGGACCTGGGAAAGCTCCAGATTGTCAAGAAATCCATTCAATGCAGCTGCTGCCTTTGTTCCTGAATGACTGCCTAGTTCCTTGACTCCGGGCCTCCAACCCCCACCTCTAGGAACCCATAACAGTTTCCATGATGCACAATTCTTAGATGCTCTACAAATGAACAACTATTTATGAGGGCCAGGACCTCCCATTGATGGGTGAATTTCATATTAACCCCCAATTCAAACATGTACAAAATTCCACTAACTTCACATCTGCTTTAATGCTTATGAAGGTCTACCCCAAACCTCTAGCAGCAACAGCAAGATTGAAGGGAGAAAAGACAAAACAAATTGTTCTTTATTCCCAAAAGGTAAAATGTCTCAATTGTAAGTGGTTAGAAGGTAGGGTACTTGCACATGGTAGTAGTGGTGACCATGGTAGAAGAGTTCATAGATGTTTAACATAAAATGGATGTATGCATACTTTAGAGACCCCAAGAATACCAAACTTGCTAACTTATTTCTCTCTCTTACCCCAACTTTGGAGATACTCCCTTTTGGAAATCCATGATGAATCTTCCTTTCAGAAACTGCTAGATAATTCTTAGAAAAAATAAAGGCTACATTCTACCCTTGCAAGGAGGGGACACTGAGTGCTGAATTTTGTGGTTGACATTTACAAGCCCCAGCACAGGGCCATTATATATCTCAACATAGTCAAAAAGATAGCAAGGGAAGCAATATAGGGGAAGAACCCCCATATATTTGCCCCCATCTGGATACCATGCTCTTGGGCAGGGATTGAGATGAACAAAAGGATATTAGGTGGAATGATATCTTTCCCCACCTCCTTCCCATAGTATCCATGACCAGAGTTCTAGCCCTGACCACTTCCCATCTCTGCCGCTTCCTGCCTGTGTAATCTGGGGCAAATTAATGAAGTTTCTTAGTTCCCTCGTCTGTACAAAGAGGGAATTGACCTAGTTGGTTTCCGAGATCCCATCCAATCTATGAGTCTCCATGCCCTCTTCTCAGGAGGCAGGGAGTAAGAGGGCTGTGCTACTAATTACTTATGTGGTCTTAGTTGACCATCACCTTCATCTGTCATGCCTCAGTTTCCTAACCTGTAAAGTGTAGGGGGCAAAGGGGTTGGCTTTGATGACCTCTGAGGTCCCTTCCAAGTCCAAATCTAAGCCGCTCTAACTAGGTGATTCCCCCAAATCTCTTCCAGCTGTACATTTCAGTGGAAAGAATGCTAGATTGGAATCATGGGACCTGGGTTTAAAGACTAGCCTTGTCACTTACTCTTTGTGTGATGTTGAAGTTGCTCTTATTTTGTTCACAGCAACATAATTTCTAAAAGGAAATATTGAAAATTTCTGCAATGAGATCACAATAGCCCCTTCTTCTTTGTCCTGGATGACCTTATGGGTCATCTGGCTTTAAATCTGGTGATCTATAGGTAAAGAGAAAAAGGAGGAGGAACTTCTGGATGATTTGGACCCATCCAGAAAGGGAGAAGAGAAAGTAAAGCTGTTGGGGGAATGGGTTTGGGAACCTCACTCTCCCCCCACCTCCTCTCCCACACATCCTCCCTTCTATCTATCCCTTTTCCCCTCCATCAGGTTCAGAGTGTCTTGGGAGCCAGCAATTTTGGTTTGCCTCTGTTTCCCTCTCTGTGCTCTGCCCATTGCTTTGCACACAGGCCCATCCCTGGAATAATGCCCATTCATCCCCGCCCTGTTCCAAAGCTTCAGTCGAGAAAGGTTCCCAAAGGACAGATTTTCTGCTGACGGTTAACTTTGACAGCGTCCATGTAACAAACAAATCGCTTCCCTTCATTGTCTCGGGGTTCCACAGTGCCCTCCTGTGGTCGATAATGCCAGCTTGTATGTGCAATGTGCTGCGGAGTAGAAGGGAAAGATCTCTTTCCTATCACCAAAGAGCCTCAGCCAAATCCTGCACAAAAAAAGGAGCCTGAATTCCGCCCCCACAAAGAGACCATCAATCACTCCCCAAAGAGAGCCCTAACCACCTCAAAAAAGCCCCTAACATCTCCTCAAAAGACAACCTCAACCACCTCCCCAAAGAAAGCCCTAACCATCCCACAAAAGAAGCCTCAACCCCACCCCAAAAGAGCCTCAATCATCCTCCACCTCAAAGAGAAAGCCTCCCCAAGAAAGTCCCAAACATCCCACAAGAGAGCCTCGACCATCCCCTCAAAAGATACCCTCAGTCATACCCTTATGTAAAAAGGGAGGCCCAGTCACCTCAATAGAGAGCCCTTAACATCCCTTCAAAGGAGAACCCCAATCACCTCTAAAAAGAGAGCCCCAACCATCCCACAAAAGAAAATCCCACCATCCCCTCAAATAGGGAGCCCCAACCATTATACAAAAGAGACTCAACCATCTCCCCAAAGAGCCTCAATCCTCCTCCACCCAAAAAGGGAACCCCAACAATCCCCTCCCAGAAAAAGAGATCTCCAAACTTCCCACCCCCTCCCAGTGGGGGGAGGGATAAGAAATATCCTATAGTCATTTTCCCTCAGGGAAGTATTCCCCTCCTAATCTCATGTTGAAAAGAACAGCAGCAATGATCTTTGCAGTCTGCATGTGCTGGGAGGCCCTCCTCAGTGCCAGTCACTCCTGCTTCAGTCAGCCTCTAGCCTGAGATTCTTTCAGAGCTGCAGGCTGGCACAGTGAAATTGGGAGTTGAATTGGGAGTAAACGGTCCTTGGTTCAAAATTAGCCTCTGAAGTTCTGTCACCCTCAGGTAACTAACTGAATTCTCTGAGCCTCTGTTCCCTCATTTGTATAACAAAGGGGCTAGCTCTAAGGTCCCTTCTGCTATCCATTTAAAACAACTAAATCCTCAATTTATCCACAGGAAAAATGAAAATCACTGTGAAAAAATGGGAAGAGAACACTCCCAGGAACAGTCCCTAGGTCCCATCTAGGGAACTAGAGAAAGGCCAGTCGAGGCCCCAGGTGAGAAAAACAAGTTATTTAATAGCTTAGTTAGATGAGTACAGAAAGAGTGTGTCATGTTAAGTGGCCTGAGTTAGTGACAGCTTCAAGGGCTCCTAATCTCAGCACTTTTCAGAGAATCATAGATTTAGAGCTAGGAGGAATCTTGGTGGTCAACTACTCTAACACCCCTATTCTACAGTTTATGGAACTGAGATCAGAAGAAGTAAAACGACTTGAAAATCATGCCAGCAGTGAGGGGCAGAATCAGGACTTGAACTCAGGTTCAAATGTCCCAAGTAGCCTTTCTCTAAGGATCTGTGATCTCCTCCATTAGGGGACTCCCTCCCAATGGTGACAATCTTACTCTAGGTAACTCCTCCTTGTATCCCTTTGTATATGTTCCACCGAGGGTCCACCCGATACTAAGGAGCCTCTTCCCCAGATCTCTTGATGTGGTGGAGCATTAAGGCTATCCTGCTACTGCCCCTCAATCTCACTGAGTAATCCACTGTTGCAGGCCACAAATCTCAGTGACCATAGGGACAAAGATCCAGGGCCCAAAGAGACATCAGAAGTTGGCAACTCTTTTATTTTATGAGATGAGAAAATTGAGGTTTAGGGAAGCTAAGTCATTTGCCTACGATTTTTTGTTAATCATTCCTTAGAGATATTTTGTTCTTTGACCAACAAGTCACCAGAGTTTTTAATAGAAAAAACATTATTCAAATACTACACAGTTATAATAATGACTTAGAGACTCTGTTCTTTAACTATGCAATTCTAAAATACATTTTCATTCAAGGTGTGATTTGAACTCAGGTCAAATGACTTGAGGTAGTACAGTGGAAAAAGCATTGGGCTTGTAGTCAAGAAGTCTCATCATCCTGAGTTCAAATCCAACCTCAGACACTTACTAGCTCTCTGACCCTGGGCAAGTCACTTAACCCTGTTTCTTCCGTTTCAACAGGCCTTGGTAACAGCTTAGATAGGAAAGATGACGGACAGCAAGGAGCCTGAGGGACTAGGAAGATGGTGTTACCCTCTGCAGTAATAGAGAAGGTGGGACAGGAAAGAGTTTTTAGCATTTTCCACTTTCTCAGGTTTTCAGGACTCATCTGGCTCAGACATCTTCTCTCCACCTGCCCTCCCTCATGTATCTGATTCTATCCCGGGCATGTTTGGCAGAAGTAGGCACCTTAGAGTCTCATTCCCCTTTGTAAAGACTTCAGAAACAACTTCCACATACAGAGAAACAACACACTGAAGAGAATAGTGGACTCAGTGATAGATTTGTAAATTAGAACCCTACCTCTCCTGCTTAATAGTCGGGTAATGCTGGGCAAGTCACTTCATCCCATTTGCCTCAGTTTCTTCACCTGGAAAACGGGCTGGAGAAGAAGACAGCAGATCACTCCAGTATCTCTGCGAAGACAAACCCAAATGGGGTCACAAAGAATCAGACCCAACTGAAAAACAATGGAGCACCAACAGCCACCTCTGACTCTAGGGCCAGTGCCTTTTTCCCACGGTACCATGGAAGGTACTCAATGTTTCCATATGTAACAAAGCAACTGGACCAAATGTCCTCTGAAAGCTATCTGTGTTCAAACCTCCGAGACTATTCTGCTGCCCAAACCAGATTTGAAAGAGGGAAGAATGTTGCCCATAATTAAATCTACTAAGTATCCTAATAGCTTAGTCCAGCATTGAAGGACCTTCACTCACAATCTTATTTCAGCCTAATCTCACATTCCTCTTTGTCAAGTATCTCGAACTCTGGCCAAACTCCACTAGCCATGATTCCCTGAATACACCCTGCTTCCTGCCCTCATGTTTTTGTTTACGCGGTTTCCTAACTTGGAATTTCCTTTCTGGCCCCCATCTCCTGCTGAATTGCTACACATTCTTCAGGTCCAACTCAATTTCTCCCTCCAGTGTGAAGCCTTCTTTGATTCCTTCAGTAAACTGTGAGCTCCTTGAGGGAAAGGATGGTCTTTTGCCTCTTTGTATCCTCAGTTGTCCTGATCTTTATCTTACCACTGGATGAAGATGGCTCCAGAGGAGAAAGTGAGGCTGGTGACTTTGCACAGCCCTGCCTCACTTAAATCCAATTCATTTGCATGTCCTGGCATCACCTCCCTGATGTCAAGGACAAACAACCTCTTTGAGTAGTAGTAGGAGTTGTCCCACCAGGCACCCAACTGGAATTGACCAGTTGGGAAACAAAACTCTCTCTCTTTCTTTCTTTCTTTCTTTTCTTTTCTTTTCTTTCTTTCTTTCTTTCTTTCTTTCTTTCTTTCTTTCTTTCTTTCTTTCTTTCTTTCTTT
>CM053590.1:31211255-31266310 GCA_028646515.1 Pseudochirops corinnae
GCACCGCACGGAGACTAGCTTGGTTCTGGCTTTCTCTTGCTCCACCCCTTCCTGCTATGTCATCAAGTTCAAGGGGCGTGGAAGATCTAGAAATCCCAGTATAGTTACACCCTATTACACATGACTCCCTTTCATGCACTCAATAGTTCAGCCAAACTAGACATCTTGCTGTTCCCTACACATAGTACTCATGGTACTCGTAGTACTTTGGTTTGAGAGACTTTTTACTGAAAGTTCCTCATGCCTGAAATTGGCTCCCTTCTTCCTTCCTCCTATTTGTTGGAATCCCAGATTTCTCTCAAGTCTCATCTCAAGCATTGCCTTCCACAGGAGGTCTTTCATGATCCCCACCCCCACCCCAATGCTGGCATCTCCCCCTCCATGGCTACCTTGAATCTGTTTTACGTGACTTTTGTATTCACCTATTAATGTGCACACAGCCTCCTGTATTAGAATATAAGCTTCTGAGGGCAAGAACCAGCCCCGTATTCTGCTTCTATAGCACACTGCCTGGCCCAAAGTAGACATGAAATTAAAAATGGAGCTCAGGAAGATTAGTGGAGAGCACGTTGGCTTTGGAGGCAGAGGGCCAGGGCTCAAGTCCATGACTCATCTAATTATTAACTGTGTGGCCTTGGGCAAGTTCATTTCCAAAGAGAAAAAGGAAGCTGGGTCTCACACCTGTCAAATTAGCAGGTTGGATAAGACTAGCTTTAAGGTCCCTGCCAGCACTCAAAGCCACAGTAAGAAGGGACCTGTCTTGGTAGCAATTAAGTCAGGGCATGGTTTTTGAGGATCCAGATCTAAAGCACATGGATATTTAGACAATATTCCAATAGTGTCCTTTCTGTTACCACATAGACCTCTCCTAACCAAACCCCTCTCCCTATTTGTACAGCTGCTACCTTCACTGATGCTCTCATCATCTTCACCCTGAACCATTGTGAAGACTTCCCAACTGGACCTTCTGCCTCAAGTCTATTCTCCACTCTGATGCCAAAGCGACTTTCCTTCAGGGTAGGTCTAAATATGTCATTCCTTATTCACAGCATCTCCAAATTTCAGTGGTGGGAGAAACCTCTACGACCATCTTATCCAACCTACATATAAAAGAATTCCTTACTATAACATAAGGGCAAGTAGGTAGTACCATAGTGCATAGAACGCCAGGCCTGGAGAGAGGAAGACTCATTTTCATGAGTTCAAATCTGGTCTCAGACACTTGCTAGCTGTGTGACCCTGGGCAAGTCACTTAACCCTGTTTGCCTCAGTTTCCTCATCTATAAAATGAGCTGGAGAAGAAAATGGCAAAAAAAAAAAAGTATCTTTGCTAAGAAAACCTCAAATGGGGTCATGAAGAGTCAGACGTGATTTAACAACAACAATAACACGCCAAGTGATTTGGACAAGTCTGTCTGGCCTCTGTTTGAAGACTTTCTTTAAAAACAGATTTTTAGTGATGTACTTTGTTGGGTTTTTTTTTACATCATCAAAATTTTCCTCCAGTGTCTCTCCCCATCTTTCTCTCACAGAAAACCACTCCATGATTCAAATAATATTTTAAAATAGGAAAAAAAAAACTGATATATCAAAAACATCTGAAGATATATATAATATATCACACTCATGACTCTCATCCCTTGTAAAGGAGTGGGGTGGAAGTATCACTTGAAGAAATTCAAAGAAGGGGCAGTTAAGTGGCACAGGGGGTAGAGTACCTGAGCCTGGAGTCAGGAAGACCTGAGTTCAAAAAAGGCCACAGACACTTCCTAGCTGTGTGACCCTGGGCAAATCACTTATCTCTCTGCCTCAGTGTCCTCATCTATAAAATGGGGGTGATAATAGTACCTACCTGGCAGAGCTATTGTAAATATCAAGTGAGATCATTGTAAAACACTTAGCACAGTGCTTGGCACACAGAAAGAACTACAGAAATGTTAGCTATTGTTACTCAGGACATCCTGAGGCTGCCCATTTCATACTTGAATAGCTTTAATTGTTGGGAAATTTTGCTCAATCAATTCCAGTTTATTTATCCTTATTCCCTTGCCTAAGATAGCCTACAAACCCCTCTATTTGGCTTTTCAGGCTTTTCACAAACCCCAACCTATCCTTCCAGCTTTGTCCCCTTCCCTCACTCTGCAGGAGTGAGCCAGGAGAACTGGCTTTCTCTCTGTTCTTCACCGCCATCTTTCCATCTCCAGCCTCCTCATCTTTGCCTTGGCTGTACTCCATGCTCATGATACACTCCCTCTTTGCACCCACTTCTTAGCAGTCACTCACTTCTTTCAGGACTTGACTTAAGCACGTAGACTTCCGTGATTCTCCTCAGCTGTGAGCGCCCTCCCACCATAACTACCTTGAATTTATTTCATATTTGTCCTGCTTGGTAAGTAGAGGTCATCACTCCTGATAGAATATAAGTTTCTGCAGAGATGATTGTTTCACTTTTTTACTTTGTATCCCTATCACCTGGCACACAGTAGGTGTTTAATAAGGACTTATTATTGCTTGATTGATTGATTGGTGGCAAGGACATCTCTTGATCTTTGACTTGTATCCTCCGGATCTGGCCCAGTGTCTGAGACAGAGTAGTTACTTGCATAATATTTTTTTAATAACATCTTAGTGGGAGGAGTGGGAATTAGGTGAGCGGAAACTGCTGAAACTTTTATAATTAGTCATTTCTTGACTGCTTTATGTTACCTAATTTGACAAATTACACAGGATTGAAAGAGCTTGGGAAGGCTCCATGCTTTGCCAGATAATGAAGGACATGACCAGGAATCCACAGGTTCATGTGGCTGCCTTCTAGAGCAGACAGACATATTGCAAAAGTTGATCACAATACCACAGATTTATTTTTTTCTAAATATCTTTTTTCATTTCTGCCCAGTTTCCATTTTTTTCAATGTCTCCGAATGGTATTTGTGAGGAAATTAGGCCTTAAGGGTAGACAGATGGAGAAAAATCTCCTTTTCCATCAGAACTGATCACACTAATCTTTCATCTCCCTTAGGACATACCCAAGCTACTAGCAATAGGGAAGAGGTTATTTCAACATTTGGCTTGGGAGGGCCTTTTTTCAGAAAGCTGGTATGTTTCAGGTAGGCAGAGCCAAGTAATGTCTTTATCCATTGTGCCCAATAATATAGGCCCCAAGGGAGAGACCTGGGTAGGACCTTAGGGATTATATTAAAGGGCCAGGGAGCTCAAATACAGGACCATAGGTCTATCTATCTATCTGTCTATCTATCTATCTATCTATCTATCTATCTATCTATCTATCTATCTATCTGTCTGTCTGTCTGTCTATCCATCCATTTGTTTATTTCATTATTTATTGGTTTCTACATTCTAAAAAATGTATTATTTTTAACACTCTTTTTCATTTAAGTTCCAGATTCTCTCCCTCCCACCCCTGCCCCCATAGAATGCAAACAATATATCAATTATACATGTGAAATCATGCAAAACCTATTTCCATATTTGCCAGATTGCAAAAAAAAAGAAAACAAGAAAATTACACTTCAACATATACTCAGAATTCATCAGTCCTCTCTCTGGAGGTGGATAGCATTTTTCATCACGGGGCCTTTGGAACTATCTTCGATCATTGTACTGATCAGAGTAGCCAAATCTATCACTGTTGATCAGCATTACAACACTGTGGTTACTGTGCACATCAATCTCCTGGTTCTTCTCACTTCACTTTGTATCAGTTCATATAGGTCTTTGCCATGCTTTTCTGAAACCACCATCCTTATCATTTCTTATATCACAATAGTATTCCATCACTCCATAGCTTTAGATGTAGAAAGGACCTGAGAGGCCAACCTAGTCCAACCCGTTTATTTTACCGAAGAGGAAACTGAAGTGCAGAGGGGTCAAGCACCTAACCCAAGGTGATAAGGGCATTCTCAGGCATAGGATTTGAAACTGGGTCCTCTGACTCCAAATTCAGTGAGGCAACTAAATGGTGCCCTGGGCAAAGCTGTACCTGGACACAGGAAGACAGTTTCAAATTTGGCCCCAGATGCTAGCTGAATGACCCTATGCAAGTCACTTAACCCTGATTGCCTTGCAAAAAAGAAGTAGAAGATAATGAATGTAAAGTGCTCTTACCAACTTAAAATCACTATCTACAAATACACACACACACACACACACACACACACACACACAAACACACACAGTCTTTGATCTTGTCACTAGGAACTCCCTGAATGGGAATCACCTCTACCTGGGTATAGATCAATCTTCTCTATGACTTGGATACTCCTTGGATCTGTCTATGGCTTACAAAGATTAAATGACTTGTCTAGGGTCTCACTAGGTGCCAGAGGTGGGATTTGAGCACAGGTCTTCCTGACTCCAAGTCCAACACTTTTTCTACTCAGTGCCCATAAAGAGAAGGGGAGCAAGAATGAACAGAACAGATCACCAGCCACAAGTGCAGACTCCCAAACTACCCCCAAATGGTAACAGAGAATCATTTGTGGTTTCCGATAAGGCTGTTCCCTGGCAACTTCCCAGGTGGCCCAATGGTCATCTGAGGCATTCCAAGACCACCTGAGATGGTATCTCTCTCCATGTGGAGAGCCTGGGAGCTGCTTCTAGGAGAATTATAGCACAGATAGACACTCTGCCCAGGTCTATCATATGATTGGGAGGAGTCTTTTCCCATTGGCTGGGGAGCCAGAACAGTTAGCAACTCCAAAACTGCCAGATTCAGCACCACTCACAGCTTTACTACATTCATATCCAGGGGAGTGAGGTGACTGTCTGGCTCATAGCAGTGATGCCTGTGGAGTGGCAAGGTAGGAGAGGGCCTTAAAGTCTCCTTCCTCCTCATCCCTAAGGCCATATGGCCCCCTGAGAAATGGACCTGTGGACCTTGGCCCTTTTATTTGTTCTTAGGGAGTGGAGTCTCCAGGCTACACTGGGAGCATGAGCCATGGGAAGTGAAGAGTTCAGGAATCCAGGCCAGGCGTTATAGCCAGCCAAGCATCTCCACCCTGAGAAGCAACGGTCCTGGACTCCAGCCCAAAAGAAGCTAGCAGTGATGCTGATATTGGCTCTATTGTGAGCCTAATCTCCCCTAGAAACTGAGGAGAATTAGGCTCCTGAAATGTTGAAGGAATATTTGTATCTGTGGTTGTTTCTGCACCTGTGAGAAAAATTACTCCTTTGTAAAAGCCAATTGATATTTAAATGCAATAGGGGTGCTGGTGATGGGCCCCTCACTGCCAGAGGGGGCTTGGGCTGATGACAGAGAAAAGGGAAAACCACCACCCTTTGGGGATACCTGAGAATCCTGAGGAGGAGATGTAACAGACCTGGTCTTGAGAGAGTGGGGCCAGGGTCAACCAGGTTACAGATTTTTTTTTTAAAGTTCTGAGTTGATTGAAAATGCTATCCACATCCAGAGAAAGAACTATGGAATCTGAATGCAGACCAAAGCATAAGATTTTCTCTTTTTTTGTTGTTTTTTCTTTCTTGTGTTTTTTTTCCTTTTGTTCCAATTTTTTTTTTCATAATATCGCGAATGTCAAAATGTTTAATATGATTGTACATGTATAACCTATATCAGATTGCATGCTGTTTTGGGGAGGGGGAGGGGAGGGAGGGAGAAAAAAACTGGAACTCAAAATCATGTAAAAGTGAATGCTGAAAACTATCTCTACGTGTAATTGGAAAAAATGAAATACTATTAAGTGGGGGAAGGGGAAGTTCTGAGTTAGCCCAGTTCTGCAAGTTAGGAGGAAACCGTGGTAGAGCTAAAAGATTAATGTATTTGGAGTAAGAACTCTAAATCTACAGTTGTCTGATCCAAGAGCAGAAAGAGTTATTTACCAAGTGGCATCTGAAAGAGTTTCTTACCTCTAGTATTTGGAAGCTTTAAAAAATAAAAAAAGAGCTGATATTGGATCCTTTTAGTTTGGTTCTATTGAGGTGCTATTGCAGGAACACATTTCATAAACACTAACCCAGCAGAAACCAGGCTTTAAAGATACCCCACCGAAAGAATGCCTCTATGATGAGAGCATCTTCTATTTGAAGAGAACTTTGAGGTCATCTGGTTTAACCCCTTCATTTAAAGAGTAGAAAACTGAGGCCCAGAGGAGGTGAAATATTTGCTCAAGGTTACATACAGACAGGAAGTGGCCAAGGTAGGAGGTAAATCCATGTCTCATGATTCTAAATCCAGTGCTCTTACTGCTCTCCCAGGCTTGCCTCCTTTCCTACCCAAAGGACCTCTCCCCAGCTCTTACTGAAAAACAAGATTGATAGCAATGTTTTTGCATAAAGAAATTGTGAAAAGTGGGGGAAACCTCAAAGTAGTGGAACAGTATTCAGGCTGGATCCAAAGTATTTCATTTTAAAATGACCATTTAGTAATGCAATGACATGAAATTGATCAGGTTAAAGGAAAAATAATTGGGGCTGATTTAGTTTCTCCTGCCCAATTCCCACTGGTAGGCTTGGAAAGTCTTGGGAGGAGAGCTAATTGCCTGGTTTTGCATTTTTATAGAGTTAAGCCTGACACTCAAACTCCTCAATAAACCTGACAAAGATCAGAATACAGTGTACCCAATGGTAACCATGTAGAAAACACTATGCCCTTGGTGGTAACCAGGCAGGAAACATTTCACTTTATGAACACATCTGGGCTGTTATTGCTTATAGGGTCTCTCAGCATAGCACAAGGATAAGCTTGCATTTATCTAGTGCTTTAAGGTTTATAAAGCAATTTACAAATAGGATCTCAATTGAACCTGTGTGGGTAGGAATAAAACGCTATTACTAAACCATTCAATTTCTGTGTGTCAGGTACCACACTAGGTCCTGGGGAACACAAATAGCCCCTGCTCTCAATCAGTTAACAAGTATTTATAAGCTCCTACTATGTGCCGGGTCCAAAATAACCCCATTGAAGTGACCCTATCCAAACTCCTTATTTTACAGATATGGTAAACTGAGGCTAGAGGGTAAGTGATTTGCCCAATGTCTATTGATTCTCTGAATTAGAGTGTGGATCCTTGAGAGCAGAGACTGTCAGGTTTTTCTGTATGTATTCCTGGGACTTAGCACAATGCCTGAAACATAGTAAATGTTTAAACGTATATCCAGTCAGTCAGTCACTGTGCTAAGCACAGAGAATAAAAGAAAAAAAATGAAACAGTCTCTACCCTCAAGAACCTTACACTCTTTCGTGGAAGACACCATTTATATATAAAAGTATATACAAAATAAATAGCTTAGCCGAAACATATCCTACCAGGACTCCCAGGGGCTGGTGAGCTGCCCCGCTCCCCAGTCCTGCTTGCCAGGATTCAGCTCTGGGGAGACTTATTCTAATTAGAGAGATTAGAGACCCCATTCTTATACTCATTGGATTAGCTAACAGTTTCCACCCACCCACCCAGCATTTCTGGCACTAGGCTAATTATACTTTGAGTTATGGTTCCTATCTGGGTCTCCCTTAAAGAGAAAATAAAATAAGATTCATACCCAATGTATAATGAATAGGGTATGAGACAGCCACATGGAGTCCAGGCGGAGAAGGGGACCGGCTGCCTCTCCCCCACAGGAAAGCAGCTCAAAGCAGGTCTCTTCAAAGCCAAAAAGAAGAGAGAGGAGGAGGAACCAGCGGATCTTTTCTCATGCCTTCCCTAGTCTGGGTCAGTAGCTACTCAGGTAACTCCCTTGACCAGACTCTCAGTGGTGAGTCATGCTTAGAGAAACTGAGGTTCCCCCAAATTCCACACTGTCTTCAGGAGGCATGCAATGAGCATGCAAACCCACCACCAGCCTCTCTTCCCTCAGTTAGAAGTTTGTTATCTTTAGAAAACAGCCTTACAGATCATACATTTTGTTGGCCACCTCCCCAATCAAGTAAAGTTCTGTGGAATCAATCCCACAGATGTTCAAGTGTGGTCCTTTCGAGACTTAAAGAGTCTCGAAACAATCCAGGGGGCACAGATCTCATCAAAAACCTACAACTAGGCAAACTGGACAAAGGATATTTTACGAAGCCTATCAACAGTTGTTGCTTGCTTAGCATTTAAAAGAAGATTGTCCCAACCCAAGAAAATAGAGAAAAAGATAAAAATGTGGAAGTTAGGATAAAATGTTGTGCAGAGTTGCTAGTTACAACAAAAACAACTTAGCAAAAGGGGGGAAATAGAGAAAAAGGGGAAAAAGCCCAAGCTTCCCCTCTCAGAGAAACTCGACTTCCACTGAGTCCCAGAACACATGGCCTGCGGCAATGAGGGAATAAGCATTTATAAAACACCAACCATATACTAAGAGCTTTTTATAAATGTTATCTCATTTGCTTCTTCACAACAACTCTGCAAGGTAGATGTTCTTATTACCCCCCTTTTTAGTTTGGAGAAACTGAGGCAGAGGTTAAATGACTTGGCCAGGGTCACACAGTGTCTGAAGTCATATTTGAACTCAGACCTTCCTGACTCCAGGCCCAGAGTTCTGCCCAGTGAATCTCTAGCGTTCTCTTCCCATAGGAATTAGGTACCTGGGACCTTCTGGAAGCCACACCCTCCCTCTCAGATGAGAAAAAAAGATGTATCAAGGGAAAGTTATACAATGATTCACTGCAGCACAAAAGGCATCCAATTAGAGGTTTAGTGGGGGAAATCTCTTAGAGGTCCCTTTTACACATAGAACATATCACAATTTCTACAGAGCTTTCCAAACACAAAGGTGTGACCATCCAGGTAAAAAATTCCTCTGAGTCCCCATATTTAAAAAATAAAACCAAATCAAACCATGGGAGGTCCAGGCAAATATTTCTTCTGGGTTGCTGTAAATAACTGCACCCAAAATTTCCCCAATTTCCCACTGCCTTAGGAAATCCAGAGCTCCAACTTCACCCAGCAACAGTTAAAGAAAAAAAGAAAATGGGGTTCACAAACCCTGGGTACACCTGGGACACCCAGAAAGGATTAAGAACTCAGCTGATTGACATCAGCCCCTCAAAAACCCTGATAAGGTGCCCCTATGTAACACAGAGGCAGGGCTTTCCCCGAAATGCCGCTGACACAGAACAGACCAGGAGGGACACAAGTCACCAGGTCCTGGGAGCAGCTCTTCTGGGTTAGATACAGGTCATCTGTGGCTGAGGGCACTAGCCCCTGGCAGGTACAAGAACAAATTGATAAAGATGGCATTTTAGCTGCGTTTTGAAGGAGACAAGGGATTCTCAGAGGCAGAGGTGAGGGTGCAGAGTGTTCCAAACACAGGGAACATCCAGTACTGAGGTAGGGAGAGAGGAGATGGTGGAATGTTGTCCGTGAAGAACATAGATGGGATCAGTCTGATGAGAGGGCAGAGGGCCAAAAGGAGAGCAATGACAAAGTTGGAAAGGGAACTTGGGGCAGCTAGGTGGCACAATGATAGAGTGCCGGGCACAGAGTCAGAAAGACCTGAGTTCAAATCCAGCCTCAGACACTCTGTAAAATTAGACATCTGTGAAATGAGCTGGAGAAGGAAAGAGCAAACTGCTTTAGTATCTCTGCCAAAAAAAACTCCAAATGGGGTCACAAAGAGTCAGACATGATTGAACAACAACATGTGCCAGGCACTATGCTTAGCACTTTACAAATACTATCACATCTGATCCTCACAACACCCCTGGTAGGTAAGTGCTACTATTATCCCCACTTTACAGATGAGGAAACTGAGGCAAACAGGGTTAAGTGACCTGCCCAGCGTCACACAGCTAGTAAGTGTCTGAGGCCAGATCTGAACTCAAGTCTTCCTTACTCTAGACCTGGCAGTCTATCCACTGTGCCACCTAGCTGCCCAGTTTATTTTTTTAAAATAAACCTCTCTATGACTTCTACTGACTGGTCCTAGTTGTACTTTTTAGGGACACAGGAGATACAATACAATGTCAAGAAGAGACCACAGGAAACAGAGACTATTCAAGTTCTGCTATGTGACCACAGGCAATTCTCTAAAGCCTCTGTTTCCTCATCTGTAAAGTGGGGAAATGTGACCTATAGTTCTTGCTACCCAGGGACATGGAAAAGCTTAAATGAAATGACATATGCAAGGTGATTTGCAGACTGCAATCAATGTCAGTTATCATTACACAAAACAAACCTACTGTTTTATCTGTATGATATCCCTTCAATATTAAAGGCAGCTGGGGTACTATCCCTCCCATACCCCTTATTCCACCCCATCCCTGCCACCCAAGTAGTGAAAAGATTTTTTTTTGGAGGGGGAAGGCAAGGCAATCGGGGTTAAGTGACTTGCCCAAGGTCATACAGCTAGTAAGTGTGTCAAGCATCTGAGGATGGATTTGAACTCAGGTCCTCCTGACTCCAGGGCCAGTGCTCTATTTACTGTACCACCTAGCTGCCCCAAAAACATTTTTTTTAACATTAAAAAAAATCTTAATAGATTTTCTAATTGCAGTCTGACCATTTACATAGTTGAAATTGGGCACCAAAAGACAGAGTTGGATATGCTAGGGCTGCTGCTGTTACTGAGGAAAGCCCCAGCCACCCCTGAGAGGGAGAGTAGGGAGAGCCCTGAAAAGGAAGACAGCCAAGCAAAACTCTAACTAGGGCAGGGCTACCAGAGCTTTGCTCCATGGCGCCAAACTTTCAGCAGGGATAACAACACAGAGGAATACTTCAGCAGTATAGAGACAATGAACTTAGTGATAAAAATTCGTTCTCTTAGGAAAATGGTACACAGGTGGCCACACCTCAGGTGAGCTCCCTCAGCCCAGCATATACCCCTGCTAAGGTAGCTCCCCAGCAACACTGAGGAGCTGATCTGGGGCTTTGTGTCCCAGGTGAGTTTCATGCTGCAGGTCCCAGGCAAGTCTTGTTCTTCGGGCACCAACTCACAGAGGGATCACAGAGGGATCACTGACTTGATCCCTGTAATTCTATCTCTGAAAAGCACAGGATTTTAGAGGTGGACTTGGGTTAGGGGTTAGTGGGGTAAGAGAGGCATAATTATTAACATATTCTTGCATAACCCATTTAGACAAGAGCAGCAGCAAAATTCCCCTACACAGATACAAACCCTGAGTAATTCTTATTATAAAATTTACTAAAGAAAACCAGGAAATGTAATCTTATAGTTAGTTGAAGCATAGGTGAAAGTATTGGGTTTGGAATGAGGGGGATCTGGGTCTAAATCCTATCTCAGACACTCTAAGGCCTCACTGCACCATAAAATGTTGACTGGATTTGGGACCGAAAGACTTAGGTTCGAAGTCCATCTCTGCTTCTTCTTGCCTATATGATCTCGGATAAGCCTGAGCCTCAGTTTCCCAGCAGTAAAATGAAAGGGTGGAACCAGGTCACTTCTTGAGGCCCCTTCTAACTCTAAACTTGTGAATACCTACTTCATGAGATTATTGTGGAGATTAAATGAAATAATGTAACAGTACTTTGTACAAATTAAGGCACTATATTTCACCTGAGTTCACAATACTTACTAGGAACAATTTCAACTTTTGAGGGAGTACCAAAAAAATAAATAAATCAAATAAAAATCTTCACTGCCTCCTTTTCATCTCAGCCAGAATTTCCTCTAGGAAATCTCAGAATATAATTCATGGGTAAAGGGGCCCTAGCTCCTGTGCAAGCACTCAAAGTAACAATGCAAATATAGTAAAGACAACTTTTATTTCACTCTGTAAAAATACATAAAGGACAAAGAGTAGCCCATAAATAGTTGATCCATTCTGCCCCCCACCCCCTAATTCTTTTCAGTGAGTTCTACCTCCCTCCTTAGGGAGCTATACAATCCTCCAGACTGATAGCACCACCTTGTGGTTTAGACTCCCTTCAAAATGGAAAGGAACTGAAGATTGCTAGAAAGACAACCTTCCACATTCCATGAAGCCCACTTTCACCCCAGAAACCCATCTAGGGCTCCAACCTTACAATGCTAAGAGTTTGGGCTTCCCGCACCCTAAGAAAAACAATCTTAGGGCTGCTAGGGAGATAAGTTCCATTGGACTGTCTGAATGACTTATGGGAATAATGGAGGACAAAATCAAAGTCTTTTGCTCCCCCCTTATTGTGACTTAGCCCTCTGCTGCTCCTCAAACTTTGGGTCCATATATGTGATCATCTTCTCAAGAGGCTAATGCCACCCAGCATCTCTGCCTTCTACAAGACTGGGTCCCTGAGCTCTCCCAGGGTTCTCCAACAAGTCTCCAATAAGCCAGGACCTCTCAACATTTGACCATATGATTTCCCCTCTTCTGGGGCCATGTGGTTGACAGGTTTTTGCCACTATCTCTTGTTGCCACCTCTTGGGATGTGTAGGTAAGAGCAATGTGCCCCATATCCCACTCCAGAAGCCATGACCATTCTTAGGTCTTAGGCTTCCTGGTCTATGGAGGAAGAAGGTCAAACCTGCAATTGAACCTCTTTCTAAGCCTCGCACAAAAGAATGACTCTAACCTACATCAGCTAATCAACTCATCTCCAGTATCTTAGTCCATTTTTCAGGTTACCTATGGGTTGCCCATCAATCTGGTTTCCATCTTTCTTCAAGGCTGAAAAATCTACTTGGATGAGTGTTATACAGTGAATGTAACTGAATCAGCTATTAAAGATACTACAGAACCTCAGAGATACCCATACTCCTCCTCAAGACGCCTCCACTCCATCTCAGCCACCCAGAGATGGTCACGCTCTTCCCATCACCCACAACTGATCTAGTTTTACAAGTAGAGAGACTGAGGAGCACCAAGATTCAGTATTTTGCCCAAGATCCAACAAGTACTTGATGTCATACCTGGGACTAGAACCCAAAACTACTGACCTCAGGTCTGGTCCTTTCCATTATAACACAAGCATCGCACATTACGCTTACAGAGATGGCCATGGCAATGAGACAGAAGCCATCCCTGCATGTCAACCATTTCTCCTTTGTGCCTGCCATCCATTCCTTTTCTCCATTTGGTGAAATATAAATAGCTAAGCTGTAAACATTGCTAGGTGCATAATTTCATTAGTCTCATTGTGCTTAATTAAAAGGATACTGAGCCTGTGTTGGTGATTAACTCGTCTTCCAGCTCCCTTATTTTCTTATTACTGTCATTTGTTTCTTCACTCCATATACAAACACAGGACAACAATTTTTTTAAGGTGGTATTGGTTTTTTCCACCCATATGTTATTGCCTATTTGCTCTTCAGTGAAGCCTAGTTTTTTTTGTAGATGGGCCTTGAATGTCAAATCTTTAAAACTAAAAACAAGTCAAAGAAGTTTGTTCACTGAGTTCAGGCAACAATCAATCGACAAGAATTTATTAAGTGTCTACTAGCATGTGTTGGATACCCTGCTAGATGCTGGTGCTTACAAAGACAAAAATAAAAAAGGTCCTGCCCTCAAGAGTGGGCAACTTGTCATCCAGCAGGGGAAAAAAAAAAGTTGGATCCAAATTTGGGGACCTTCCTTGACTCCTGGCCCTTCTTATTACCTGGGTAACTTTGGTCAAATTGCTTAACCTCGGTAAGGTTCAGTTTTTTATCTGTAAAGTGGGTGGGGATGTACAGACTGACCTCTTCTTAGGTCCCTGTCCTCTTGAAGTCCTAGAATCAGATTGGTGCAGAGGACAATGTGTTGTGTGGCCAGTGACATTATCTACCCTTCTCTGTGCTTTTAGAGAAAGGGAGATGGAATTGAGAGCCCTAGAAATAGTGCCTAGTGGTCTGGCTCTGGGGCAGTCTAGCTCCCTCTCTGGAGGCACTCCTCTCCTAAACCAGGGCCTAGAGCCAGGCCGGTGGTGTGGGTAGAAAGCCCAATGCCCACTCTACTTTCTTCCTTTCCTAAGCTGCCTCCCTTGGGGAAGGACAGCAGGGAGAAAGGTTAGTCTCTGTGTCTCTCTAAGAGTTCATTCAGATAAGACTGACCATGTCCTGAGGCTAAAAATAATTACAATCCTCAACCTATCTCTGGGGAAATTAGGTTGCCTTGGGATTTGCCAGGTACCACAAGAGCCCTAATGCTGCTCCTTAAAGGCAGGGGCTGTGTGCTATGTCTGTTAGGATGCCACGTAGGGGAGGAAGTGCCCAGTCAATTTCTGTTTCAATCCACAGGGGCCTGGATCTATAGGCAGATGGGATGTAAGGGACCATCTAGACCAGGGCTTTTTAATAGACCCCTTTGGCACTGTCAGTGGAAGCCTGGGGACTCCCCAGAATAAGGTTTTCAAATAAACTACATAGGATTAGAAAGGAGACCAATTCTATTGGAATTTGGCCATCTAAATACAGGGAGTCTCAACAGTTGTGGTGAAGTTCTAAGCTATTTTAAGTTTTAAGCTATTAAGAAAAATAAATTCATGGACTCTAGGTTGGTAACACCCTGATCTATTCCAACTCTCTCATTTAGTAATATGAGGAAAGTAAAGCCTAGAGAGGTAACACAGTGGTCCATAATTAGCAGAGTCAAGATTTGAACCCAGGTTCTCTCTTCCAAATTCAGACCCACTTATGCTTTCTAGTGTGCTGTTGCTTCATTCATTTCAATAAATATTTATTAATCATTTAATAGTTAACATTTCTTACTTTAATATTTATTCATCTTTTTATGCAGAGGCGCTGGGGAAAGATAAAAAGGTAACTGAGACTCTGCCTCTGCCCTCATGGAATCTGTAATCTGGCAAAGGGAAACGAGGTGCAGAAAAACAGCAACAGCAGCAAAGGGAACCTCACGAAAATACCAGAGAAACATGAAATGGGACAGGTCACACCTGAGCCACATCTTGAAAGATGAGGAGGATGTCAGCAGGCAACAAGCAAAAATATGTCTCCTCTCCTTCCTGCCCCAAATCCTTCCAACCAACTGAGAGCAAAAGGAAAAATAAAACCCCCGTAAAACGTACCTGTAATCAAGTGAAACAAATTTCTGCATTGGCTATGTCAGTGGTTCTCAACCTTCCTAATGCCCCGACCCTTTAATACTCATATGTGGGCGTATCTGCATGTGGGTAGACCTGCCTGGAGATGGATAGAGGATTGGTGTCTCGATTCCTAAGACCAACGGAAATATGTGTTTTCCGATGGTCTTAGGAGACCCCTGTGACCCCTGTGAAAGGGTCGTTCGACCCCCAAAGGGGTCATGACCTACAGGTTGAAAACCACTACATACATATACATATATATGTATGTATATGTATATATCTGCATATGTGTGTATATATGTATGTGTGTATATGTATGTGTGTATATCTGCATGTGTGTATATACGTATGCATGTATGTGTGTATATCTGCATGTGTGTGTGTATAGATATATTAAATATCTCCTTCTGCACTCTTACTCCTTCCCCTCTGCCTCAAGAAGTAGGTCCCATGCTTCATCATTAGTCCTCCAGAATCATAGTTGGTCCATGTTTTACCAGCTTAGAGCTGATAGGTTTTTCCCAGATCTTTTAGAAAAGGCCTGAAAACCAGGCCTGGAAATCAGCAAAAAAGCCTCCTTGAAGGTTTTCCTATCTTGTTCTCCAAGTCTTTGTCAATCATTCTTCAGCCATGTCTGACTCTCGGTGACCCCGTTTGGAGTTTTCTTGGCAAAGGGACTGGAGTGGTTTGTCATTCCTTCTCCAGCTCATTTTACAGATGAGGAAACTGAGGCAAAGAGGGCTAAGTGACTTGCCCAGGGTCACACAGTTAGTGTCTGAAAACGGATTTGAACTTAGGAAGATGAGTCTTCCTGACTCCAGGCCCAGAACTCTATCCACTGCACCAGCTCGCTGTCTTTGGTTATGGGAACCTGCCCTCTCCCCAGAAGGAGATTCTGAACCTCAGGCACAGGGGTTCTCAAGACTTCATTAGAAGGAAGAGCAGAGAATTCCTAATGCCCTCAGGTTTCGCTTTTAATGATACTGCTCCTGCTGGTCCAGAAGCTTGAATCTCTCTATTATCCTAGACTACAATGATCGTTTTATATATTCAATCAGTCAATAAACACTGATCAAGTACCTGCTATGTACCAGGCATTGTGCCAAGTGCTAGGGAGACAAAAGATACAGGAGCCCTCCAGGAGCTCACAGTCCGATGGAGGAGAATCCATTCCCAGCTTTCGTTTCTGAGAGCTAGACTATCAGGTAACTGATCTTTTCCCAAAAGCTATCAAACAACTCTAAAGTTGAGGGTCCCCCAATTTCTGAAGCCTAAGCACTGTCTGTTCTCACGCTTATGGATGTGCGGAGGGAAATCGCCAAGACAAGCTACCTCCGGATTCCACCTTCCTAACCACAATCCTGGCCTTTTGCTATGGAGATACAGTAAACCCAAAGCTAGAAAATAATGGAGCCCGCCAGAACTGATTGTTCAGTTTTCAGTGAAAGCACTGAAACCTCGGAAACTGGCAAATGCTACAAATCAGGGATCAATTTGTTTTGATAATTCTTTTGGACAAATCTGACAATTTGTCTAGACTTAAAGTGATGGTGAAAATGTTGAAAATTCAGATTAAATGTAAAAGCTTCTCCTGTGTATATTTTTTTTCCAGAGATCTAATTGTTAAACATTTACTAGTTTACACCCCTGGTTCAAAGGGCTTTGGGACACACCCTTATATAACATTGCCAACTGCTGATCAAATGGACCTGAGTTAGCATTCTGTCAAGAGAAAAGGCAAGAAGACTGCTAGAGAGAAAGAGCCCTCAGACTGAGATGCCAATATGAACTGAGAATTAGCCACTAGAAGTCAATAAGAAGACTGAAGATGGTGCTTCTATCAAGTATGGACAGCAAGAGGAATTTCATAGCCCTTAGAGTGCAATATACACAGTGTCCCTAAGTCTGGACACATAGAAAATCTCCTTAACTGTGCGTATTTTCAAGAAATGAAATGAATGAAATTTTCAACAACATTTTACTTAATTAGCATAAATTTTAGCCATGACAATTTCATATGGAATAAAAGCTCTCATTAGCTATTGGGGACTACTTTCCATATTAATGAGATTAATTTAATTAATTAACGAGATTTCCTATGTGTCTCCTATGTCTTCCTATGAAATCTCATTTACACTAATTAAATAAAATGTTGTTGAAAATTTCATTCATTTAATTTCTTGAAAATATGCATAGTTAATGAGATGTCCTATGTGTCCAGACTTTAGGGACATCCTGTAGATGCATTTCGATCAGTGATGAGTTGCCAGCTGGACACACTTTGTATACATAAAGTCCAGGTGGGCTCCCTATTAGAGGAAAAGGTAAAAGAGCTGGAAAAGAAAAGAAAAGCTTTCGATCCTCCAGATTATCAGGGAAAACAAAATCTTCCTTGAAAGATTGAAAAAAAAATATACTTCAGAGAAAAAGAGGCTAGAGAAGCAGAGGGGGATCCTTGGCTGGGTAAGGAGATTGGAGCCTCAACAATGTACCAGAAAGAGTAAAGGGGACTCTGGACATACAGAGGGATATAAGAGGCTTGAGGCTTTTCCAAGAGAGGGTGGAGCTAGATGATCTAAGGAGGAATTAATTTCTTATGCTTACAATGACGTGACTCCACAGCTACAAAGTAATCAATAAACATTTATTAAGCACCTACTAGCACACACACTGTGCTGGGCACTGGGATTTAAAAAGAAAGTCTAAAAACAGTCCTTGCTCTCAAGGAGTTCACAGTCTAATGGGGGAGACAACCATGTCCAAAAATACAGGATAAATAGGAAATAATCAACAGAGAGAAGGGACTAGCATTGAGGGGGATTGGGAAAGGCTTTCTGCAGAAGGTGGGGTTTTACTTGGAAGAAGTCAGGGAAGCCGGGCGGTAGAGATGAAGAAGTAGGGAATTCTGGGCATGGGGACATGGCGTGAAAATGCCCAGAGATGAGCGATGGAGAGTCTTGTGGGAGGAATAGCAAAGAAGTGAGTGTCACTGGATCACAGAACTTAGTAAAGGAGAGGGCATAATGTGTAAGAAGGATGGAAAGAAAGCACAGGTTATAAAGGGTTTTGAATGCCAAACAAAGGATCTTATATTTGATCCTGGAGGTAACAGGGAACCACTGGAGTTTACTGAATTGGGGGGGGAGGGTATGTGTGGGGGAAATGTAACATAATCAGAACTACATGTTAGGGGGATTGATTTAACCACTGAATAGAGGATGGAGTGGAGTATGTAGAGACTTGTAGAGAGACCAGACGAAAGCCTATTACAGTGATCCAGGCAGGGGGTGATGAGCTTCTGCAATCACCATTTGGCAGTAGAATGGATATGGGGAGTAAGAGAATGTGATGATGCAAGGTAAGGGCCAAGCTCTAAGCCTGGGTGACTGGAAGGATGGTAATGCCTGCCAATTGTAATAAGGAAGCTCCAAATGGGGCAAGGGGGAGAGAGAAATAATGAGCTCAGTTTTGGACATGTTGGGCTTAAGATATCTAGGGGACATCCAGTCTTGAGCTGTTCAAAAGACAGTTGGAGATTTGAGTCTGGATTTAGGAAAGAGGTCAGGGCTGGATAAGAGGGGATGAGAATCATCACTCTGAAGATGATAATTGAATCAATTGGATCTACTGAGATCACAAAGTAAAGTGGTATGAAGAGGAGAGGAGAAAAGAGGGGAGGGGAGGGAAGAGGGAGAGAAAGAGAAGAGAGGAGAGGAGAGGAGAGGGGAGGGGAGGGGAAGGGAGGGTCCTGGATAAAGGCATCATTAGTGGTTAGATCTGGAGAGAGGATGGAAAAGAGATGAAATGAATAATGGTAGAAGTTGATTCCCTCAATGAAGATTGGCAAAACAGTCATTTGTCAACTTGATGACAGAGAAATTGGCTATCTTCCCACATATCTGGTACATAACAAAGAGCCTCCTGGAACCTGTCAAATGTGAGGACCACTATACAAATCATGTGGGGGATAAATGACACATGCCATCAGAAGGAAATTAGAAATCATTGCTTAGGGTTATGAAGTTGTAGGCAAGACATTGCAGACCTTAGGGGTACAAGTGAGTTTTTTAAAAATCACTGCTACAAAATTACAGCAAGGGTTTCGGCAGAGAGAGCCAGATCTGGGAAATGAACAACTGATCATAAAATAATGTCTGAAAAAGATATGGCCTTCTGAAGGAGGAGGGAGGGAATCCCAGGATCCAGATCAGGGTTGGAGTGTATCAAAAGAGGTATGGTAAAAAAAACTTATTTGTCTGGAGGCTTACAAATCTAAGGGAAAGGACTTTCATCTAAAACTGGAGAAGAGAGAAGAAAACTGCCCACAAACATCCATCTGCCATGTTGGATACCACAGAAAGGAGTCCTGACAACACAAAAAGAATCAGTACAGAGAGGACTCGCAATTCACAGGAAACAATATCAAGAGGAGAGACAGCAGCAAAACTCACGTTGAGCTTTAGATGTCTATACACCAAGATGAAATATAAACAGCTAAAAAGGTAAACTAGAGACTTTAATGGAAAGAAGTAAATTCTACGGTGAGAAGTCAGGCAAAAAGGGACAGCTCCAACGAGCTAAGTTCCGAAGACACAGGAAATCCATTCTGATAAGGGTGAGATGAATGGGTATGGATAAAGAACTCATCCACCAACTAAGATTTCATAAAGACCTACACAGAAAATGGGGGTATAACCGAGTAGGAGGCCACTGGCCAGTGAGAGCCCAGTCCATGTGAACATGCACAGCATGGTTCTTGACTCGGAACCTGGGGGTTATTTTGGCTCATAATGCCATGGAGTAGAAGCTCCCCACTTCAGACCACATGCAGATATTTTCTGAGTGTGCATCAAAGAAAAACTTTAATTGGCTGCTGGGCCCAACTTGGGGTATTCAGAAGGCACTAACCAGCCATGCCAGAACAATCTTTCTCCCTGGCTTCATTAAAGTGAGGAGAATGAATGCTATAAGCCTACAGGTGGGCAATCATTGGTCAGTTCTAACCCCCCCCCCCCATTATGGAGACAAGAACAGGTAATAGAATGAATACAAAAATGAGGTAAGATACTGCAAGAACAGGGGTAGGGGTGCTAAATCTCAGAATAAATTGAGGCTGGTGAGGAAAAGATGAAAGGGAAAAAGGGTGGAATTTTTTAAAGCTTCATTGGAGAAAAGAAAAAGCCTAAGGAAGGTGTGGGATTGCTGCTCAGCCAGAAAAAAAAAGACAATGGATGAAAACTGGCAACAGCAGACTAAAAGAGCTGCTCAATTCTCATTTTGCTTCTTTTTTTTTCTGCCAAGAAGAATGACCTTTGGATTGGAAAGGACCGAACAGAAAGAGCTAATAGGGAGCGAAAAATCAAGATAAGTACGGAGCTGGTCAGAGAGCACCAACTGTCCTTGCTGAGTTCAGGGCCCAGATGAATTATATTATAGGATACTGAAAAAACTGATAGGTGTGATTGTTGAGCCTCTCTCAGGGATTTTTGTAAAGACCCAAGAGAACAGCAACAGGATTAAGGGAGTGCAAATGATGCAATCGTTTTTTTTTTTTTTTTAAGTGAACAGAATGGAAGCTGCAAACGACAGGGCACTGAGCTTGACTTGGATTTCTGGCAGAATTCTAGAATGTATCCAAAAGAGATGGGAAGAGAAGCAGTGATCTCAAAGGTTTGTTAACTATGGGTCACACCAGATTAGCTCATTTCCTTTTTGGACAGAGCAATTACACAAGTAGATCAGAATTCTGGAAACTATCAGTGCCTAGATTTCAGTGAAATATTTGAAAAAGGCTCTCATGCTATTCTTGTGGTAAAGAAGTAAAGATGCATTCTAGAAAAATGCAATATTAGATGGACCCAGAAACAGTGGAAGAGAAGTCTCCAGTAGAGTGTTTCAGAGATTTGTGCTTGGTACTGTGCTGTTTAAAATGTTTACATCAACCACTTGGTAAAAACCTTGAAGGAATAACTAACTGGTATATGACATCTAAGGGCAGCCAGGTGGTGCAGTGGATAGAACCCTGGGCTTGGAATCAAGAATACTACTCATCTTCCAGCCTCAGACACTTACTAGCTGTGTGACCATCGGTAAGTCACTTAATCTTGTTTGCCTCAGTTTTCTCATCTGTAAAATGAGCTGAAAAAGGAAATGGCAAACCACTCCAGTATCTTTGCTAAGAAAACTCCCAAATGGGGTGATGAAGAGTTGGACATAACTCAACAAAAACAACATGACATCTAAAAGAATCTCAACAGTTTAGAAAGATGAGCTGAATCTACTGTGATGGCTCTATGATCTTATTAGTATAGCTAGCTTCTCCAAGACTGCAGATTGCAACCTATCCATACCTCCTCATACTGGCTGATTCTTATCCTTGAACTCAAGTAAATGCACTACATCAAGTTTATTCAATGATATAATTCACAAGTAAAACCATATGGACTGGGAGTGGGGGTGGAGTTCAGACTACAAATGTTAAAATAATTTTTATTGATACCTTTTGTTTTCACATCACCCAAGTCCCCCTGTATCCCTCCTTCTCTACCAGACAACAAGTCTTTATAACAAAGATTTTTTAAGTCTGGTCTATAAGCATTTTTAAGCACTTATTAAGTACCTAGCACTGTCCTAAGTACTAGGTACAAATACAACCAGAAAGACAATTCTTGCCCTCAAGAAGTTTACATTCTAAGGGAGAAAGATAACACATTAAAAAGAGGTGAAAAGCTGGAAAGTAGAGGAGAGTCAGGGTGGAGAAAGTCTGGAGAGTTGGGAGTTCTTTATTTTTTAAAAAAAGAAAAAGCAAAAAAGGAAGAAGAGGGAAAAGTTAGCAAAATGGATCAATACATTGCAGAAAATCTGATACATGAATGGTGCACAATCATGGATTCCCACTCCTCTTACCCTTACCACATTGGCAAAAAAGATGTAGAAGCTGTCTTTTCGTGTCTCTTCTCCGGGACCAGGCTTGCAGGTTCTTTATAATTTTGTAACATTGATTTTCAGATGATTTATTTGCTGTTCTTTCCATTTACATTGTTGCAGTCATTTTGCGTAAATTGTTTTTCCTGGTTCTGCTTTCTTCACTTTATTAATGTAAGTCTTCCCATACTTTTCAGAATTATTCTGTTTGTCTTTCTTACAGCATAATAATATTCCATTGCAGTTTTGTGCCACAATTTGTTCAGCTGCTCCCCAAAGTAGGAGTACCTACTTTGTTCCTAGTTTTTTCCACAAACAATGATGCTATAGGTATTTTGTTGTATATGGAGTCTTTCTTTTTTATCAATGACCTCCTTGGGGGTATATGTGTAGCAGCAGAATCTTTGGGTAAAAGTATATAGTCATTTTAGCCACTTTACAGAATTTCAAAATGCTTTCCAAAATGATTATATTAATTCACAGCTCCAACAATAGTCAGAGAATTACCATTCATGTTAGACCACATCTTTACAGAGATGTAGAAAATATAACAGCCATAGAGTTTATTGCCTGTTGGAAGGAAGGAAGGAAAGAAGGAAGGAAGGAAGGAAAGAAGGAAGGAAGGAAGGAAAGAAGGAAGGAAGGAAAGAAGGAAGGAAGGAAAGAAGGAAGGAAGGAAAGAAGGAAGGAAGGAAGGAAGGAAAGAAGGAAGGAAGGAAAGAAGGAAGGAAGGAAAGAAGGAAGGAAGGAAAGAAGGAAGGAAGGAAAGAAGGAAGTAAGGAAGGAAGAAGGAAGTAAGGAAAGAAGGAAGGAAGGAAAGAAGGAAGGAAAGAAGGAAAGAAGGAAGAAGGGAAGGAAGGAGGTAAGGAAGGAAGGAGGTAAGGAAAGAAGGAGGTAAGGAAGAAAGGAAGAAAGGAAGGAAAGAAGGAAGGAAGGAAGGAAGGAAGGAAAGAAGGAAAGAAGGAAGAAGGGAAGGAAGGAAGGAGGTAAGGAAGGAGGTAAGGAAGAAAGGAAGGAAGGAAGGAAGGAGAGAAGGAGGAAGAAATAGGCATACAGATGTGGTCTTCTGTAGGTTCTCCTTCACAAAAGTCATTTAAACTATCATCAAGGATTACAATGCATTCCTTAATTTCCATACCTCTCTGTTTGGAAAGAGATGCTGACTCGAAGCGATTTCTAGGCCCCTTTTTTTTTTTCAGATGGTTGACTGACATTGCTTAAACTTTTTAGGAAATGGTAACCATACTTGTTGGTGCTTCTTCTTTTACCTGTTTTCCATGTTTCAGTCTCAATAATTTGTTGAAATGAGTCTGTTGGAGCTGCTTTAATGGAACATCATATCTTCTCAGCTTTATTCTTCCTTTTAATTTTATGTTGATTTGGGGTTTTGCTCTAACATGTCAGTGGTCTAACTATAACCAGAGAGATGGTCCAGAAATGACTCTTACAATGACCACTAGTTGTCTCCTGTCTATTGAGATGTCAATTTCAATGCTTTTTGCTTTTGCTTTAGTTGGTTTTAATGAACAGGATACCAAGATCCCAATCTTGATATAAATGTGCATAAAATACACAGTGAAGACGGCTTTCCCTTCAGGAACATTTAAAATAAGAAAGACGTTGAAAGGGAAAGTTTTCATTAAATGGATGCCTAAATTCTTTTCTAAAATAAAAGTGTTGACTTGCCTTCAGCATGATATGAAAAAGGGAAGTCATCATTACCAGCATACCTGTTTATCTGAAAAAAAATTGAAATTGTTTATGCTTCAAGGTTTATGTTGCTCCCAAATTTTCCAGGTAATTGAACTTTTCAAATGAGCTATCGCCCGTACATCACAATCTTTTTTGTAAATCTTCATTAAAAAAAAATGCTATAATTTGACATGACCAGTACGCCAGTGCTTTTGGATACACAATTAAATCAATTCTGCAACTCCTTTATTTTCCTTTCTAAGAAAGACTTGGGAGTCAGTCTTCCATTTAGCTGCAAATTCCTCCCATCTACTCGTTTCCTTTACAGGAAAAAAATCTTGATGTGACACAGTTCTGCCATATTATTATATTACATTATTATTATTATATTTTCATAGGAACATAGATTTGGGGCTGGAAGGGATCGGAGAGGTCATCTTGTCCAACCCCCTCATTTTACAGGTGAAAAAATCGGGATCAGAGAGGTTAAGTGATTTGATTGTGATCAAACAGTTCATAAGTGTCAGAAGCAGGATTTGAACACAGATCTTCCTGGCTCTTGTTGGTCTTCAGACTTGGGTTCAGTGGACCAGGCTCTCACATGTATAGGACTAATAGTAAAATTTATATTTACAGTTGATGTAAAAACTGTTTGATTCTTAGCACTCTGTGTTCTGATTTCTTTTCTATCTCTCTGCCACTGTCAATGAATGAGCAGAAGGTGGAAACTGTAAGGACTTCTGTGGCCTCCTGCCCTACTCAACAAAGAAGCCAAAAGAGGCTCAAATCCTCTGAGATCCCCTGTCAAAATGAGGACTTCAGAAATGGCTTCAAAGCTTCTTTGACCGATGGTGAGGAGTTTAAACACCAACTGGTCATCAATTCCCCAGGCATCCTCTCCATCATGAGTTAGCCATGGTCCTAGATCTTGACCTACCCAACAGGTCTGGGCTCCTCCCTCCCTTTTCTCCAATGCCTGGTCATGCTTGAACCAGATAAGTATCGTTATAAAAACTCACCCTGTTTTATTGGTTTGGGACTCCTATTTCTACTCAGGAGTCCTTCAGATCTACCCTGTGTTTATCCTTCCTGACTGCCTCCCTTCTTATTATATTTTCCCCTAATAAAATTCTCTTGGTTCACTTTCTTCTGCTTGCTCCCATGTTGGGCTGTATTTTTCCTTGCGGTACACAAATTTTGCATGCTACATATCATGCAGATTTTTTCCTTAAAAGCATCAGCTGTTGACCAGGAGGACTGGGACTAACAGTCTTGGCGGCCACCATACCTCTTGAGTCACAATTTAGAGAATGTAAAGTGCAAGGGTGGGTTCAGGAGCTCCATGACCAGATGGTGGGGCCTCCTCCCTTCTCCTTAACCCAGGGGGTGTAACTAGACACTCACCCCAACCATGTGCCCCCTGGGTATTTCCCTGAGCAACATAAGTGGCATTGCCACCATACTTTATGATTCACTTTGGAATCTCAAACCTCACTGAAACTACATTAACACAAAAACTAAAGATCTGTGTGTGTGTGTGTGTGTGTGTGTGTGTGTGTGTGTGTGTTTTATTCAATGGGTCATCAAGGCCAAAGAATTTATCACCAAATTGCCAACCGAGTGGTGATAGACCCTTCTGTACTTAGTCAAATTGGTCCTTGGGAAAAAGAACATAGGCTGTTGCCAGAACCCTGCTCAACATCTTTCTGGAATAGTAGAATCCGCCAAATCTTGTGTTTTGCTGGTATAATCTTAGCTATCTATGGGTCCCTACCATGCCACAATGAGCATCAGAGAAGGACTATCATGGAGGGCTGAACCTAATAAGATGAAATTTAATAGGAATCAGTAAAGTCAATTGCACAATTACAGGAGGGTGGGGTAGTGGCTAGATCTCAATGAGTCAGCACTCAGACACCCGGCAGCTAAAAAAAGGATCTTGGGTTTCATTAATTAAGGTACATTGTCCAGAACAAGAGAGGTGATAATCCTACTTTACCCTGCCCTGGTCAGATTACCTCCAAAGCATTATGTTCGCTTCTGGGAGACACATATCAGACAGGACGCTGACAAGCTGTGGATACCTTGCTAGAGGAGGGTTAGTTAAAGGAACTGGGGTTTATGGGGGGCTCAAAAGCAAGAAAAAGGAATAAGCATTTAAGTGCCTACCATGTTCCCAACAGGATGCTAAATTCTTCACAAATATCATCTTATTTGAGCTTCACATCTAACCTGGGAAGTAGGTGCTATTATGATCTCCATTTTACAGTTGAGGAAACTGAGGCATCCAAAGGTTAAGTGACTTGGCCAGGGTCATATTGCTAGTAAGTGTCTAAGGCTAGATTTGAACTCAGGTCTTTCTGATTCTAGTCCCAACACTTCCCCTATTGTACCTAATTAGCCTAGAGAAGAAAAGATGTGGGAAGGATACAACAGTCTTCATGTATTTAAAGTACTATCACATGGAATAGGGATTAAATTTATTTATTTTGCTAATTCCTATGGAGCATAACTAGTAGTGATAAGTAGAAGTTGCCTAGATGAGGAGAAAATTTTTTGCTTTTTTTGTGATAGCAAAGAATTAGAAACAAAATGAGTGCTCATTGATTGGGGAAAGGCTAAACAAAATGTGGCAATGAGCATGTAACAGAATATTACTACATTGTAAGAAATCACACATAGGAAGAATTCAGAGAAGCTTGACAAAAGTCTTATGAACTGATTCAGAGTGAAGTAAATGGAACTAGAAAAACAATAAATACAATCACTACAACAATGTAAATGGAAAGAAGAGTAAAAGGAAACCAAATGCCTTGTGATTTTAATGACCAAGTTTGACACTGAGACAGAGTAAAGAAAATGTTCTTCCCTCCTTTCTTGGCACAGATAGAGGACCGCGGGTGAGGAATATTGCCTATGCTAATATAATCGGTTGACACGCTGGTTTTACTAAACTGTTCTCCCTCCTATCTTACTTTTAAAAATCTTTGTTATTAAAACTGGATTATTCAATAGGATAGTCGAAGAAACACATTCAGAAATGAATATGATGTAATGACAAAAATTCATTAATGATTATTTTTAAATGTAGTGTGTATAGAAGGAGAGACACCAGCCCTCAAAAGTATCTAGGCTCTCTCACAATTTTAGATAGAAGCTGGTTCTTCAGAGGGAGTAGCCATATGGCTACAATTCATTCTCATGATCCCAGAGGTAACCCTGGTATGGGTTGGGGATGGAAGTGGGGAAATACATCTATTACTCACTGTAGTAGCTCTGAGCCCCCACTGGTATTCTTTACATTTATGTAAATCAGTTGCAATGACAGCATTAACTCTTAAACATGAAACATTAAATAAGAAACATTTGTTTAAACAAGAATATTCATAACATTTATCAAATAGAAGGCAAAAGTGGGAATAATCAAAACATAACAGTTCATAAATATGCCTTGGCCACATTTTCCTACCAATTCACACAGTGTCCATAAGGGGAAGAATGGACTCAACTTTCAGAAATCTAGCAAATGATGCCCATGAACAAAGAAACTCACATGCCTGGGGACAGCTCAAAATTACATTCGATTGGATTATCTTTTCCCCTTAGCTGGTACTTTGGGCATTTGGAATGTCATGGAAAACCTGAATGAATCATTTACAAGAAGGGATATCAATGGGGGAAAGTATGCTCCTTCTGGGACTTGGTGACAACTTTGGGATACAAATCAGGTCCTTATATAATTATAGCATCATTCATGAGTCCTAAGCAGAAGGTGGTTGTTGTTTGTCCTTTGCTCTTGAAGAAGACCATAACATCAGGAAGGTGATGCCACGATTTGAAAGTAAATTGGATTTAAGTGAGGGAGGGCTGTGCAAAATCACCAGCCTCACTTTCTCCTCTGGAGTCATCTGGGTCCAGTGGCAAGATATGGATCAAGACAACTAGAGATGGCCCCAGATGCAGTGGGACACTGTGGCCTTTTAAAGCTAAGGTCTTTCCCAGGTCTTGGTTTGACTGAAGCAACACCCATGCAGTGATTAAGGCTAGGTAAGAAATGAGGCACAGAATGACCTCTATTACCTATAGTCAAAAAAAAAATCTGGGAGGGGAAGACCCTCAGGGTTTCTGGCTAAAACAGAAACAACTGCTATTTACATTCACTCTGAGCAATCAGGGCCCAAACCCTGACCCCTGGACTTGAACTGGGAGCTATTATTGGTCATTCATTGAGAACCAGAATGATTTGGTTTTAAGGCATGGTCCTTAAGAAAGAAATATAGCCCATAAGCCCCAAGATATCTTGCAATGTTTCAGTGATCAAAATTTACATTACTTTGGGGAGAGCACTGAAGGTAACGGTAAACCCTATGTGGACAGAGGGAGAGGAAGAAGGAAAGGAAGGGACAGCAAGAGAAGGGAAGGGAAGTGGAGGGGAAGGAAGGGAAGGTGAGGGGAGAGGAAAGAAGGGGAGAGGAAGGGAGCAGAAGGGAGGGAAAGGGACAGAAAGAGAGGGGAAACTCTGCCAATGTGATGCCACAAGTAAACCTTAGCTTGATACCAGGCAGATGATTGGTAGGGAACAAGAGAAGGGTGACCTAAGGAGAACAATTTACCAAGGGGTAGCATGGAGGAAACAGTAACTTGTACCAAGCACTTCTAAGTACTTCTCTTCCTGCTCTCTATTTAGATCCAGAATGGTCCTGCCTAGGCTGTCCCACTTTTGCTGTCCTTTTTCCATGGTGCTAGGAACGTTCCATTCAAAACTCCCCAATTAACACAGGCCATTTCAAGATTCCTCCGAATGACTGACTTTCAATTCATATTCAGTAATTTATGAAAATGGATTTTCAAACATTTGAAAAAGCACTTGAAAAAGATGGCCTGTTCTCTGACATTTTGTAAAGTCAATGAGCATTTCCGCCCAGTGGCAGCTCGGTGCATACTTTTGTCCATATTGAGCTTTCCTGGTGAGACCCAGGAGAAAAGAAAAGCTTTCTAAAACATTTTAATTGTAAGAGGAGTTCATTAGAGTAGATCTCATTACAATCAATTATCATTCACTGCTCTAAATCCTAACAAAATGGCCATTGCTATCATTATAGTGTTCGGATGTTTGCAGGCGGACCCTATAATAAGCTGATCATAGATGACAAAACCTGGCAATTTGTCCTCAGCCAAACCAGTTATTTCTCCCAAGGGGTAAATATCCCACCATTTGAAGGCTACAAAATTAAACTAACAACTCAGGTATAAAAAGTACAAATTCTGACTAGGAAATAGGCATATTTCCTCCTATCCACGATATTCTATTTCAGCGTTTTCACTTTTAGTCAGCTCCAAAAAGCCCTTTCTCCCACTGGACACCAATTCCAAGTTAAGCTTTCCCTATTAGAACTATGACAGATTGCAGAGAGACACAATGGGATGATTGAAGACTTGTACTAATCACACCAATTGATATAAATTACTATGTCAGCTGTACCATGCAGAAATCTGTAGGATTTACACCTCATTAGCTCAGCAGTGCTAAATGAATCAACAGAGTTCAGTGGTACCATTTTTAATTAATTGTTCCTGTAACAAGGCAAAAAAAAAATCTGCAAGTGGTAACTGAAAAGTGGCATCAAAACTTTCAGTGAACCAAAAAAGCAGTTGGAGGAAGGGGAAACAGCGATAATTAAATATTTTTTTCTGATTGGAGTCAACACATTATACCTCTGTCAAACCCTCAGTGAGAGAATTATTCCAGGCAGGTGATTTAGCTTGTGGATGGGCAAAAGCCAAGGAAACCTGAGACCTGATGAGCCTGTTTTCCTCCAGGCTTTTGGTTGGGGAGGGTAGCGGGTGGGGTGAGAAGGAAGGGGGTGGAGATGGTAAATTGTGAAGGGATTCTTACTCATCATTAGCTCTAAGTCAAACCTTCCCCAGGAAGAATCAGCTCAGTCAGGGTAGTTCATCTTTACCCAAACACTGTTCAGGTAACCTCCCATCTGAAGCATAAAGATAAGTCAAGAAGTTGGCACTTACTGGAAGAGGGAGAGCATAGACAGAGGATTATCTATAAATGTATAACAACTGGCCCTCCAGGGGGAAAACACTGTATATATGACTCACTTTTCAACTTAATCTGCATTATTAACACTTTCTCAATTACTATGTTAATTCTAGACAATCAACAGAATAATTAATCCAGGCCTGATATGTAACTTTTGCCAATTTTTGGCAAAATTTTGATTTCTAAATGCTTACATTGAAAATTTAACAACCAGCTCTTGCAAGGAAGCCGGTATGAGCTGGCTCTAGCACACCCTTGACTGTAGAAAAAAGAAGGGAGGTTGCAGGGATGGAGGGGAAAAAAAGAGGGTGTCTGGACAATTGAACTCAAAATACTCCTAAGTGTCTGCAGTCCCAATCTCCAGGAGCTCCAAGACCATCAGCAACACTTACTTGAAGAGTAATCCCCCTACATAATACGCTTGACACTTGGTCATCCAGTTGAGGATCTCAACCGAGGGACAGGGAAACTGTGGAACAGCACATTCCCCTTTGGGATAACTGGTAATTGTCAAGAAGTTTTTCCTGACATCCAGTTTAGATTGGTCTCTTTGCAGCTTCTCTTAGTTCTGACTTTTGCAATCAAGTAGAAAAAATCTAATCCCTCCTCCATGGGCCAGCCCTTGAAATACTTAAAGAGTGCTTAAAGAAATCTATCTTTTCCTCTAAAGCTTCACTTCTCCAGGATAAATACCCCCAATTTCTCCCATCAGTTCTCTAGAGGCCATTCACCATCTTGGTTACCCCTACTCTACAGGCTCTCCAATTTATCAACAATGGCTTTCCTAAAATGTATCAGCTAGTACTGAATATAATACATGACACAGGGTCTAACCATAGCAAAGTTCACTTGCCCAGTCCTGGACAAATTGCCCCTCTAAGACTGCACTAGCATTCTTGCAATCTGGGTCTGATGATTTGAAGACTCATCAATATCATACCATTGATTACTCTTGGGTTTTGCAATCAACTAAGATCCCCAATTCTTTTGCAAATGAAGACCTGTCTAACCATACCTTCTCTATCTTATACCTGCAAGGTTGATTTTTTTTGCCCAAGTGAAGGCTTTACATTTGTCTTCATTAAATTTCTTATTAGATTAAGTCCAGTATTCTAGTCTGTCCAGATTTTTCTGAATTCTCACTGTCAACCAATGTGTTAACTATAACCTCCCAACCATGTGAAAGTCTGATAAGCTTGCCACAAATGCCTCCATAGCAAACGACAAAAGGACACGCACTTATCTCTTATGGCAATTACCTGGAGACTTCCTACCAAGTTAACAGTTCAATCCAACCCAATAATTACCTTTTAAGCACCTATGTGCTAGGCACTGTGCTAAGCACCGGGTATAATTAATAAAAAGAAACACAGTCCCTGCCCTCAGTGTTTGTTTTTTTTCTTTTTTTTTTTTAGAGAGGGAAGGCAGGGCAATTGGGGTTAAGTGACTTGCCCAAGATCACATGGCTATTTTTTTTTTCTGTTTAGTGTCTGAGATCACATTTGAACTCAGGTCCTCCTGACTTCAGGGCTGGTGCTCTATTCACTGTGCCATCTAGCCACCCCCCTCAGTGAGTTTGTAATCTAATGATGGGGACAAGACACAAAAAGAGGCAATTTAACATTAAACCATGAATGAATGAGGCATTTATCATGCACTTACTTTGAGCAAAGCCACTATGCTAAGCACTGGGCAGTACCTGTAAAAACTAGGTTGGAAGTAGGACCAGTGGTCTGGGAGATGCTGCCACTCCCAGAGTTCCAGCATCGATTTGATTACTGGTGGCAATTGATCCACAATGGTTGCTAATGTGATGAAAAATCAGGGCCCCTCTCTGCAATGATTTCTCCTCTTAATGACAGGTGTATGGGCTGGACTGGAAGTAGGCCTGATGGTTTGGGGTGGGGTGGTACTATCATTTCCAAGAGTCTCGGGCTCAGGATCCTTGAGGTATGTCCATCAGAATCTGAAGGGAAATGGAGGTCAAGGTGCTGGTGGCAATTTGACATATCTGGCATGGATGCACCTGACTTATCAATCATATCAGTCAGGGACCCAAAGATGCAATCTGGGTCTGATGATTTGAAGACTCATCAATGGAAACCAGGTACCCCTTTAATAGCTCCCTACCAAGAGTGGATATTAACTCCCTATTATAGGTTTGTTTATTGTGCTTTCTAACCCAAAAACCATTCTCTTTTTCAGGCAAAATGGAAGCAAATCAGGGGTTCAGCAGTTCTACATTCTCTCCATTGTCCTTTATCCCCACCCTGTCCACCTCAAGCAGTGGGCCTATCTTTCTTCTTCCCAGGACAGCTAAAAAACAAAACAATGCAAACCCCCTTTTTGTTTCCTTTCGCTTTCCTTGCCCATCTCAGCTCATTCTGAACTCCAATGTTTCTAACAACATTCTTTTTCTTCTTCATTGCTTTTGAACCCATCGGTAGTTACTGATCCATTTATCCATCCTCTCTGTAAGTTTTTATAAAATCTTTTGAGCACCCAACTCATTTGCATCACTCTTTAGACAACTTCCCTTTTTCCTTATCATTGGAATAGTCTCTCTTTGTTGTCACAATTTCATTTTTGAGAACTTCTCATCTCTCATTGGTTTATTTCCTCTATAAAATTGTAGGACATGAGACCCTAGGTATCCTTTCTGCACTCTGAAATCTGTTCTGTGATGGTGATAGTGATAGGCAATGCATTCTTGCCCTTGGTGGCTTTTAGGCAGGGGGCAGTTAACTTTGTTTCTTCAGTGCCATCAGAGATGATGCCAAAATAGCCCAGTAATCTTGTTTGGGGTTTCAATAGTCCCCCTTCCCAAATCTAGATTTTCCTCTTGACCAATGTCCCCAAAGAGGCTATTTCTAACATTAAAAAAGGTTCAGGGTCGTGAGTCTCAGAACTCTAAAATTAAACACAGAACCCTAAGTTTCTTGACTTATTTGTCCTGAAATGCATGCTGCTGTTCAACAGGTTAAATAAAATGTTAATGTGGCCAGAGCTAGGATACTCAATATCAAGTGACATCTGTCTCACATAATGGTAGCAGTGCCAAGGGCCCATCTGCTCAAAGATCCTCCCATGGCCCACACATGGGAAGTGCTGGTCTGGAGAAGCCCTAAATAAATACTTATGAATGAATTAGTGAATAAATGGATGATAATCTTTTAAGAGATCATCATGCAACAGGGCTGCTTTATAGACACATTCATCATATTGCAAATTCAGAATTTTCCCACCTGAAGGTACAGGATTAAAAATTAATCATCACTGCTGTAGAGAAGTACAAATTATTCCAAGGATGGTATTTCAGCAAACTGGGAGGGAAATGGTAAGTTCAGTCTGCCGAAAATAAGATTCTTCATGATTGTACACCCTTAACTTGCCTCCCCAAGGAGGATTACAGATCTATATCCACCACCTGTTTCCTTCAGAGATTTCAGGAAGGTCTTTTTTTATTCAGAACTAAGAAGTGACTTATTTTTTGTCATCCTTATTACTGCACTCTCTGAAATCTGACTTCTTTCCCTTCTGGGCAGGTAAATGCAATTCTCCTTAAGCAGCAAAGCACCAACCCCTCAGAGGCCTGCATCACTTGGGAACCCCCTGGATGCCCAACATGAATTGTCAACACGATGGCTAAGAATGGTCCATGGGCAGGTCAAGTAAGGAAGGGGACGCTGAATGGCCCCTTCTTCGCCAGAAAAGTCACTTCACATCCTCAATCACAGCTTCTGTTAACCACTTCAGATCTTAAGTATAATGTTTTCTCTGCTGAGAGGATACCATTAGCACATTAAACAGTTAGACTGTGGACTGAACAGCACCAGGGGAAATCACCTCAAAGTGGGAACCTCTCAGACTTTTGTTTTCAGGCCATTTTAAGAAGGAAATTGGTTTGCCATAGATACTTTGGAACCATTTTTGATCTTATCGTCCTTACTATCAAGGAGAAGAGCAGAACATAAATACATCTTTATATATATATATATATATATATATATATATATATATATATATATATATATATATGGAGAGAAGTAAATAGATGGAGAGATAAAGAGAAAGAGAGACAGGTACATAGATGGACAGAGATAGATAGACAGACAGACGGATGGATATTTTTAGAGAACAGAGCTAGAGTTTTCCTCTGCATCACTCTTCAAGACCTGCCTCTGCTTCTTGGATACAGCAGTAGGGTCCTGGGTATGAAGATGAATAATTCAGAAAGCTTTAGCAAAGCTTTGAACAAAGGATGGATGTTACCCATGTTTTTATCCTATCCCCAGACGGCTGGAGGGGCCACTAAAAGGTAAGGTACTTCAAAGCTTACCTCACTTGAAAGCTGGAAGAGAGGAAGGAGAGAAACCGCGTGGTATGGTGGAAAAAGCACTGAATTTTGAGTCAGAAGCCAAGAGTTCAATCCCACTTCTCTCACTTACTAGCTGTATAAGCTTGATCAGATCTCTTAACCTTGGTGGGCTTGGTTTCTTCACCTATAAAGTGAAAAGGTTGGCTCTCTAGGTCCTCAAGTGTGTCCCTTTGACTGAATCCAAACTTCATAGAACAAATATTGGCTATTGGCTGTTTATATGTTTTCGATTTTGTTTTTTTTGCTTTTTGGAGGGGGGAGGTAGGGTAATTGGGGTTAAGTGACTTGCCCAAGGTCATACGGCTAGTTTTTGTGTTAAGTGTCTGAGGCTGGCTGTTTATAAGTTTGCAAAGAAAGCCAAAGATGTCACAGTGTTAGAGTTCAAGTACTGTAGGTTCGGCCATGGCTGATCAGTCCAATATGAGTTAGGAAGGCAATACCACAGATTGGGCACAAGTGGTACAGTAGAACATTTAGAGTGAAAGTATCTCTGGATTTGTGCAGCTCATGTCTCTATGATTCTACTTTGCTCACAGAGCGCAGCGCCTGCTTTGCTGTGGGCATGCCATGTTGGACAGTCCTGTGCTGGCATTTCCCGTGTCTCACAGTCAATACTAAAGTTTTTCAGAGAGACCTTGAGAATGTCCTTGTCTCACTTCTTCTGACCACCATGTGAATACTTACCTTGTGCAAGTTTTTGGTAAAACAGTCTTTTGGGTAAATGTCCGTTTGACTCTCAGGCTACATATTCAGCCTATAGGAGTTGCAGTCTCTGCAGTAGAGTTTGAATGCTTGGCAGTTCAGCTCTAGAGAGGACCTTGGTTTCTGGTACCTTATCTTGCCAGGTGATCTTCAGGATCTTCCTGAGATGATTGAAGTGGAAGCCATTCCATTTTCTAGCATGGTGCTGATAGACTGTCCAGCTTTCACAGGCATTATGATGTGTAGTCAGCAAGATAGCTCTATAGACTTTCAGTTTAGTAAGCAGCCTGATATCTCTTTTCTCCCACACTTTCTTTCAGAGCTGCCCAAACACTGAGCTACCTCTGGCAATGCATGCGTCAACCTTATCATCTATGTGGGCTGCCCTGGAAAGTATACTACCAAAGTAAGTAAGTTTATCCACCGCATTCAAAATGACTCCATTTACTCATATATGTTCCACATATGGATAATGTGATGCTGGTTGGTGGAGCGCCTGTGTTTTCTTGGTGTTAATTATTAGGCCAAAATTAACACATGTGGCAGAGGATTTATTCACACTTTGTTGTTTCCCTGCTTCAGAGGCTGCCTTGAGTGCACAATCACCTGCAAACAAAAAAATGTACATCAACTCCCCCTCCACTTTAGTCTTGGCTTGTAGCCCTTTCAAGTTAAATAGTTTATCATCATTGCTGTAGCGGACCTTGATGCCATCTTCATCCTCACTGAAGGCATCTGACAACATCAAAGAAAACACAATGAAGAGTATGTGAGCAAGAACACAACCCTGTTTCATCCACTGGTGACTGGACAAGTGTGAGAGCATCATCCATTATCCAGAACTCAAGCAAGCATGCCATCATGAAACTGGAAGTTAAGTAGCTAGGTACATACAAACTATATACATAGTAGATGGGAGTTCACTGAGAGAGCAAAGCACTAACAGATGGGGGAATAGAAAAAGACTTTTGTAGAAAGTGGGATCTGAGTTGAGTCTTAAATGAAGTCAGGGACACTCAGAAGCCTAAAGAGAGAAGGGAGAACATGAGGGACATAGGCATGAGGGCCAGTCAGTGGCAAAGGCATGGAAGAGATTTAGTGTTGGGAGTAAGGAACAACAAACAGGCCAGTTCAAATGTATCTGAGAGAGCAGGGAGGGGATTAAAGTATAAGAAGACAGGAAAGGTACCGAGATACCAGGGTATGAAGAGCTTTAATTAGCAGAGGGATTTGTATCGATCCTGGAGATAATAAGGAGCCATTGGTGTTTAGTGAACAGAGGGAGAGGCAGTGGGTCAGACCCAGGATTTAGGAAGATCACTTTGGTAAATAAGTGGGGCCGGATTGGAGCCGGGATTCAAGGCAGTGAAACTAATCAGAAGGCTATTATAATAGTCCAGGTGAAAGGTAATGAAGGATTGTGCAAGTGGAGAGGGGAAAACATATACAAGAGATGCTGCAAAGAAAGAAATGACAATGTTCGGCAATGGATTTGAGAAGGATGCTGAGGTTATGAGCCTGGTTGGGGGAGTGGTGGTGTCCTAACACTAATAGGGAAAAGGGGAGATTTGATAACCTGAGGAAGATAATAAGTTCTCTTCTGGACAGGTTGAGTTTGAGATGCCTAGGGCACATCTAGTTGAAAATGTCCAACAGGCAGTTAGTAATAATGGACTTCAGCTCAGGAAAGAGACCAGGGCTAGATACATAGACCTGGGAGTCATCTACAGAGAGAAGTAGTAACTGAATCCATGGGAGCTGATGAAGTCACCAAATGGGAGAGCAGAGAGAGAAAAGAGAAGACATCCTCGACAGACACTCAAAATTAGTGGACATGACATGGATGAAGAATCGGCAAAGAAGACCAAGAAGAAGCAGTTGGCCAGATAAAAAGGGACAGTGTCACCAAAACCTACGGAGGAGAGAATATGCAGGAGCAGAGGGTGATTGATAATACCAGAAGTCAAGAGGTATGGGGTGGGAGAAAAGGCAATGGCCTTTAGATGTGACAATTAAGAGACTGTTATGATATCATTGGTAACTTTGGAGAGAGCAGTTTCGGTTGAATGATGAGATTAGAAGCCTGATTGCCAAGAGGTTAGAAGACAATGAAATGAGAGAAAGTGGAGGCACCTGGTCCAGACAGGTTTCTCAAGGAGTTTAGCCAAGACTAGCAGAGAGATAGCATCCAGGGAAGATGTTTTAGGGAGGGAAATCAACAGTGGGGTGGCCCAGTCAGTTGCTAAGAGATAGTGTTAGGAGAAGTCGAGCCAGAGAAGTGTCCATTCTTCACCACGCTCAGTGCATGAGTTTGCCTGGGAATTGAGCCCTTCCCCACAACCATGGGGATCTGTGGACACCTGCACCTTTCTGTGTTATTTCAGGACTAATTAACATTTTGCTATTTGCCTTATGGTCCCTGGTTGGCCCTGGATGAGGGACTTGAGAAGTAGCACTTCCCTCACACTGAATCCAAGGTTTGGTCCCATCCCGCATGTGAGTGGGAAACATCTGTCCACAGCACAGACAAACCTAAATCTTAACATGAAGACCCTAAAGATCAGAGAAAGGGGGGCTAGGTGTGAAAGAAAGAGACACAAGCTTTTTCATATTCTTTTGTTGTTGTTGTTTCTTTTCTGTGGAAACAACATAATCTGAAAATATTCAAAATATACCCCTTTATTGTGTAATTCTTGAGGGTTTTCAGGACCTGAATATACCAAGTAAACTCATGGAACAAATTATTTATATTGGTAAAGTCTATAAATCTATACAAAACAATTGATGATAATTATCTATTGAACAATTTTAAAGGCAATAGTCTACAAATAGAGATTGAGTACACTTCAGAATGGTCAAGAATAACTGCCATTTAAATAGTGCTTTGAGATCTGTAAAGTGCTTTACGCATATTAACTCATGGGAAGCTCACAGTAATCACGTCAATCACGTACACTACCAGCCCCATTTTACAGATGAGGTCACACAAGCACAGAGAAATTGAATGATTTGCCTGTGGTCCCATTCTTCCTAAGGTGGAATTCAGATGCCTGTTTGTTCTTAGCTCCAGCAGGAGTCAAAACCAGGAGTTTCCCTTCTGGCACACTGACTCTCAGTGGCACAGGGAGAGGGACTGGATGTTGGATGTCATTGACATTGGGGAACTATCAGAGGGGGAAATTCCCTCTACCAATGAAGGTTGGCATCACTTGGCAAACTGAATAGACTTAGACTTGTCGCAACAGCTTGGATGTATCATTTGGTTCAGGTTCTTTTGGCTGCACCATGGGGTCTCCATCTACCATGTTACTATGTCTCTCAGTGGGCAATGATAAAATCCATTCATGTGGCCCTCTAGGGCCCTTCCTGCCACTGGCCAGCTCCAGCAGCCTTCTCAGAGAGGAGGTAACAGAAATGCAGTGTTTCCTCAGTATTAACTTCACAGGCTACTCCCAGAAGGTGCTCTGACTCCACAACGGTGCCACACTTTCTTGCCAAATAAGACACTGTGGGAGGAACCCACTTCCACTGCTCTCCTGGCCAATTCAGGTAGTGACCTGCATCCACCAGACTTGGGCTTCCCTCCCTCCTCGCCCTCTTTTAATCCATAAATGGCATTTTAAGAACACAGTCTCACAAAGAGATACTTAACAAACAACTCCTCTATGATGAAGGGAAAGAGGCTGCTACACTCTTTGGTACCAGTAACTAAAATTCCTGCCTTCCCACCCCTGGAGCCTGGGGTGTGCTAGTAAATGTTTAACAATCAGCTCTCCAGAAAACAAATCAACCTGTACTACAACATATTTTTAAGTTTAAATTGCATTGATAACACTTTCCCCATCACTTTCTTCAGTCTGGACGATCAATAAACCAACCTCTGAGTTGTAGCCTTTGCCCATTTCCAAGGTGTAAATACTCACCCCGAAAATTTCATTGGTTCAAGATGCATTGGCACACCCGTCCCATATGCGCCTGTCCCACTTTCTACACTAAAAAGCCAACCCTAATCAATATATTTGTTGTTCAGTTATGTCTGACTCTCCATGACACCAGTTGGAGTTTTCTTGGCAAAGACACTGGAATGCTTTGCTATGAGAAAACTGAGGGAAACAGGATTAAGTGACTTAGCCAGAGACATACAGCTAAGAAGTGCCTGAGGTCGGATTTGAACTCAGGAAGATGAGTCTCCCTAATTCCAAGCCCAGCACTCTATCCACTGTGCCACCTAGCTGCCCCCACTATATATTAAAGATGATAGTTCTTGGTCCTTTTGAATACCCATAAGCTCAGCCAGTCACTCAAAGAACTGTTTGAAGGAAGTACTTCATGTTTTTCAGGTGCAGAATCACATCATTCTTTACCTTCAGACCCAGGCCCCTCCAAGCTGTAAAGATTCCAAAGCCTTTGAGCCTCAAGTCTATGATTAAGCTTGCCAAAGAATATGTTTTGGTGCAATCCTACAATGGTTGTGTTTATGAAATAAGATCAGACTCCGGCTGTGACAATGAATTTAATCAGTGCCTGGTGAGCTCTGGTTTTGAAAGAGAAGAAAACTACTCTCCTGCAGGTGATTGTTTTCAGATGTCACTCCCCGGTGAGTCACCCGGCCACCCTCAGTCAGTCAGTGACAGGCTCTGGCCTCTGCAGCAGAGCAGCTTCTCCCCCTCCCAGTTTTGTTCACAACTTCATCCGAAATGACCTCATGAAATTTAAAAAACCCCCACCAACAACCCACAGCCCTCTGTATTTATGTATAACAGACCAGGTACAATCCCCAGCAGCACCTGGCACTGGGATTTTTTTTTTCTCAGATGGCACCTGCACTCAATTCTTTCTTTCTCAAATAAACATATACCCATGTACACATGTGTGTACACACACACACACACACACACACACACACACACACGTGCAGCCCTCCTCCCTTCTCCCTTCAGCGCCAGAGGAACAGATGGACCGATCATCTTCCTTATTCTGCCGTAAGGACCCCTGCTGCTGCAGGAGAAGGATGCAGTTGTAATACGTGTAATTAGGCAAGACAAAGGACAGTGAAGCCTGTTACAGGGGCCAGGCCGAGATGAAGCAAAATGGAAACGGTGGCTTATAGATTGCCTGTTTCCACTAAAAGCCCCCCAAACATGGAGGTGACCAGACCAAGGCGGGCTGGGGGCTTTCTGCCCTTCCAATAAGGCTGTCGTTATTGGTTTCTTCTGCACAGAGGCAGGTTTATTTTTATATTCTGCTGCCAGGGTGATTTATGCTGTGGAACACCTCTCATTAATGTTGATAAGTTGCCTGTCTAAATCTCTATCTGTGTATTGACATGGCAGCATCTCCCCCTCCCCACATCTCTATGCCTGAATGGGCATGTTCATCACTAGATCACTCTTCTGCCCAAAGGGAAGACAAATCCATCTCATCACCCCATTTGTGAGCTGGGCTGGGGACAGCCAGATTGGACTACTTCAACGAGGTAGAGGCTGGGGGCTGAGTTAAAGGTGGTCAAATCACATCCCCCCTACTGGGGTAGCCATGTGACTCTGCCTCTCCTAGCCTCAGTTTCCCCATTTGTAAAGGGATAAACAATTTTTTTTTCTTTCCCTCTTCCCCAGTGACTCAATTTAATTCATTCTGACAAGTGTTTAATATAAGCACTTTCTGCATGCCAGGCAGTGTGGTTAGTGCTGAAGATGCACACACACACATACACACACACACACACACACACACTCACACTCCTTGCTTTCAAAGAGGTTACATTCTTTTTGGGGTGACACATCCACAGTAAGTACAAAGTAATTTCTGTCAAGGGGAGAACATCAATCACTAGGGGGATCAGGAGAGGCCTCTCCTAAAGGGAGCATTTGAATCAATCCTTGAAGAGAGCTGGAGATTCATACAGGTACAGGAGAGAAACGACCCATTCTAGGCATGTGGACTGTCAGCTGGGAGACAAAGAGCAGGATATGGAATAATGGGACGTCTGGGGAATATCAGCCTGCTTGGCTGAGCCTCTGAGGGGAGCCATCTGAAACAAGTCTGTAAAGATATTTTGGAGTGAGGCTGTAACAGGCTTAAAATGCCATCAGAGATCGTATTTGAACCTAGAGACAGCAGAGACTGGGGAGAACTTCTTGAGGAGGAGGGTGACATGATCAGACCCATACTTCAGGTCCCTGGAGCGGCCTGGAAGAGAGCCTGGAGAGGGGTGAGACTGGAGGCTGGGAGATCCCTTAGCAGAAGAGCCTGAACTAGGGTTGCTGCTTGTATAATCGGAGGGAAGGAGACATCTATCAGAGATGCTGTGAAAGTATCAAAGGAAAAGTTATGGGATATGTGGGATGAGGAAGAGTGGAGTCAAGGTGATGAACGTGAGTGATTGGGGGGAGGAGGAGGAGGAGGAGGAGGAGGAGGAGAAGAAGAAGAAGGAAAAGAGAGAAGAAAGAAGAGAAAAGAACAAGAAGAAGAGGAGGAGGAGGAGGAGAAGAAGCAGCATTTCTAAAGTGTTCACTACTGTATCTCATTCATCCTCACAATAACCCTGCAAGGTAACGCTATTATTATCTCCATTTTACAGATGAGGAACCTGAGGCGGCCAGAGCTAAAGCGGCTTGCCCAGGATCACACAACTAGGAGAAGTCTGTGTCATGTCATGAGGTTCTGCTCCTGAAGCTCTCTATAAACTGGTCCCATCCAACCTTTCCAGTTTTACTGCATCTTCTTCTTCTTCTTTTTCATGCCTTCTATGGCCCAAACACTTTATCACTCACTTCCTTGCCTCCTCACCTTCCCCTCTTGAAATCCCAGGCTTTCGGTTCAAGAGCCCATGCTGCAGGAGATGGTGCCCTCGGTGACAGACACCTTGACTACTCTAAGGTTACCTTGTTTAGTCAATAGCTACATTTGTTCATGTTGTCTATTCCTGGGAAGGGGTTATCAGGGTGAGGGACAAGTGGGACCCCCTCCTTGTCACAGAATGCAAGCTCCTAGGGGGCAGGGACACTTTCCCTCCTACTTTGGTACCTTCTAGCCTAGGACAGTGTCTGGAACGTAACAGGTATTTAAATAAATGCTTTCTGATTGGCTGAATGACACAAACCAAGCTGGGACAATGCAGCTGATATGACCTGGAATTCACACAGTCAAAGACCCCACTCAGTCCAACCCATCCAGTTCAGGTTGCTGGGCTGTCACTGTTGCTGTTACTATTCACTTCTATTATACCCCATAAATCAAATCCTGAGCTTAGTTCTGGTGCTTTAGACTAAGGCTGTCAAACCTGTCTCTGGCAACACTGGAGAACAACTGAACCAGATTAAAATGTAATTGGGGAATATTTAATAAAATAAAAATACAACAGAACACAGATGATGTTAGTATGTGGTTCTCTAAGTCAGTGTGCAGCCTGCAGGGATTTTTATATATGGTTTAATGGTCTCCATTGATATGTGAGTTTGACACCACTGCCCTAGACCACCACCAGTCAATCAGTCAAGTGAGTCAGTCGATACACATTTAATTAAGTGCTTGCTACAGCTATGTGCAGCACTGGAGATGCAAAGAAAGGTGAAAAATAATCCCTTACTTAAAGGAATTTACAGGCTAATGGGGAAGACAACATAAATGACCATGTACAAATAAGATAGGAAAGCTTTTCCCCATATAAGCAAATCAATGGGATCCTGGCTGAAGTCCACTGGTCCTCTCTTGAAGAGAAGAGCTTTGGGGGCCGCCAAATAAGTCCCTGATTTATTCGATCTGGTCCTGCCAATAAACCACTTCAAAGTCCTCTGAAGGCATTTTAATTAAATCTAGGTACTCCCTGGCTTGAAGTTCCGACTAAAATCCCACCTTCTACAGTCATGTCCAACCCTCTGTGAGCCCATTTAGGGTATTCTTGGCAAAGATACTGGAGTGGTTTGCCATTTCCTTCTCCAGCTCATTTTGAAGATGAAGAAATTGAAACAGAATTAAGTGACTTGCCCAGGGTCACACAGCTATCATGCATCTGATGCCATATCTGAACTCAGGCCTTCCTGAGTTCACGTCCAGTACTCTATCCACAGAGCCATGTAGCTGTCCTATGCAAATACAATGAACATACACAGGGTATGGTCAATCTTAAAAAGATAAATGCCTTTGGTTTCTGAAAGTTGTTTCCTATCAGAAAAAAAGTATTCTTTCTAAGGCTTTTGGTTTTGCTGATTAGGTAGTACTTACACAAGGTAGGCCTCTGAAGGATTTCAGAATATTTAGCCAAATCCAGTAAGTTGAAACTACCAGAAGACAGAATCAGGACCCAAAAAGATCTTGATTATCTAGAACAGTGGTTGATTCTATCAAGATGAAATTAGAGGTAATGGTGAAGTTGGAGAGTCAATAAACATTGATTAAGCACCAGACACTGTGTTAAGAGCTGAGCATACAAAGAAAAGGAAAAGAGGGTTCCTGCTCTCGAGGAGCTCACAGTCTAAAAGGAGTCTTTAAAAAACAAAACCAAGCCAAACCACAATTTCACAAGTATGAGGAACGGGCTACACAGCAGTTTATCCAAAAACATTCTTATGAACTACAAGCTCAAAATGGCATCAGTTCAACATGGCAGCAAAAAAAAAAAAAAAGCTAATAAGACACCAAAGTTTATCATAAGAGATATAACCTAGGACTAGGGAGGTGATAATCACTCTTTCTTTGTGCCATCCTTTGGGTACTTAATGGAGATTTCATATAATAATTAGGCAGGTCAGGAGGTATATGCTTAAAGCAAGGAATTTTATTAAGGAAAGTTTTAACTCACACATGGGAAGGCTTTAAGGTCTGAAGTAAGAGTTGGTGGCAAGGACAAAAGGACACAAGAAATAAGCCAGGAGTACACCCAGTGGAGCTTCAAACAGGGTAGCTTAGGGACAAAGGTAATGGGGTGTAGGTTTTATTTGGGGGAGGAAAGTGGGGAACGAGGGTATTTTCATTCAGGAGCATCTGGTTGATTACCCATCTCTGATAACAGAGGTTGGGAGACATTGGGTGATTGGCTGGTTACATAAATATAGTATCTAGCATTTTCGAGAAAAGAACAACAGAAGTTGAGATAAAAAATTGCAAGTTAGACCTCCGAGTCAGAAAGAGGACTATCAAATCTGGTCAGACCACATCAGGAGTACCATGTTTGGTCCTGGGCACCACATTTGAGAAAGGTCATTAATAAGCTGCAGTGAATAGAACATCAGCCTTAGAGACCTGGGATCAAATTTTGCCTCAAACATTGAGTAGACATATATGATCTTTGGCAAGGCATGACCTCTCCAAGTCTCTGTCTCTTTATCTATAAAATTAAAAGAGACCAGAAGGCAACCCAGACGGCTGCCAGAGTTTGCCACCACTCTTCAGCTGCCTTCTTCCTCTGCCCCATCAACCCCTTTCTCTTTTCTCATTGGTAAGTCCCTTCCAAAATCTCCTTTTTGAGGAAGGGCCCAGACCTGTCAACTTCCATTCTCCAAACTCTGCCACCATGTGGGTGGCTCCTCCTCTCCCCTTTTTATGTATTATCTTCACCTGTTAAAATGTAAGCTCTGTGAGGGCAGAGATGGTCTCCCTTTTTTCTTGTATTCATATCCTTAATGTAAGCACAGTCCCAGGCACGTGGTAAGCATTTAATAAATGCTTCTTAACTTGAGTTGACCTGAAGGTCCTGGAGGTAAACTTAGGCCTTGGGATGATCATTTGAAAAAACAGGAGATTTTTAGCCTCAGAGAAAAGAAGGATCCAGGGGGAACAGGATCAGCATTTTCTCATGCTATGTAAGAAATTAGCCTTATTCTGTTTGGGCCCTAGGGAACAAAACAAACTAGCAGAAGTTACAAAGGGGCAGATTTTGATTTAAGTAAAAAATCTTCCTGATAATTAGAGTTGTCCAAATGTGGAGTGACCGATTTGAAAGGTGGTAGGGCCCCTTCATCAGAGGATTTAAAGCAAAGGCTGAGAGGATCACTCGGTTAGGCATGTTTTACAGGGTATCCTTGTATGGCTTGACTACATGGCCTCCAAGCTCCCATCCAACTCGGAAATTCTATGTACTCTTTAAAACCTTTCCTCCATAAATTAGGCAGGATTCTTTCCAACCCACCAGTAAATGGAGCTACGGTGGAAAGAATCTGAGAAAGACCCCTCTCTATGTGCTTTTGTAAACGAGCCAGTTAGCGGTTTGGCCGTATAACAGTAGTACTTCTCTCACATTTTTCACTAACTTGAGTTTAGGGGGCAGATTTCATCTTCTGAGATGTTTTTGAGAACTTTGCTTGGTTTTTTTCTCAGGTCAACTTGTATGAGTAGCTTCTATTTTAAGTCAATAAATCCTCTAATCCCATGGATCCAACTACCAGACTCCATTAACAAGATGGATATCTTTGAAGGAAACAACACACTACTCTAAACTAGAAAGCACAAGCCTCCATCCCTTCACTGCAGAGAAGGGGGACTGCAGATGTGGAATCCTGTTTCCACTGCCAAGCTTGGTTTACTTTTGCTGAACATTTTTTTCTCTTCCTTTTTAAATTGATGGCTTCAGAAATGAATTGGATCTTTTAAAAAAAAGTCAATAAAAACTAAATTAAATTTTAAAAAACCATAAGGCACAGAACTTACATGGGAAACTCATAGATCATGGCATGTTTTAAGAAAAACAACTGCAGATATGTGTTGCAAGATCCCTTCTGGGGCTAAGTCCCTTTCTCAAGAGCTTAGGTAGCCGAATAACCTAAGAATTCCACATTCATCCTTCTGTCTGTCCTAGCTTATCTTTTCACAACTTTGGAGAGCAGCCTTCCTTATCTAGGAAACAAACGGCCTCTATAGAGAGCTCTGAACAGCAAAGTAATTTATCTGTTTGACATGTGTTTCCCTGTTTGTTTTCTTGAGCCTTGAGACACTAGTGGTGTCAGCTCTGGATGGCTATGCCCCTCGTCACTCCAGAGGCATGAATCAATTTCTCAGCCACATTTATCACTAGCTGCCTTAAATCTAGCCTAATCAAGGTTTCCCCTGCTTGATAGGGATTGAAACCTACATATAAAGGTTTGGGCTTTTGTTTTTTGTTTCTTTTTTACAGGCGAAAGGGAGAAGAAGATGAAAATGACACTTAGTTTGGTGAGTTGGAAGTCTCAAGAAATAATTTGGTAACAATTTTCTTTTTAGAAATGGAGGCATCTATCCAACAAACCAAATCATGGAAATGAGTTTAGGTAGAAGTTGATGGAGTAGCTATTATATTCTTTAACTTACTGTCATTGTTGCTCAGCTGTTTCAGTCATGTCCAAATCTTTGTGACCCTGTTTGGTGATTTCTTGGTAAAGATAATGGAATGGTTGGCCATTTCCTTCTCCAGTTCATTTTACAGATGAGGAAACTGATGCAGAGTTAAGTGACTTGCCCAGGGTCACATAACTTGCAATAAGCCAGATTTAAACTCAGGAAGACTCATCTTCCTGACTCCAGGCCCAACACTCTATCTACTGTGCCATTTAGCTGCCCCATCCTCTGTAAAATGCATTATCATTGAGGGATTTTTGCATCTCTGGGGCATTTTGGGAGTATTTCTTCAATTTTTGGTATGTTTTTAAAAGCTTTAGATTGATTGAGTTCAATTTATAAATTTTTACCCAACTTCTATTTTGTCCAAGGCACAGTACTAAGAGTGCTGGGCAGAGACCCCCCCTTCCCCCCCCCCCAAAAAAAGATGAAATGGTCCCTGCCTTCAAGGATCTTACACTGGATCATAGGGCATAATCTGTACAAAGTAAATTCAAGGCAATTTCAGAAGAGAGACCACTCTAATAACTGGGAGAATAGGAAAAGACTTTGCATAGGAAATGGTACCAAGGTTGAACTTTGGAAGTATGCAGCTACTTGCAACAGATCTACCCTCTGAACAGAGAATTGGGAACTACTCATGTAGGAACTCTCATCACTGCAGAATGTGATTCCCCACCATTCCCCCAAAACTCACACACCCCTTAACTTAGGTATGTCTGGGAGGGTTGGCAGAGGTACAGCGCAGTTATGATTTGCCAGACATATAAGCTATTGACAAAAGTGGGAATGGAATCCAGGTCTTCAAACTTCTAAACTCAGAAATCAATCTACTCCATCACACTGCCTACCACTATGTATCCTGGAATGTATAAATATACAAAGCGATTTCCAGAGGGAGAGAGTACTAATAAATGGGAGAGAGCAAGAAAGGCCTTGCTTGTCATTCCAATTGTCTGATATAACCATTCTGTCTCTCAGAGCTTTCAGCATTTTTTTTCCTGGAGGAAATCTGTGTATTCTTTTGATTGGCACTTTTGTTTTCTGCATCCAAAAGTTCTGTGCTCTTATGTTCTTTCTTGCATTATAGTGTTCAGGTTTTCTGATGTGTCCTGAGAAACCTAAAAACCCAAAGTTGTCTCTATGTGTCCTGTCTTCAAGATTAATATGTTTTACTTGTATGGAGAGCACGCTTTTTGCCTCTCTTCTTCCAGATTGCCCTTCACTTCTGTTTATTTGCATTCCCAATAAATAATTCTCTCTCTTTCTTCTTTGGTAAGACTTGCCACCATAAATCCAAGTTTTTCTATTATGTTGATTATTTCTGCTATGCAGGCCATAAATTCTGCTTTCATAATTTTATTTCTCCTTTATTCAGGAATATCCTGCTGTGTTTCTATATGCTCTTGGAAATCCACAAGATCCTCTGTATCATCAGGTGTTGTTTCATTTCCCTTTATCTTAAAATATCTATTCATAGATGTCTGGACTTGTTCAACTGATCTAGAAGCCATACTCCCTTCTGTTCTTAATATCTTCCTTGTTAATTCATCTGCTTCTACTCAGGGTCTATAACTGAATTTTCTTCCTCCTAGAATCTTTGGTAATTTTGGTCTTTGTTCCTATCTTCCCCATGTCACTTTTCTGACTCCTTCCCCTCTGATTTTGCTTTCCCTAAGGGCTCAAAGCAGTTGAAGCTTCCTTCCAAGTTGGGCAATTCTCATTTCATTAGAGTCAGTTTCTTGGCCAAGTGACTACAGGGTAAACAGAACCGAATCCAGCTGGATGCCAGGCCCTTTCCCTCAGGCTCTGTGGAGGGCCACACTCTCATTGCCCTAGTTCCCTCTGTTCCTCCATCCTCTATCCATGTTCTTTTGCAGTACAGAGAGCTCTGCCACTGTGAAGTTCCAGATCAAAAACTTTTTTGAAAACATGAGAGGGGAGCAGAGTTTTATTGCAAGCCCTTGGTTCCTCTTATCCTGTCAAATTGCAGTTGATGGGGAGGGGCTACTGAGGGAGCAAATTAGGGGTTGGAGACTAGCCCTCTCTGCTATTAATGCATTGGGGTTTTACCTCATTGGAGTTCCTGGTGTCCTAGACCAATGGTAGCAAACTCAAATAGAACTAGGACCACTAAATAGAACATAAGGATCCTGTAGGCTGCATATTGACTTAGAATGCCACATATTAACATTATCTCTGCTATATTGTATTTTTAGGGGCAGCTAGGTAGCTCAGTGGATAGAATACTGGGCCTGCAGTCAGGAAGACCCATCTTCCTAAATTCAAATCTGACCTTAGACACTTACAAGTCATGACCTTGGGCAAGTCACTTAATCCTACTTGCCTCCAATCCTCTTAATAAATTCTAAATGTTGTAAAGGTAGGCTTTGGCTCATTTATGAACAAGAGGCCATAGGAAACAGTGGAAAGAGTGATGGATTTGGAGACAGAGGATTTGATAGGAATCCTGGCTTTGGCATTTACCACTTGCATGATATTCAACAAATTGTTTAATCTATTTTGTTTCAACTAAAACGTAAAAGGGAGTAGAGGGTGTAATATAGCTGATTGTTTTAGGTCCTCTCCAGCTCTAACTTCATGATGCTAAATTTTATACCAGTGAAAGATGACTTTACCATAGGAATAGGCACCTAAATCCACAGATCCAGATGCCAGAGTAATGGTCTACCAGACAAACCTACGCCCTATTTTTTTAAAAAGCTCACAGAATATGTAAATTGGGAAATCAAGCAATGTTTCTATTTCCAGTAAAACTACTTAACTGTGGAGATATTGTTCATCTAGAACTAGAAAGAACCTCAGGAGTTATGTAACTCAATCCCCTCATGTTACAGAGGAAGAAAATAAGGCCACAGAGGTTAAATTATTTTCCCAAGGTCATTAGAGAGTAAGCATCAGAGGCAAAATTTGAACCCAGGTCCTTTAACTTTGACAGAGCCAGGGCCATGGTTCTATCTGTCATATTTCTAGCCCTTCACATTTCTCTAGATGGGCTAAAAGGGAAATATGCCTGTCTAAGATTGACTCTCCCAGAGAACAGGGCCAAATAGGCAAGGGTAAGCCCTGCCTGGATCTGTTAAGTTAGGGGTAAAAATTGTTACTTGCTGCTAGGGAATCCAAACATTCGTGCAATTTATTTTTCTCTGTCAATTGGCACAAGTGATTGACACATTTACTAGAAATCCCTGAAGCAGCCTCACCAGTTGTCCATGTGCAAAGAACATGGGATCTTTCTTTAGATATGTAGTGGATTATTGGCATATCATATTTTTTTACCCACCGTAAACAAAGTCAGGGCTAAATATAATGCTTTAAGCTTATTCTGAACTAACAGAGAGCAGGGGAAACATTGGGGATACTTAAGGGCAAATTTTAAAAGTTCAATCGCTGTGATGATTTGCACCTCTAGGAGTTGTTTTATGAGTTTCTTTGCCTTAAGGATGTCAAGGAAGGATTGAGTTATTAACTCATTCTTTGTATGAAGAGCATAATAGTTTTACAGTCAAAGACAACTCTAAGTCCTGGAACTAAACCATTCCAAAAAGGGCAGTCAAGCCAGCTAAATATCCGAAAACATAAGCTTTTGGAAGGAAAGAACCTTTGTCATTTTGAAGCCATTAGGCAAATGAGCAAGTCTGAAAAAAACAAATGAAGCAAATAATTGATGATGCATTATAAAATGGCTGCCAGTATTATGTTCCTGAGAAGAAATTAATTTGAAATGGTCACTGGAATTTTGCAGTTCTCCAGGGCTCCAAGAGAAATCTACAGGATTCTTTGCAAACCGAAGTATTCTTCAAGTCTATTGCAGATGAGAAACCCAATCCTTCAACTAGCTGACCATTTCTGGAATACAAACAGTTGGAGATTGGAAAGAGAGGGGGCCTTGACTGCCCCTCCTTCAGTTAATGAGCGTAGGAGATCATCACAGTCGTGGATTTAGAGGTAGAAAGATCCTTAAAGACTTCGTATTCAGGGGGTAAGAGAGGGAGGGAACTCCAGTGAGTGACACTGCCACCCTGGGCAGATGCCAACAGGGAATAGCATGGGGGTGCCCCTTCCATTGTCCCTAGCTCCACAGACATGCCTCTGACATGCAAAAAGATTCTCACTCTGATCCTCAGGCCCCAGGCACTTAGGGCTTAAATTTGATGTGGCATTAGTAGAAGTCCGGCCCATCACCTGTGGGGCAAGGCAATGGTGTTATCAAAAGGGCAAAGTATTAACTGTATTGCCTAATAAGAAATTAGGAATAAGGGGCAGGAACTCAGGAAATTTAACTCTGTGCCACATCAGGCAAGTGTCTAAGAAATGAGGAAATGCTTAGTCTTTGGGTCAGCTGAGCCTTCATATACATGCATCCTGGGTCAGGGGTCAGAGCTAAACTGGTCAAACCAGTTTTCACTAGCACATAATATGGTCCAACTCTCTTATTTTAAAGACAAGGAAACAGGATCAGTGAGGAGGTAACCTGACCAAAGTCACAGTTAATAAGTGGCAGTCAGGAATAGAGTCTAAACCTAAAGTTCCTTCCACTCTACTCCTCCAGAATAAGCTCCAAACCAGGTATATCCTGTAACAGTGATCACATCAACCTTCTATGGAAATAAAGTTCTTCAGGAGAGATCTATCATGGTGGCAATGAAGGAAAAGGACACATTTCTCTCCAAATCAAGTAGTTTTTCCCCTTTTGCTGGGGCTGATAGAAACATATCTCACTACTATTGTTCAATGCCACATAGAGATATTCTGTATAACTGCCCTGATGTAATAGGGTTTTAGGGCTGACACCTTTCTTGTGTAGTCTATATAACATAACCACCTTCACTTTCATTCATCCTTATCTTGGATTCTAAGGCAATCAGAGAGTATTATTATATTTCCTCATAAATGACAAATTTTCAAATTTCACTAGTCAATTAGCTCTGAGCCCCCACACTATTAAATAGTATTAAACTAGAGAAACATCTTTTCCCCTTTTTACTCATCTCTCTAAACAAACTACCTAATATCCTAGGCTTAAATAAATATCAAGGTTAGCGCTATAAAATTTATTAAGTGTAGCAAACAACAAATACAAGTAATTATTTATAACATATTAGCTGTGAAAAAGAAGAAAGTGTCATAAGTCAATATTAGTCGAATAGGGAATGCATAAATTAATCCTTAACACTCCCACATCACCAACCAAGACTACTTCAAGCAAGAAAGTTTTGAGGGCAGACCTGGGGCACTTTGGGTTAACTTTGCTCCAAAGCAGAATCCATCTATTGGCCCTTTAGGTAAAGAGAGAATAAAAAGAGTTCTTTGGACTTTGGCAAGGGACTCCTGAGACCCCAGAGCTCGACTTCTTACCATCTGCTTTAAACCTAGTGGTTTTTATCTTCCTGAACTGCTTTCACATGAGGGCACTGGAACGTTTTTAGTAAAAGACTGCATGAATCCTCAGTGTTGGGAGTGATTCACTGCGCTAGATGTGGAACTCAGACACATAGCTTGAGTCCTCTCTAAGTATCACTACCACCATTTACTTCGTCAGTTCTGGAGACGCAGTCACCACTCTGCTATCTCAGAATACCAATTAAAATTAAGATTCTCAGAAATTCTCTTTATAGATACTTCTTTGTAAGAGTTAAAACAGTTCTCAAGAGAGTTGTCCTAATTCTCTCTGCACTTCAGTCTCTTAATTTCTATCAGAATTAATAGATTATCCCAAATGAGTAAAACCACTGTGTCTCAAGATTTCACTTCCTCCTAAAGATACAGTAATGGTATCTTGGGTCCATGGGATAGGAAATTGAAATTGATGCTACATTTCTAATATGCAGCATAAATAAAGTATATTTCCCCCCTTCCTACTAAGATCTTAATAATCAGACTTTCGGGGCAGCTAGGTGGTGCAGTGAGTAGACTCTGGAGTCAGGAGGATCCGAGTTCAAACCTGGCCTCAGACACTTGATACACATGCTAGCTGGGTGACTTTGGGTAAGTCACTTAACCCCAATTGCCCTGCCTTTCTCCCTTCAAAAAAAAAAACCCAATCATACTTTCCTGTTCTCTACAGCAACATACTACATTGTGATTCAACATAAACTATAATGTTTTGATGCTTTTAATTCCTAATCAATATACCCTAGTGGTCATTTATTTATGAGCAAGATTTTCAAGGAGGAGAAAGTATTGATGATTTAAATAATTCTACAAAATATCCTTAAGATATTTTAATCCTGCCACAGATAACAATTATACCTATGTTTCTTTAAAGTTTGCAAAGAGAATTACCTAAAATCATCTCATTTGATCTTTACAGCAACCTGGTGCAACAGACTGCTGCTATTACTATCACCATTTCACAGATGAGGAAACTGAGTCTGAGAGAGGTTAAATGACTTATCTGAAGTCCCATAGTTAGCATGTGTTTGGAGCAGGATTCAAACTCGGGTCTTGTCGACTTCCAGCGTTGTGCTCTATCCACTAGGACACAGCTGCCCATAATGTATTCTACAGCAACATATTTCAATATCTCAATTGCTCTCTACTGGTTTATGTAGATCAAATATCCATCGCTATCACAGTGTCATCACACTGGTCTGCCCACATTATTCTGAATTTAAGAAAGAAAACCAGCTGTTCAGAACACATATATGCCAAACAAGTCACATTAGAGATTATCTGGGCACAAAAATGGAACTTCTCCTAACAGGATCTGGCTCCATAGGAAACAAGAGATTAGAAAGAATAAATGAATCCAGGTTATCAGAGATCTGAATCCCTAACATGGCTTACTTTTACAGGCATGCATGGCAGCCTCTGTGTCTCCTCCCACAAATCATGTTAATAACGGTTAGCCAGTGCTGACCAGAATCCCTATGACCTTTCTTCATAGTCCCTATGTGAAACTAATGATTCCGATTCTTTTCTTTACATTTTCCTATCTCTCCAGTCTTGAAAACTGGCTAAGCTCTTCTTATGTTGTTGGATTTTGCCCATCTTGTCTTCTCTTGTCATGGAAAGTTCCCCCTGATGCCCCTTATTTCCTGACACCCCATTCTATCCTTGACCAACCCCCATGCAATGGTTGTAATATGAACTTGGGTCAACTGCTTGTAAAACAACTGTTTTTATCAATATGCCACAACTTTATGTGGCCCATGGGATAGGCCAACAAAATTTACAATTTATGTAAATATTTTGCCAAATAAAGGACGTACTTTTTCTTATCTTTTGAGGTAAAAGTCCTCCTGAAAAGAGACCAATAGAGACCAATAATTACTGAATTTCATCAAAAGCAATGGTTTATTACTGAAATTGTGTTTGGAATATTCACATCTTACATTCATTTCAACACTGATTACAAATCTACTTTACAGCAGGCACTTGCACTGTGCGCTGAAGCGACAAAGACAAAAACAAACGATACCATCTCTGCCCTCCAAGAGCTTACAATTCACCAGAACACTCATTTTTATGATGCCATCACAATACTTGAAAACTTTATCTTTAAACTTGAAACAAGGACACTGAACATGAACTGTCAAAGCGATGCTACAGATACTAATGAAGAAAATGCATCATGACAAACTCACGATAGATTTTTATTCAGCAGAAGCAGCGAGGTAAGAAATCTGCGGCTACTTTCAACAATAAGCAACCGGTGGTGTTTTACCAGGTTAGGTGGGCTGCTTGCCTTCATCCACTGGTGAAGTTTCATGATGTTGAGAAGGCTGAGGCTCAGTTTCCATTTCTTCTTCCAATTCTATGATGAGCGGAGCAGAAACTCTAGGAGACTGAGAAGAACTGACTGACTTTTCTTGACCAACATCACACGTCCAGATGTCAGGTTTTGTGCAAAGTTCAAGAGAATCAGTATTTGGGATAGTGTTTTCTTCCAAAGAATTTGTTTTCCCACCCTCACAATCTGAAGGCTTAGTTCTGTCTACACTCAAGTCTGCTGTCTTAGGTGATGAAATCCCATCTGATTTTGCAGGACCCCCTGTGAGTGAATCAGAGCCAGGTAGCTGCTGACTAGAAACTGACCAGGGTACTTCTACCTCAGTTTCTTCCCCCTGCACAAGAAGTGCAGCTGATTCTAGTTCTTCTATTTCCAATCCCAGGTGACCCTTTGTAAGGTAGGTCCTCTGTAGAGTTTCAGCAAGACTTGCCAACTTTCTGGACCTTAAAGAAATAAAATTAAAGATATATTAGACAACCTCATGAAAAGTGCCTTTTTTTTTCTTGGGTGAGAATCATGGCTTACGTATTTCAAGGTGGCTCCTCTCTTGAATCACTTAAGTTATGAACACTGAATAAATTCATTATTAAAATGGAACTTTTTTAAAATGCAAAATGTCGACATAAAGTATATAGTCATACAACATCCTCCTTACCCCCTCCCCGATAAAAATTTCAACTCCATCTTTCAGAGAAAAATTTCAGGCAGTGGCCTCAGCAAATGGATGTTCCACAGCTGGGAAATGGGGAGTGATATATAAATGCATAATGGATCCATGGCTGGAAGGCAAAACAGGATCAGAGCTAGCTAGGGGGCTAATCTTCATTTGTGAAAATGCAAACACGGTCATGTATTAATATTTCTACAACAGGCTTCAGTTGTTTGGTACAATGCAATGCTATGCGTCTGAAGGTGAGTCAAATTTGTAATGGTGTGAACCAGCCACAGCAAGGGCGTCAAGAGCAGGACTAATGTTCTCATAGGCCAAGTTAACCCTGTGCTCAAGTGCAAGAATTTACAGAGAGCCTAGGAAACAGAGGAAGTGGGATTGGTAAAAAGGAAGACTGTGAGATCAGTTGGAGGGAATTACCGACTTCTCAAAGGGCTGTAAAATCCCTTTTGCCCAACGGTTCGTAACAGCATGAAGCGTTCTTCAAAATGTAGTTAGAGAATTAACTTAGTTTATTTAACATTTGCCTCCACATATGCAAAGTTGTACGTGGCAGCAGAGTCACATCTACAGCCACGGCAAGAAGTGGAGATCCAGATTATTTATGCACTCATTTTACAAAACCTCAGGGCCCAGCTTCAATCCTCCATTACTAACGG
>CM053590.1:31266810-31303299 GCA_028646515.1 Pseudochirops corinnae
CAAGTTATGGCAAGGTACACATCTTAATTATCCCTTCATTTCAAGTATCTTTACTCTAAATTCCTTTTCCCATGTCACACTTCCAAAATTTCCATATCATTCCCTCTAAGCTTGGCTCCCAGACCCTGGACTGCCTTATCAGATAAACTGGACAAGTGACCACTGTAAACATGGTATCAACCTAAACCTCCTGGACCTTGAGAAAGACAGAGGAGGGAGCAGTTCCCCCTGATCCTCCTGTGGCAGCAGTTGATGGAACCTTTAATGCTCCTTAAGAAAAAGTTTATTTCTGAATATTATCATTTCCACTTTAAAGAGCCCACCCCACAATATAACATAGCATAGGCAGAAGATCCTATGCTATACAGTGATAAAAGCAGCAGGCTGTGCATCAGGAACCTGGTTTCTATTTCCATTTCTGCTGCTCATGAGCTGTGAGACCTGTGGGCAAAGCAACTCACTCTTCTGCCTTATTGTCCACATCTGTACAATGAGAATGACAACCTCCTAACCTCCCTAATTCCGTCAGATTTCTGATTGCAGTTAGAGACATACACAGGAGGCATTCCAAACTCCTTAGAAATGGTGCTTAGAAAAAGGTGCTTCATAAACATTTAGAGTACCTCTGCTGTAGAACAGAAGAAGTCCACTGCCTAAGGAGTCAAAGCAGGGGTCATTTGGACACCTTTTCCCTGGACAGACTGCTCAGTAATGACCATCTGAAGAACAGGAAGTCATCCCCTCCAAAAAGAAAGCAACATTATGAAGCACTTTTGGTTTTCTCTGATAAAATTTAAAGATGGTTTTAAAGCTGCCACTCCTTATGGGCCCCAAACTGTGCTATTTTAATTGACTCACCTCAGAAAGCACCTAATTTAAAACAGTCACAGTGCTTTCTTTTTTCATTGTAGCACTTATGAAGACTAGACAATTTCACATCAAGAAAGATACATGCAAAATAAATGACATCATTAATTAATGAAAATCCTAACAAAATCTTGTAATGACAGAGTTGGAATGTACCCAAGGGATCAGACAAAGCGCACACACCAAATAGAAAAAAAAAGCCAAACCCACTGAGTTCTCATTTATCTTTCTCTTGCCATGAGCATACGTCCAGTGCTCAGCATGGTGCCTGGCACACATCAGGCATTTAATAAATGTTTACTGATTGACTGGCATTAGGAACATAAGGATCTTTGCCTAATGACAATGAGCTCACTGATGAATGACAGGACAAGACAATTAATGCAAACTATAATGAATGTCACATTTTTTAAAAATTCATTTAGAACATTTTCCTTAAGCAGTGAGCTATGCAACTTCTGTCTTGTTTACCTATTTTTAAAAGACCTTTCATTCTGTTTATGTTCCTTCTCTCCACTTGCACCTTCAGGTTTAACCTCCCTCTGACCTCTCTCCATCCTCCATCTCCTTTCATTCACAGGCTGAATCTCCAACCTCAAATCCCCCCCCATGAGGGGGGAAACCACCAGACACTTCCCTTCCCCTGACTTGTTACATCCTCCAACTATCACCTCGTCTCTCTCTCTTCCCTTTCAGTCAAAATTGTACAAAGACAAGGCTCTTCTACTACTTTCACTCCTTCCCATCTGGTTCATGTCACCATCACTTCATGGAAAAGAATTCTCTTGGAGGTCACTAATGTGGCTGAATTCAAGATACCCCTCTGTCCTCACTCTCCTTAACCCCTTGCAGCATCTGACACCCACACTTGCAGCCACCCTAGCAACTAAATCATTTTATTCAATTCAATAAACATTTATTAGATCCCTACTGCATGAAAGGTACCGTTCTGGGCACTGGGAATACAAAGACAAGAAAAAAAGAGTCATGTAAACCCATTTCAGGCAGAAGAGCCTAGGGGAGAGGAGGGTTGGCCACACCTTTCTGCTGGTGCCAGAGAAGCTGTGCCAGGGAGGCAGCTGGGGAGTCTGAGAGGGATATCCAAAGTGGGAGAGAATCTGAGACACGGTGGGCCACTGGCTTTTTAGTTTGGTTCAGTCCTTCAATATATCACTCTCTCCTTTCCCATTCAAAAACCGTCCCGTATAACAAAGAATAAAAGGAAAAATAAAAAATAAGAGAAAAGGGAGAGAAAAGCAGATTAAGAAAAAGAAACACACTGATCAAAGCTAACACAGTACCCACTACCCCCAAACTTCTGCAAAGAAGGGAATGAAGGAGCAGTCTCACGTGTGTTCTTAGGAGCAAAGTTTGGCCATTATATTCACGGATTCCATTTTCTGGGGTTTTTTTCACTTACAAGGATGTAGAAAATGTGTCCACTGTTTTTCTGGTTCTTCTCTTCATTTTGTACCATCTAAATCTTCCACACTTTGCAACTTTGGGGGAGTCTTTATATTTGTCATTTCTTGCTAAGCTATAATCACTCAGGTACCACCCCCATCCCAATGTCTCAGAACTCTTCAACTGATGGACAGCTAGCTTGTTTCCAGTTCTCTATTACTATAAAAAAAAGTGCTACCATACTCTTTTGAGAATCAGACCTTTCTATCTTATATCTCACTGGGGTAACATGCCTCAATACAGGATCTCTAGGGTCAAAAGGTATAGACAGTGTTACTTTCTAACAATAATTCCAAATAGCTTTCCAAGTAGTTGGACTGATTTAAAGTCCCACCCAAAGTGGCTTAGCGTTTATGTCTGTCTTTCCACAACCTCTCCAACACTATTACAAAGACCACAGAGGCAGAAGATGAAAAGAAACAATTAGCTGATTTATTCTGACTGAAAGAGAAAGTGAAGGAGAATAATATGGAATAATCCTGCAAAGATATCTGGGCATAATATTATGAAGGGACTGCAAAGCTTTTAGCTAAAGATTTTGTGTCTTATCGTAAAGACAACAGGGACCCAAAGATTTTTGAATGGAGAGAGGAGCAACATGCTCAGAACTGAATTTGAAGAACATAATTTGTAAGTTAGGTGGAGAATGGTTTAGGGCAAAGACTGGAAGCAAGGACACTAATGAAGAGACTACTGCTGACAGTCAAGGTTTAAGGTCTTGTGGACCTAGATCAACAAGACTTAGCAACTCACTGGATACAGGGGTGGAGACAGGAGGGAGAGATGAGAGAGGGGAAGGGAAGAGAAGGGATTGGAGAGACCTGAGAACAAGCCGTGAACCTGGCTAACTGGAAAGATGGTGGTGTCTGCCACAGAAATGGGGAAAAAATTTGATAGAGGATGGGTTTAGGAAAAAACAAAATGAATTCTATTTTAAACGTGTTGATTTTGAAATCACATGGGCCATGGCCACTTAAGTGTTGGTAACGTGGGTAATGCTGGTAGTGTTCAGGAAAGAGATGAGAGCTAGAGATACAGACATGAGAGGCTTCTGCATAGCAGTAACACTGAACTCATGGGAACTGATGAGCTCACCAGGGAACTAGAGAGAGAGCACAAGACGCAGACTAGAGCATCATGGTGGGGGTGGGGAGAGAAGGACGTACTTTGTTTGATCCTCACAAAATCCCTGAGAGAAAGGTACTATTACTATCCTCACCTTACAGATGAGGAAACTGAGGCCTACAGAGGTGACGTGATGATCCAGGGTCACACACAGCTGGCAGATGTTGGAAGCAAGATTCAACCTCAGGTCATCCCAACTTCAAGTCCAACATTCTCCCCTAAGGGAACCCCAGCCCTGCTGCTCTGCTGAACCATTCCCCAATTCCTAATGAGGCTGTGGCCTCCCTTTACAGCAGGGTCTATGCCATATTATCTTTGCATTCACCTTGACTAATACAGTGCCTTTCTCACAGTAGGCACTTAAAAATGTCTGTCCAAATGAGATGTTGATGGGATTATGGATATATCTGGGGTGCATCACTGTTTTTAGGGTATGAAAACATCGTCCCCAATCATACTTTGTGAATATTCTGAGAGGTTAAAAAAACCAAGCACCACAAACCATATGGATCTAACTTTTGCAGCACACCCTTAACACTGCTATGTTGATATCGATTTATTGCCATTGCTTTAAATTTGGTGTACTGTTTACAAGAAAACTGGACCACAGATTTATTTATTGATAAACAGCCAAACCATAGTGCAAGTGGAACAAAGAAATGCAGGGAAAGAAAACTGGGTAAAAATAGAAAGCACGCATCCTGTTTCTTGCTTGAGAGTTTTGCCTCAGACCATCAATCAACTTTTCACCACTTCCTGCAACAGCAGGTTTACTATAAATCCTGCAACAACTGACGAGGTTTCATTTCCTCTGCCAAAAGCGGCTGATCTACAAGGCAGACAGTGACATGGGAGCAAGCCACCGATAACCTTAGCCATGGCTCCTACAAGGCCAAAGTGCAAAGTGCTCGTTCCCTGCTTGGTGATTTTAAAGGCCTTTATATTCTATTTCCTGGGGTTATTCATAACACAGAATTGAGGGAGGGGGAATTGGGGGAATTAAGTTTATTAAGCATTTAGTAGAAAATGCAATGAGGGTACATTCCTGAAACTGTCTTACAGAACGGAGCCATACTGTTCAATCTATCCTGTGTAGCTGCAAGCATCTTTAGAATCTTAGGAAAGCATTTCACGTTTGCTCAGCACTCAGCTGAGGGCTTTGCAAGCCGTATGGTGCTATATAGATGTCGGCTAGTATCTAAATGGTATGTGTCTTTTAAAAACATTTTTAATACATAATGCAGCCAGTCAGGGGTGCACGCCTGTATCCCCACTACAAGGGAGGGTGGCGAAGGCTGCAGGATCTCTTAAACATGGGAACTCTGGGCTATTCAGGGGGCTATGCCAGTTGGTCTGTTCTAGGTTTAACATCAACATGGTGGGCCCCCCAGAGAACACGAGCGGCCCCTGCATTTCCAGTCTGGTGAAAAAAGATGGGGACATCCAGAGTTTTTTAATGCACGATGACCCATTCATCACCTTTTTTTTATTGAAAATACCTCATCTAAAACTTCAGCAACAATTCCACACATATGCTACAGAATGAAGCATATACCTATGTTTTCTCCCCAATGTTGGAAAGATGAGCAAAGTGAAAGCGTGAGGAGAAGTTGCAAACAAAGTTCATTCAACCCCTTTTGGCATGTTTTGCTCTCTGAGGGCTGCCAACAAAGTAGGGTACTGTTTGACGCTCAGGTGACTGGGCAGTTTTTCTTTCACTTGACCAGGATATGCACTAAGGTAAGGCATTTACTATTTGCTCAGTCATGAACAGGGTATATTTTAGAAAAATTTATCACTATATATAGAAAAAGAATCCATTTAAAAAATAGTTGTACTAATAATAGTAATAATAATAATAAGCTTCATGTTGTGAAGATGTGATAGGATTCTCTACAAACTCCAGTTGGACCTCACATTCCATGATAAGGAAAACAAGACAGCTGACAAATACCATATGTATTCTACGACCACTAACGGAGATTTCTTTAATGAATGCCCTATAGCATTTACAGATGGAAGACAGCTCACTCTTTCCCAGGGCAAAAGTTCCAAAGCTGAATGGATTAATTTCCACAGGGTCTGAGGACAATGCTTCTGGAGATATAATCTTCAAGATATGATCAAGAAGTGACAGGGAACACAACTTAAGAAACATGGACATCTCCAAAGAAGTGAAGGCTCTTAAACCTGACTGCTAAGAACCCAAAAGACAACATTCTTTTCTTATGCCCCAATGTGGCAAGAGGTTTTAGACAGGGAGCGTACTTGTAAATGTTTAACAACTAGCTCTCAGGGGGTAGGGGTGACAGGGATGGGGGCCATGACACAAGCCCCATGCATGAAACACTTTTAAGTTTAATCTGCAATATTAACATTTTATTCATCAATTTCTTAAGTTTAGACAACCAACAAAACAATAAATCAAGCCATGATTTTGGAGCTTTTGCCAATTTCTGAGGTGTAAATGTCCATACTGAAAATTTCTGAATCTGGTTTCACAAGCTGATATGAACGGGCTTCAGGAACTCCCTAGTTATGGAAGACTATGTCAGCAAGTACAAACTCTTGCAGATCCTATCAGCCTGTGAAACTTTCTAGGGTGGTCCTGCTAAGAGTAGCTGTACCTGCTACGGAAGGCCCAACCCTGCTCAGGAAACAAGGTTCATCGCCAGCAAGGGGGGCCACTCAGTATTGATTCTCCAGCCATGGATCTGATGGAACAAATAAACTCACCAAGTGACCCTAAGACATGTGTGGGGCTGCCTTTCTGCTTCCAAAGTGATGGTTGCAGAGGGCTGAAAAAGAGCATAGAGGGTATTAAGAATCTCACCAACTTTATACACTCTAGACAAATTAGTTTAGGTACTCACTCTAAATGTGAGTTCTCTGATCGATAACTAACAAGCTCATAAACAAATGGAAAAACAAAACCACATACATATGAGCATTCTCAATTTAAATGCAAACAGAAAAAATAAAGAAACTGCAGCTAAATAGGATGGCTTACAAGGTCTGCTAATAAAGGAGCTGGTTTCATTATGAGCCCAAATGAAACAAGACACCCCTGTTCATGGATCACTGGGCTGTGATCCTGATGAGCATGGGCAGGTGCAACACGGAACACAGCTGCAGATTATGTGTCAGTGTCTGCTGCAGGCAGCTGTCAGTGCCATAGGGCACAGGGTGTCAGGCCAGGAATCAGGACCCCAGTTCAAATCCCACTTCAGACACTCACTAGCTGCTGTGATTCCAGGTAAGGCCCTGAACATCTATGGGCCCCCATTCCCTCATCTGTAAAATGGGGCTCAGAACAGCCTGTCTCCACTTCCCAGGGCTGCTGTGGGGGTCAAATCAGATAAAAGCATGTAGCATGGTGCCTGCCTCAGAGTGGGGGCCATGTTAATGCTTATGCCCATTTTCTTCCCACCCCCAAGATGAACACAATAAAGAAATTCTACAAAGAACTTAATAAGATGCTCCGAGTCAACATACACCTTGATACTCAGGTGCCTTCCATGGTGGGCATGGGGCAGACAAGAAAAGCTATGTTGGAAAACAAGAGTTTGGAATTGAGAAATGAAAAGGTCCAAAGAAGCCCCATCGCTGCCTACCATGAATATTTTCTTAAAGACAACTGTAGGGGGCTAAACACAGAACTATTTTCAAAAACACAATTGATTCTATCCTAAGAGTGAACCCTGGGAGTTATTTTAGAATCAGCTCTTGGTACAGAGACAGTCAGAACATCAACTGGTTGGGGCAAAGGCCAAAATTAACATCAAATTAAGACGAAGATAAAAAGACAACACTGTGTAATTACAAGAGCTCTAACTTGACCTATTTAAATAAATTGTTGACAAGGAAAAATAAGGTGTATAAAAAAATAAAGACACTGACTCCAGCTACCATCATTTCTCAGCGTAATTTAAGGGATATAAACAAAAATCACCATTAACAGGAGGCCAAAGAGCTCAGAAACTGCCTCGGTCCAAAAAAAGCTGACCTCACCAAGGAGAAAGGATGAAAGCCAAGGACAGTATCAGTTTAGCATTTATGTTCAACTGCAAATCATTTAGGGAACAGGGAGACCAAAGATAACAATTAACACTTACATCACAACAAAGCCAAAAGTAGTACAGGAATGGGGTGAGTCTGCAAAAAACTTGGCATGCAAACGTCCATGACAGTCGACAAGACCTCTCCAGTCTTGGGGTCACCTACCACCCCTCCTTTCCTCTTCTTTCTCTGAGCCTCAGTGGCTGATCTAGGTAGAGATCTTTATCATTCCTGGAATAGTAGGCAGTTGCTTCCTCCTCAAGTACCAGCTGCCTCCCTTTCCAGGAAGTGACTCAAAGTGGTTCCTTGATTCTAGGTGTTTGGTGATCTTCCTTTATTCCTTCCTTTCCTTCTTTTTTTACAATGAAACCCTTTTTTCTGTCTTCAAAGGGAGCCATCATTATCCTTGACATCTGGTACACGGAAGGGTCTTCTAAGAGCCCTTTTAGGAAGGAGACCAGCCAGTGCTTTTGAATAAAGCCATCTTTGTGAACATACCTTTCTTTTCACGATGTTCACTAAACCAAATTTTTAAATAATATATTTCAGAATTTTGCCCCAAAATGAAATCAAGTTTCATGTCTCAGAATTTACAGATATTATTCCCCATCTCTCTTTTCTGAAAGTGAGGATATCTGCCCCTCTCAAACTCTGTGGCTCTAGGCTCCCCATATTCCATTATCTTTCAAACATCACTGAGGGTGGCAAGAGTGGCACAGGATAAGGAGGCACATATGGGTCACTGTATGAACCAGTAGAAAGAATTAACCTAACAAACCAATGGGATCATGCATCTATCAAAGAACAAAAGTTGTTGTTTTTTGTAATGTACTCAAATCATGAAAACCTAGTAACCCTAAGGCACAAAAATTGAGCAATCATACTCTACTGCATTAAAATTATTAGAAATTTGAATATGGCTTGAAAGAAAGAGTAGATAGAAATGAATGACAGGGAAACCATATATCTTCATGAATATGATTTAAAAATCAACCATTCTTTGAAACACCAAATTCAGAGGTACACCATATGTGCGCCTGAGAATCATAAAATAAAAGCTGAAAGGGACATCAGAAACAACTGAATCCAACCCTTACAAGAATCCTTTCTACAACAAAGGGTCAAAGACCACACAGGTCCATCGAATCCAACCCACTCATTTTACAAATGAGAAAAATTAGCCCCTGCAAGACTGAATGTTTTATCCAAATTCACAATGAGAAAGTTCATGGAAGGGCTGAAAACCAAATGCAGGACCTCTGGCTCCACATTCAATGCTCTCTGCACTGCGGCACTCCACCCATGCCAGCTGAAAGAAATTAGTTAGAAAAAAAGCAGAGGGAACTCAAAACCAGTTTTACTTGGTGGCTGTTAAGATAATCACCAAAACAGGAGATTCATATTAGGACAACAAATGCCTCGCCTGTGGCTTGTTCTTGTATTGGCTGATTTGTTTTCTTCTGGTGCAGCTTTCTACAATTCTGACCTGATTCGTTTGTATCCAGAAGTGACTGCTAGATGTGAGACTACAAATGTGCAATTGACATTTCTAGATTTAACCATATTAGAGGAATCTCTTCACTGACTCATTACCCAGACAGGTGGCCAGTGGCACGTGAACACTGGATATAGAAGGGTCTGTCCATAAAGAAATGGCTCCTGAAAATACTTACAGTACTTCATGCAATAGAGTGAAAGTACCAAATTCAATAGCCTGGGGTAGACATAGTTTTAGAAGACGTTTAGATAGAGCTGTACAGTATTTTTCTAAGCCCGGAATACTTAAAGAGCAGAGAGGAAATTAAGATACTTCTAACTCAGTTTCACCTTAGAACAGTTCTATTTTCTCTCTACCTTAATCAATCAAGGTATTGAAAACCTGAACAAAACTACTCTAACCCCTGTCAAATACTCAAGGGTTGGTGTTTCACATTAGGTCAACATGGCATTAAAAGTCCTATAGTACCGGATGAAGTAAAATACATCATTAATCTTAAAGTAAAAAAGCACCTCCCACACAATTACCTGTGGAGTCAACACTCAATTGGTCGTCCAGCCCTCACATGAAGACTTCTCACTGGGAAGGACTCACCATTCTCTGTCTAAAGACAGCCTGTTGCTGCTTTTGGAAAGTTTTTTGTTGGTCAGATTTTGTGATTCTCAAGCCTGAATATGCCCCGTGGCAACTGTTTGTACTACTGAGTTTGGTCCTCTGGAACCAAACTCTTGGGCAAAGCAGAACCATTCTTGAACATCTAACAGGTACAGTCTTCCCTAGGTCTTCTCTTCTCTAGCTCCTTCTGTTACATCCTCCTATGGACTGGTCTTAAAAACTTGCAATAACCTGATCATGGTCACACTTTCTAGATAGAAGCTCTCCAGCTTGTCAATGTCATTCCTAAATTCTGAAGCCCAGAACTGAATATGTTATCTGGCCCAGGGCAGGGTTCAGAGGAGTATCATCTTCCATATTCTGTACACAGCTCACCAGATGCATATACACATAAGAAATGCTGTCACACTGTCATCAAAATATTTATGTGGTAACTACTAACTCCTATAATTGAGTGTTATAGAAAATAAATGATGGCCATGTAATACTTTGCTCATAAGGTTCTTCTGTTCCTCAGTATATATGGGAGGCACAAAATTAAGAGGACTGTTGTAACTGTGAGTGGGAGGATGGAGAACTGGGTGGAGTCACAAGCAGTTGAATGGGATGCTAGAGAATGAACCCAATTTAAGAGCTGAAGGTAGGAAAGGTGCAGATAGACAGCTGTGGAAGGTGGGTGAAGGGCCTCCAGATTCTGGCAGACTGTGCAAGCTCAATTTCAGCAGGCACAAAAAATGAATGCTCCATTAGGTTACACTGAGAGGCAGCCAGAACATGGGCAGTGATGGCTCCTCTGAACTCTTCCCTGGCCAGATGACATATTCGTCTGGGCAACACAATTAAGGAATGACACTGACAAGCTAAGCAGCTTGTAGAGATGCGCCAGCAGGCTGGACCCTGAGCCCAGGGCTTATGAGGTTTAACAAAAAGGGTTGGGGATATTTAGCATGGAGGAAAAAAGACATGGAAGATGCTATACCTGTCTTCAAGTTTTTGAAGGGCCAGTATACAGAACAGAAATGGAAACTGTTCCACTCTGCCCAAGACATGAGATGATCTCTTACATGTATGCCAAAGAGTGGTCTAGAACACATACCTAGGAGAAAAGCTCTTAAACTTTTAAATGAATAAAAGAACTAAGAGGAAAAGGGGAATGCTACTTGAATCCCTGAAGAGGAAAGCTAACTTTAGATCATGATAAAATGAGGGGAAAAAATGTTGTAGCCGAGAATACAAGCTCTTTAAAAACAAACTGTCCTTTCAAGGACTGTTACTGGCAATGTTTCATAAAAGGCCCTGTCAGAAAACACAATCTATAATTTCCCAAAAAGTAAAGAATATTAAGATCAAATAAAAATATAATTACTGATTCCTGTGAATGAACTAAAGTAATTAGGAGTATTCTAGTGAGATGAGAAGGTTCTCACAGACGCAACAATCTCCTTCACTTTATTACGACACAATTGTCCATTTCTCTGATTCAGCTTTTTATAGACTCTATCTACTGTATGTTTGAAGTGAAGGAAGCAAAAATTACCATTCACTTTTCATTAATTTCCCACTGATGTAAATAATGTATATTTGATACATGGAATGACAGGCCAAACAAAATGGAGAGGACATTCTTAATAAGTCATTTTAATACTGTCGTTGCCAACTGTGATACAACATCAGAAACTTATCCAAGGCTATTTCAAGTCGGGGTGAATGCATTATCAAAAAACTGGGCTAGGCTAACAACCGCATTATTATCAACATCTGCATATACCAGTTTTGAGAAGCAGAAAGAAATTCACAAAATAAGAAGGAAACCCAGTGGGATAATAGAGGAAGCAAGATAAAAAAACGTATCAACAGTAACAAAAACAACTTCCGTTTTTTAATTTCATACCAATAGTAAGCTCATAAATGGGTCATTTGGGATATACATTCAATACTGAATATTAGCACATTTAACTTCCCCGCAACTTCAAACATTTCACAAAATTGTACTGGTAATCTCATTTTCACTCCAGGGCACATTTGCAGCTGTGCAAAGTGGAGAAAAAATGAGAGGAATAATGCGCACAAGTCTGTGCAGTGGCTGGCGCCCTGCCAGGGTCTTCACTGGTCCTATCTTGTTTACCCTACAGTTGTAAAAAGTTTCCTGTGCATTTGTTGCATATTTCCATCATTTGCCTTTAAAATTTAAGTTTTGTGATACAATTATGCCCTCAAGGAGTAGCCCAAAGTTACTGAAGATCCTTTGGGCTATAAGGCCAAGCCCGCAAAGTCAGTGGGGGAGCTTACTTAGTGAGAAAACAGAGGGGTTGGACAAACTTCATTCCTCATATGCCTGCAGCTTCTGTCAGCTTAACTGACCGCCTGCCTAGAGAAATGGAGGCTGCTGATCCCATTATCGACTGTGGCCTCAGGGTGAAACGTTAGGCTCTGTCATGTTTCTATACTCCAAGGCCCTTATAGATCTGAAACGGTGCAACCAAGTAAGTGTTGCTGTCAGATTATTTCAAGCTGGTGTGTCCTTCTAGATCTCCAATGCCATCCACCAGCCACAAGGACAGAATACTGGAGGAGATGTAGATACCTCATCAATCTTGGCATCTTCCAATAGCAGCAACTAAAATCCCAGCAACCTCTCCCTTGCTTGTCAGTGTGCAGTATACTGTAGATCTAATACAATATCCTCACACTGTCATCCGACACAGTGAAAACTAAGACTCAGGTTAAAAAATGTTTTAGTTTTAAGAACTTTTTTTGCTGTACGGTACTGTAGATTTTGTGTTATGAAAAGTGAATATCGTCTGAAATCAATATGTTTTGGAGTTTTTTGAGATGTTAGCACAAAAGGTCACAGAATTCTAGCGAATTACTAAGTGAGAAAAAATGTTTTGCATGTTACCAATTTTATTTTGTGAACTGCAATTTTGGATTATTCCATGGTTTCTGTATTAGGAAAAGTTCATATTATCAGAATGAATGTTTTGTTATCAGAAAGAACTACATACAGAAAAGTGTATTTTCAGCAATCTCTATGAAAGATTAGTTTTTTTATGGTCCCAGGAACCTAGCCTCCTATTTCCCTCATGTACCAACATTAATGTTTTTTATTTTCACACTGTTTTCTAGGAATGTTACCCCCACAAAAGTTGAGGATTGACTTTACTAGTGTAACAATTCTGATTCAAAATATTTGTCTCTAACATTCCACACGATCTATAGCAAAACATAGCAAAAATCTATAGCAAACTGCAGCCTATTATCATCATAGCCACAGAAGGAGTCACATAAGAGAGAGGTCCTAGAACCAGTTTTATTACGCTTTTAATGACCTTAAGAAGAATGTAACATGAAGAGAAATGCAGTGAGGGACACAGACGAATGGTGCAGAAGGAAGGGGGAAACTGTCTCACGGGGTTGTACCAGTAAAAGACTATAATCTCGCTTTCATTTGAACTGGAAAATGAAGAAAGAATACATACACACACACACACACACACACACACACAGTTGGGGGCAAAAAATACATTTCACTCAACAGGAAAACAGGAGGGAAGGGGAGTGGGGGGAGAAATAAGAGCAAGGATAGATTAAGGGAGTAATTAGTCATAAGCAAAACAAACTCTAACCACAAGGGGTGGGTTGGATTTACAAGGGAATTCTATCAAACATTCAAAGAACAATTAATTCCTATATTATACAAATTGTTTGTAATATCAAAAGAAGGAATCCTAGCAAATTGTTTCTATGACATAAATATGGTCTAGAGCAGGAATCAAAACAAATAAAATTCTAAACCAATATCCCTAATGAACACTGATGCAAAATTTTAAAATAAATATTAGCAAAGAGAATACAAAAAATTATCACAAAGATTATAAACTATGACTAGTTTGGATTTATAGAAGGAAAGTAGGGCTGGTTCAATATTTGGAAAACAATATAAAAAACCGTATTTTTAAAAGTAATAGCAATAGCAATAAATGCAACAAAAACTTGACAAAATACGGCATTCACTCCTGATTAAAAACAAAAACAACAACAAAGAATCAGGAATAAACAGATTTTTTAAAATGATAGTAATATCTATCTAAAACAAAAAACCAGTCTTACAAGGAACGGGAATAAACAAGACACCTTTCTAGTAAGAGCAGAGATAAAACAAAGAATGTCCGTCCTCATACCACCAATATTTGATATAGGGCCATGCTAGCCATCGCAATAAGAAAAGAAATTGAGGAAATAAACATTACAGGAGGAGACAAAATTGTTGCTTTTTGCAGATAAGATGGTTTACTTAGGAAATCTTGAAGAGTCACCCAAAAAGTAATGAAACAATAACTTTAGCAAAGTCACAGGGTATAAAATAATTCAACAAAATAATCAGCATTCCTGCAAAATTTAAAATAAATGCAGAATATATAAAATACTTGAGTCTATCTACCAAGATACATACGTAAGAACTATATGAATACTAATACAAAATACTCTTTATACAAATACAGATCTGAAATGGAGAAATATTCATTGATCCTGGGTAGGTTGAACCAATATAAGAAGAATGACAATGCTATCTAAATGAATTTTGTACTGGCATTGGTATAGTACATATTACGTACTACAGCAATCAAGCTACCAAAAATATTACTCTACAGAGCTACAAAAAATAATAATGACATTCATTTGAAGACATAAGAAGACAAAAATCTCAAAGAAATATTTTTTTCAAAAAAGGACGAGGCCTAGCAATACCAGATCTCAATCTACACTACAAAAGCAATACTCATCTAAATGTTTTGATACCGGTTTAAAAATAAGACTGGCTGATCAGTGGAACAGATTAGGAACAAAACATACAGAAACAAAGAAGATAGCAGCTTAGAGAGAAACCCCAAAGCCCCAGCTAGTAGGTAAAAAGTAACAATTCTAAGAAAACTGGAAAGTCTGGAAGAAATTAATTATAGCTCAATATCTCACACCACATACCAAGAAAAGCTCTAAATGGATATATTTAGAGATAAAAGGTTATATCATAAATCAAAAGAAGAAGGAAAAACATGATTTTCAAAACTATGGACAGAGAAAGAATTCATGACTAAACAATAACAGAATCACGGTAGATATAATGGGCAATTTTGAAAACATGAAAAAGTAAAATGGACAATTTTGATTACATAAAACGAAAAAGGTTTTGCATAAACATGTTGTTCAGTCATTTCAGTTGAGTCTGACTGTGTGACCCCACTTGGGGTTTTCTTGGCAAAGACAATGGAGTGGTTTTCCATTTCCTTCTCCAGCTCATCTGACAGATGAGGAACTAAGGCAAACAGGGTTAAGTGACTTGCCCAGGGTCACTCAGCTAGTAAGTGTCTGAGGTCACATTTGAACTGAAGAAGATGAGTGTTCCCAACTCCAGGCCTAGCATTCTATCCACTGGGTCACCTAGCTGAACACAAACATCTAATGTAGTTAAATTAGAAGGGAAACAGGGGGGAAAAAATCTTTGCAGCAAGTTTTTCTGATAAAGATCTCATTTCTAAGACTCAAATTTTTTAGAACAAGAGTCATTCTCCAATCCATAAAGGGTCAAAGGGCATCAATAGTCAGTTTTCAAGGAAAGAAATCAAATTAAAATACCTAGAAAAAGGCACAATGAAACAACTCCAGAATTCCCCTCCACACCCACCAGACGAGTAAAATTAACAAAAATGGGGAATGACAAATGAAGGGACTGAGAGAAAATAAGGAGTCAGTGCACTGGCAGCATGGCTGTGAACTGACCAGTCACTCCGGAAGATCATTTGGAGCTATGTTCAAAGTCACAAATTGTACGTACCGATAGGCCAATATCCTAAAAGATCAAAAAAAAGGAGAAAAGGATCCGTGTGTACCAAACTGTTTATAGCAACTCTTTTTGTAGTGGCAAAAAGGTGAAAATTCAGGGAGAACACATCCACTGGGAACCAGGTGGGCAATCTCTGTGCATATAGCAGACTTTTTATTACTATCCTGTAAGGAATGAATAGGATCAATTCAGAGAACCTGCATGGACTTGTATGAACTGATACAGAAATAAGTAAACAGAACCAGGAGACTAATTTATATAATATACAATATTGGCCAACAACACCGTAAAGGAAAACAACTTTGGAAAACTTTAATCGTGTAGTATCTCAAAATTGTATGGCAGTCACTCCGAATACCAAGAAAGTAAAGCCAACAGAGTAGAGGCTCTGGCAGGTCCTACAAAACTGATAAAGTCTAAATATAAGCCTATGAATATATATGTCTGTTATAAAAGAATCATCCTGAGTTCAAAGCAGTTCTTCTCCAGAGAGGTGGCTACAAGGCAATGCATTTTCTTTAGCCATAGCAATTCATGAAAACCATCTCCTAAGGGATAAACGGAGCTAAATACTGTATCAATAGAAAAAGAACCAACGAAGCTATTAAATCACTGAGGTATAAAAGGGCATGCGTGGATATTTCATAATGAATATTACAGTAAGATGAAGTTTTCATATTAACACATGACTTTTATTATTTGATCTCCCAATGGGGGAAAAATACACCTATAAGTTATTAAAAATAACAACATTTTGAGACCTTAGTATAATGTGATCCTTAAAGACTATGCCACTGGACCACCCTAGAACAAGTGTTATGATGAGGTTCTAGAGCCCTTACTTGATGCACATGCATGGCACAACGTCTGGGAGACCTGTTAGGCAGCATTTTGCCCTTCAAGTAATCTGCCTTGAATAAAAGGTCTCTCTGGGGTCACTGAAGCTAATCTCCCACACGAGAAGCAGGATGGGGGTTTTCCCCAACACATGAGGGAGTACAGTGGATCTGTTCCCCTTGGTACAGAGGTAGGACAGTTTCTAGGGACAGAATGCTGCATATACGGTCACACGTGGTCATTCTATTGATTGTTTTTAACTGCTTTTCTTTGTTACGAGAAGAGTTCAATTCAAGAGAGTAGAGAATGAGGAGTACAGCCTTTGTCTAACAATGACTGAGATTTAAAAGCAAAAAAGTATCACTAAAATTTTTTTTCTTTTAAAAAGTAAGCTAGGTTCATGATCAATTATTCCAGGTCTTGATCACAATGACATCTTGTTTACAGTTCATGGAAAAAAAGTCAAGAACAACTCAAGAGTATATGTAATGTGATCAATGATGCTGCAGAGGGGGACATTTCGCTTACTTTGTATAGAGGCAAGACTGAAAACTCTAAAAAAGGCTTAGCAGACTCATCAGACGCAAGTCAATCCCACATGAATCCTACATTCTCCTATAATTAGATTTTGTCTGGACTTCAGCAACTGAAAGGTCGCCAAAATGTCCCATCAGACCCAAATCATAATCTAAGAAAAGAACTGATTATTCCTCAAAATAAAAATGAAAAAGTCATTAAGAGATTAATTTACTAAAAATCAAAACACAATATAAAGTAGTCTAAATGAGATGAACAACAAACATTTCACGTAACAACAATAATTTGATGTAAAAAGCCCCACTACGGTCTGATTGTATATTAGGGTATCAGAATCCTTCATGCACGCTGTGAAAAATCTGGGTGCTCGGAACTCTTTTTCATTCTGCTGCATCTCAGTGAATATGGGTGAGTTTCAGTGGAATTACCTCACTAGAGAAATGAGGCGAGGAAGACAAGGAAATGCAGGCAGCAGGAGGGCTAGATTTGCTTTTGATCACAGCTACACACTACACCTGTTTAAAGAGGCAGCAACTGCACAGCTTTTCATTCCTTTACTCAAAAGAAATCAGGAGAGTTGAGCTGACAGAGAAAATATCACACAAATCACTGACCCCACTGCAGGCAGGCAGGAGCTGCTTGCCGGAAGCTTTGATTTCCCCAAACCTGAGCCTGAAGGGAAAGACACAGGCTTTCTTCTGGTCTATCTCTCCCTGAGGCAAGGCGCCTTTGAACACAGACTGGAGGAATATCAACTGCAGAATAAAGGAAAATGAATAAACAAACACAAGCCATAGTGAAAGCTCGGGCATCACATGTTTACAGGTTTTGCTCAGCCTCCTTTACTTGCACGCTTTGCTGAACCAAACAGTTTGCACAATGGACCCTACTTGGACATTTTCCCTCCTTTGTGCTCTTGGCTTTTGGGTTAGAAAATGAAGCCACCTGGGTTGCTTTCTATCCGCGTGTCCTGACAGGTGTGGCTGAAAAAGCAGCATCTATCTGATGTTCCCTTCTTCACTGCAAACATCTGGGCACTGCCTTTGGTTTTAAACAACTATGAGCAGAGCTCTGTCTTCACCTGTGCTCAGAATAAGCCTACCCAACCATGGAGGGTGCATGCCAAGGTGTTGGCCATCAGCGCTGCTTCCCTGTCAGGGGCTCATCACTCTGCTACGTCTTCCAGAATTATCCTGCACAACTGATGTCTCTCTCAACTGAGTCCATCTCTCTGGCTTTCTCTTCATGGTCAAATTCAACAAAGATTTATGAAAGGCTTACTCTGTGGAAGACAATGGACTAGTGCTGGTGATACGATGTGATAAGAGTGTTTTTGGGACCCCAATAAATGCTGAAGGGCCACTAGTCAACAGAGTCTTTGAGATTTCCATCATGAGAATGAGCACCAGGGCTCCAGAGGGATGAGGAAGCTCAGCTGAGAGCAACATTGAGATCTGACAGCTGGAAGTCAGATGCTCCAGAGTGTGGTTCCCTGACCGCCATTCCAGAGCTGGCACGCACTTAACACATAATTTCTCCAATTTTTAAAGCCACTCTTAATTCCTAATTTTTAAAAACATGAAACGTCATAACTTCAAGTGGGGGACTACAATGGAAGGGAGTAACAAATGGCTGGGATCTAGCACAGGAAGAGGAAGCCAGAGAGGTCTGACCCCTCTGTCATAAATAGCTACAGTTTCATTCCTAGGTTGGGGGCTACCAACTAATCATGACAGAACCTTATGGTCTGGATCTTTTTATTAAGAACCTTTGTTATTTATAATCCTCAATAGCAAAGAAAGATAAACCCACTAGAGCCAACAGTGCCCCTAATGAGTCAAAAGTAAATCAATTCAGATGGTAAAGGCTGAGCTTACGAACTGCCTCGGAAGAGAGAGCAGAAGAGGCACTTTGCCTGTGGTACCTGTCTCTGAAACATCTGAATCTGAGGCAAACAGGGTTAACTTGCCCAGGGACTGACTGAGTGACTGTGTCTGTCTGTCTGTCCCTCTTTCTCTCTTTCAATTTAGAAGAGCCAGGACAGAAGTAATTCAGAATTATTTATTTATCGAGGCTGTTATTATAGGTCATTATAATGGGAGTACCAAAAAATGAAGTATTTTTTATGATAATACCATCTTCATAGGGAACATGTATCAAAAGTAATTTCAGTTTGTTTTTGTTATTTTCAAAGAGAGTAGTGACTTAAAATGTTTAGAAAGCTGTGATATTTTCATTGAATGGTGCAGATGAAATGGTTTCTGTGCAGAAACTCTCTTTCAATAGAGGTGCACTCTATCCACTGCACCACCTAGCTGCCCCTGACTTCTTAGGGACTATTACAACAATCCACAGACGAAGGTCTGAATTAGGATAGTTGAAGTCAGAGAACAGAAAGCCTAAAAAGGGGCAGTCCCTGACCTTTAGCAGAATAAAGGAGAGAGGGGACCAGAGAAGGTAGTTCCAAGGACAAGAGGATTACCTACCCCAAGAGCTGGGGAGTGGACTGAGGAAAACTCAGGTCTACTGGTTGTAATGGTAATGGGAATTTGAAGCTCTTTCCTGTCCCTTAATGGGCCAAATGTCTTCACATGGAACCTATGGGAGAGGAGCTTGCTGAAAAAGTGTACCAGGAAGGGTGAAGCAGGAAGGAGCAGGAGAGAGAGTCACAACAGCTGGGAGCAAGCAGTGTGAAGGAAGAGTAGCTAGCAGATAGTGTGAGAGAGGGGCATTTTTAACTGGGGGGGGGGGGGGGGGGCCTGTTTGGTTTTGAAGGCCTGATGGAGGGAAGGCTTGGGAATGTTGGTGCTTGCTGCAGGGGTCATGCGTACCAACTTCTTGGTTGCTATAATGGATTTAGTTTTCTGGTGTTAGGATTCTACTTTCTGGTGTTTGAATAAATGTTTTGGTTGTCTTCCATGTGGACAGTCTGTTACATTTTATGATTCACAACTACACCAGCACATTCATAGCCACAGTGGGTGCTGTGCATATCTCATTGGCGTTATAGGTTCTCAGATCTAGGAGGAGGGTCCTGGTCCAGGAAAGGGGGAAAGGACCAATAGTAGCATTGAATTTTTATTATGGAGACCATGACTTTTTAAGCTTGATGTCATATCTTAATTTTTTTTGGGGGGGGGGGAGGGAGAAACAATTTTATTCAGATGCTTTTAATGAACAAAGTCTTAAATGAAATGATGTACCCTTAAAAGGCAGAATTCATTAACAAGGTAGACAGTACATATGCTTATACTTGTAAATTTAAAACCTTTTGGTAAGAAAAAAAATACTGACATCCTGATGAAGCATTTATTTTTGAGAGATGTTAATAAAACCTAAAATAGTTAGCATGTTGTTGAGTTTTTTTCCCCGTGAAGTGGGACAAGGAGAACCCTTGTCACAGAAAACAGAAGGTGCGGGATTTTTCCCCCCTCTACCTCTAAAAAAAACTTTTTAGGTTCTAGCAAATTGTCTCGAATAATGGTTTATTGTTTATTGAGGGGAGGAGAATCTCAGAAAATAAGGTGGTTATAACAGACACTGCATTTCAAACTTCATTTTGTCACTTAAAACACACCACCATATAATTATAAATATGTGTTGTAAAATGATATAGCTTTCACCATGATATTAAAAGAACAGGGCAAAAAAACCACCCCAGAACAAAAGGCAAGGGCAGTATTACATTACAGGTGTGCATGGCTGTAATGTAAACTTCTAAACTCTTAGAAGAAATCTACATTTAAAGATAACTAATGTTTCTTTTTTTTAAATATACTGTCATTTGGTTAAAACTAAAATCAGAGCATCCAAAAACAAGGAAACATGTATATAAATATGACTCTGAGAAGGGGTCAGTGGGTTTCACCACACTACCAAGATGTTCACAACACAGAAAAAGTTTAAGAACGCCCTCTGCACAGAAACCATTTCATCTGCACCATTCAATGAAAATGTCACAGCTTTCTAAACACTTTAAGTCACTACTCTCTTTGAAAATAACAAAAACAAACTGAAATTACTTTTGATACATGTTCCCTCTGAAGATGGTATTATCATAAAAAATACTTCATTTTTTGGTACTCCCATTATAATGACCTGTAATAACAGCCTCGATAAATAAATAATTCTGAGTTACTTCTGTCCTGGCTCTTCTAAAAAATACTAAGACCAACTTGTTAGGATTCAGTACCAAGTTAACACCAAATGTTACAGTCAAGAGATTAAGTTGAAAATATTTGCATGACATGAAATATTTGGACACTTTGATGAATCTATGATCTCATCAAAGCAGCTATTTTCTTCCTTGATTAAAGACTGTTAAGCCTCCACATCTTCTCATATTGGATAATTATTGTCCATAATTTTCTGTAGAAGAAACTGAGATGACCCTGTATAGACAATCCAGCCAAAATGCTTTGATCATATCAATTTAGGCCTCAGGTTGTCCCTCTGGGGCCCCTCATTCTCACTATATAACTAGGCCATTCTTTATACCATAGGACTAAGGGTGGAAGAACTCGTAGAAGCCTGAAAAAACCTACTCTTTGGTAGGCAGAGAAAAAATGGCTACTCAAGAACCAGCAGATAAACACATACAAAATACTGTGCAAACCTTAAAGCAGAATATAAATGCTAGAAAATATAAATGCTAGTAATTAACTATCATGATTACTAATCAGAGCAGCTTCTGTCCATTAGGGTCCAGTAACAATGCTCAATGTCAAGCAAGGCAGATGAACTCAATATAGTGAGAAAAGGCAAGAACGCAGTCATAAAGAAGCCATGCCAAAAAGCCCACGGACAGTCAACATGAAGAGTAAATTATCAAGAAGATTAGCTGTAAGAGCTACCAACAGCAACTACAAAGGACTGAGGGAAAGAAGTACAGTGGGACCTGTTGAAGAGCGCACATCTGCTTTTCCACCAGTACCAAGCAACAACTGTGTATTCACAAGGTGTTAAATTAATCTACATCCTAGAGGACAGAGTAAAAGTGCTAGATGAAGGTGTTTTCTACAACTGAGGTTATCAAGGAAGAAGTCTTCCCCGAAAGAGAAGACAAGCTTAAGTAAGAAAGAAAAATGACAAGGTAGAAAAAGGAGCTAAAAGCCTCTCAAGACAAAAGGAGCTTCTTGGGCATCCACAGCTGCAGAGGCCAACTAGTAATGGTCAGAGGAAGAACTGAAAAGCTGTGGTTACTGACTCCTTAATTAAGAGGGCTGACGTTGCCTTTTGCAAGCTTGACATAAATGAAAGAAATGTCTGTCTTCCCAAAGGCAGTTATCACAGACATGAATGAGAACACACAGGAGTTTCTCACCCCCAAATGGTAATTCTTGTAGAGACATATGATATTCCCTGAAGCATTAGGACATTAGTATTAGACCTAGAAAGCATTGCTGAAGATTATGAAGTTCTAGTCAAAACACTAAGAATTTTAAGGACACAAGCAGTGATTTCATCACACCTGTTAACAGGTGTGATTACCTTCTGTAAGAAAGGTAATTTGGATTTCTGGGCCACAGATTAAAATAGAGAAAAAATGACTGGCTCCTGGCACCTAACAACAGTATGGTTAAAAAAAATACACACATCCTAACAGTTGCTTGAAGTTTCATGAATTTAAACAAGGGTTTTTAATCTTCATGGGGAAGGAGAGTAAAAAAAATCACCTATATATATGTAGCCAAGCAAGATATTACAGAGTTGAACAGGTACAACATAGGAGAAAAAAGAGCAGAAGAAAGGGCCAGCAATAAAACTCTACCAAAGCAGAGGTAATAAAAAGGGTGAATTTGAGATTCCAACATGAGAAGGCAGAAAAGGCCTCATATGTGCCTAATGCACACACACACACACACACACACACACACACACACACACACACACACACATTTCCTTAACATCATTGAAATTATAAAAATTATTCTGCATTAGATTAACTGAAAATATCTTTCAAAAGTTACCAACCTTCTATAAAATAAGTACATATTTTTCCTTTTACATTTAAGTGAATATAAAAAATCACGAAGGATATGTATGGCCAGAACTAACAAGATGTCCTGATTGCTTTATCTGTAACTTGAAGACAGAGGGGAATGATGCTGACAAAATATCCACAATGCTAAGGAAAGATCTGCAAATCAGGAGATAACAGCAGGGAGGGAACATTTAATATCAATAAGGAGTGACCTTTCTAACAGTAAGTAAGGGTAAAATTATATGCCCCACTCTAACTATCTAGTATGGATGATTTTCTTAGTGTAGAAACATGCTGAAAACCTTTTTAGTTCAACTAAAAATATAAACCAACAAATATTTCTCCAGTCTGAAGTCCCTTCTAGGCTTTTCTCCCTTTCTCTTTGGCCTAACTAAAAAAGCCAAGGCCCTGGAATTAAGGACGCTAACCAAATTTAGAATGAAAAATACCTCATATCCAATTCTCCCACCTGTGGAAGGGTTTAGTTATGAATCATCTAAAGGTACTTCCCTCTTGCCTCATTTTTTGAAAAGAGTGGGCTATTGCTTCTACTTCTAGTGAACATCAAATGGCGGACGACGCCAGTGCTGCAGGAGGTGCGGGAGGCCCCGGAGTCAGAGGCCAGGGAAGCTTCTGCGGGGGCTTCGGCAGTGGGGGCTGAGGTAGAGGCTGTGGTCGTGGTCGTGGCCGCCCAGGGAGGAAAGGCCAAAGACAAGGAGTGGGTTCCTGTCACTAAGCCAGGCCGGCTAGTCAAGAACATGAAGATCAAGTCTTTGGAAGAGATCTATCTTTTCTTGCTTCCTATCAAGGAGTCTGAGATCACGGATTTCTTCTTGGGATCTTCACTGAAAGATGAGGTTCTGAAGATCATGCCTGTTCAGAAACAAACTAGAGCTGGACAACATACCAGGTTCAAGGCTTTTGTGACAGTCGGTGACTACAATGGCCATGTTGGTCTGGGTGTCAAGTGCCCCAAGGAAGTGGCCACAGCTACTCACGGTGCTATCATTCTGGCCAAGCTGTCCATCGTTCCTGTGAGACGTGGCTACTGGAGCAACAAGATTGGCAAGCCTCACACAGTACCCTGCAAGGTCACTGGGCGATGTGGATCGGTTCTGGGTGCCTGATTCCTGCCGCTAGAGGTACTGGCATTGTCTCAGCTCCTGTGTCTAAGAAGTTCCTGATGATGGCCAGAATTGATGACTGCTACACTTCTGCAAGAGGCCGTACTGCCACTCTGGGCAACTTTGCTAAAGCTACCTTTGATGCCATCTCCAAAACATACAGCTATCTAACCCCAGACCTGTGGAAGGAGACTGTGTTCACTAAGTCTCCTTATTAGGAATTCACCGACCATCTTGTGAAGACTCACACTTGTGTGTCTGTCCAGAGGACTCAGGCAGCTGCTGTGGCAACCACATAGATGTTTTTTTATAAACAAATAAATTGAACTATGCCTATTAAGGAAAAAAAAAAAAGAAAAGAGTGGGCTATTGATCAGGAGGTCCCTTCAATTGTTTCTGGTAACCAATGATCAGCCAGAGGACAAAATCAAAGTGATCAAAGAGCGAATGACCTCCCCCTAATCTAGTAACTACTATCCTCCTAAATGACGTAGAATGTTAGCCCAAAATGAGATTTATTGCCCTAAGATCCTTTTCCTCGTTCAAGATTCCTATAAATATTACTTCAAATCATCTGCTAGAGAGATGTCTGAAGGCACAGAGGAGCTCTATCATTTTAGACACTTCTCTTTTTAAGATAGAAATATGTGGGTTAGAATAATGACAAATTAATAAAAATTGTTTCTGGAAGACAAGCTTATAAGGCAAGGTATAGTACAGATATTTTTTTCTTGGACACCAGTAAAAGATCCACAGTATAAATGAATGAATGTATTACTCAAAAGACATGACTTTGGAGTTTACAGACAACTAAGTACTCTTTAAAGAAAGCCATCGGAAGGACAGCAATTTTTAGAGCGAGGACAGACTGTGGCTATCCCCACTTACTTCAGAACACCATATTATGCTGCTTCTCAAGTTTCAAGTCAACAAATAATCCGGAGCTCCTTAAAGAACAGAAAAGACAACTTTGGCTTCAAGCTTTCTGGATGGCCTCATGTAACCAAGGAAGTTAAGGACTAATTTTAATAGAAGATCATACACTGCTGATCACGCTCTTTTGCTTCTGGGATGCTGCCCACTCTTCATTCTCCCACTGCTCTGACCATGCTATTTCCTTCTCCAGCCTCATTTTATTCTGCTAGAGCTTCAGTTATCCCTCTTAAGAGGCTGTTCCCTGTCCAAATGTACCTTTCTACTCTCTGACTCCACATGGCCTTGGGCAAGCCTCCGAACCTTTCTGAATCTCCATTTCCTTAGCACTAAATGAAGGGGCAATGCTAGATGATCTCCAAGACTCTACACCCTGTGTCCTGTAGACCATCTCCATCTGAATGGGCCACTGGCACCTCAAAATCAACAAATTCAAATATGAAATCAAAAATTTCCCACCAAATTTGGCACCACCATTTTGTCCCTTTTTTTTTTTAAAGGCACATCATTCCCCTACTCAAAGTCCTGTCTGGCATTTGAAGTCCTTCACACCCTTCTGGCCTTACTGTACATCATCTCCTTCGTGTGATCAATAATCCAGCTAGGCTAGCCTTCTCACTATTACACAAACAAAACAATCCATTTTTTATTTCTGAGCTTTGTCATTGGTTGTCCCCCATACCTGGAATACACTTCTTCATATTCACTGCGTAGAACGCCAAAATTTCTTTTGTGCCTCAGTTAAAGAGGCAGCTTTTTCCCATACCCTCACCTCTCCCAGATTACTTGGTGTCTATGGGTTGTCTCTCTCCGCTGATGGAATGTAACCTCGGTAAGATAAGATCAAGAACTATTTCCCCTTTATCTGTGATATCTCAGGCTCCTGACTTGCTGATATAACCATACTGGCTCAAATTGTTCCTATTCTTCAAGGCTAAATTCAAACGTTACATCTTCTAAGTGATGCTTGTAATTCACTCCCAACTCACATCCCAACCAGCTAAAAGTAATCCCCTTCCTCTGAAGCTTTGTAACATCTTACACATTTTCACAGGCTCTACATTATAACTATTTTATTCAATTTAGCAAGTATTTATCAAGGGGTCTACTATATGCTACTGTACTAGACACCTAGATTATAAAGATGGACTCAGACACAGCTCTTGGGTCGAGGAGTTTTTCATTTAACTCACATTTTAGCCTATTTGTTCTCCTACCTGGCCCTCCAAACATATCATAAATTCCTAGAGGACAAAAACTGAGCCTAATTCATCTTTATATCTTTCTCAGTGCCTTCCACATAGAAATTGTTCAAAAACCCATCATTAAAATGCTGAAGTAAATTTTAAGATATTACTTCTGGAAAGTTATATATCTGAATGTGTCTCAGATATGAATGTGTTGAAAAAAATGTGTTTTGACTATTTAAAATGTCAGTTACTTCACTCTCTTTTCCAAATAAATAAATTTCCTAGATTTTATCATTTGGCTAGCTTCTAATTACCACTAAAAAAAGAGTTCATTCAAAAATCCTGGAGCAGGAAAGGAGAAGAAATGAAAAATCACAATCTCATCACCTTCGTGCCATAATGTGAATGTAATTAATTTTGTTTATTTAGGGGGTTTCACATCTCTCACATTAAAATACCAACTCTCCAAAGATTTCAGTTGAAGTAATTAAGATACAAAATGGATTAAGTTTCAATCCCAACTAGCAGAGGAAACAGAAAATTCTATTAAAATACATATGAATTTGGAAAAAAGCTTACTTGTGATTCCATTCACGTGACTCTCCAGATAAAGCCATATCAAACACGGATTATTCTAAGTGTGATACACAAGTGTTACAGTATTCAAGGGCTTAAAACCTCTTACCCAAGAAGTATGATATTAAAAACAATACAAAATGCTTTGAAAATGTATGTAAAAAGACTTCTAGTATGGCTTCTAAAATTGGAATTAATCACAATCACCCCCATACTGAATTTATTCAAGGTAAAGGTGAATACCTCTTTGGGAGGCAAGAAGATTTAAGAGCAAGAGTAGAGAAGAGAGCTGTTAATAACAATTTGTTGACTCAAAAGACAATCAAATGGGGAGCTGGAGGGGACACAATAGATCCAAGAAGCAAAATCACCAACCCCAGAAATCAGCTATTCCAATGCTCAGATTTGATGCCATAAGTATTACAAAAACAAAAAAAAAAAACCACCCAATATCTGAGTTGTGATTTTGCTAACTCACTGGTCTAAAAGGCATAAACTGAAAAAAGGCTCATGAAATTCAAAACTGTTTCTTGGGTAAAACCATAGAACTTTAAATTCAGGAAATGTATTCATTTCTCACCAAACTATTCTGAAAATAAATTATTCATTATTTATAAATATATGAAATTCAAAAATTTTCTTCTTCCAAGACAAAAATTAAAATTTCAAAACTTAAGTAATTTTTCATTAGCTCCCTCTATATTTGTTAATTTCATAGTGATAGCTCCAATAATACAGTTAGTGACAATATCATTTATATATTTTAAAATTTAATATAAATCCTCAAATGCGCCAACCATATTTTGATCAGGCTTCAGATTTGTGATCATTTTTCTGATTGTGTGCTTTTAAGCTTTTCAAAAGATAATGCAAAACTCAGAAATTTTTATTACACAATTAAATTGTTTTACTCTATTCTTATAAAGTACTTTTAATTCTCTTTGAGAATTAGGTGAGTCCTTTTTATTCAAAACAGCTAAGAGAATAAGTACTGCTGAATTATGTTGTAGTTCTTAGCAACAAATCTTCATATTCACAGGAATAATTCTTTTGCTAGGTTTCCCAATCAGAGTATTTATGGGTAGCACTCATCTCTTTACAGGGAGTTATTTAACATTTACAATCCTATGAATTACTGGCATATATCTAATAAGTGAAGTCTAATAAAGAGCAACAATGCCCTGTGGACAATACTGAACGACTGGTGAAAAGGGAAAGAGCTATTAGGCAAAGCCTTTCTATATGAAACCACAATGAATAGATATCACTGAATGTATATTGGCATGTATTAATCTTTCTTATAGTAAAGAAAAAAATCCTTCCATTCAGGATGAATTTGTGAATTTAATTAAAAATAAACTGTAAAAACAAAGTTCAAATTAATATGATAGTTTAAATCTCCTATAAGAATATCAATTCAAATTACATTTAACTGCCAAAAATCTAAAATTCATAACATAAAATGAACATAATATAATGTAACATTTTTGTCAACATTTGACCATTGCTAGTATTTATACAGCACTTTAAGGTTTCTAAAATACTTTATAAATATTATCTCATTTTATCCTTGCAACAACCAAAGGGAGATGCTATTATCCACATAATCCACTTAACAGAGGTTAAGTAACTTGCCTAGGCTCACATAACCAGGAAGTATGTGAGGCTAAATTTGTACTGACTAAGAAGTTATTTAACTTCATCTTACAGAAAAAATATCTGATAATTTTAGCTAACTGATCACTTTGTAAGGCTGAAAAGGATGGATCTTTAATCATCTCAACTATCATAGGATTATTCTAAATACACACAGCTAAAACCAGGTAAAACACTAGAAATTACTGCTCTACGGGAGAGTGAATATTGCTTATTCCATAGCACACTTGTAAATAATCAAACTTGTTAAAGCCCATATAGGAGGACTTCTCCAAGCCAAGAGAGAGAAAACCGCCTCTGCAAAAAAGAATACAACTTTGAAAAGAATATGCTTTGACTTCACACGTATAATGGATATCATATAGCTTGGTTTCTCAACAGTAGGTGGGGGAGGTACTGGAGGCAGGGAGATAATATGGAACTCAAAATTTAAAAAGGAACGCTAAAAAACTGATAGAAAGAAAGACAGATACATGATAAATAAATAAGTGAAAAGAATATACTTGATACAACCCAGCTCAGCTATTAGTGTCAGGCATCCCACTGAATGCCCCAATAGAAGCAAATCCAGATTCCTCTCCAAAAAGGGAAATCCACCCGGGAAGGAGCTGGGGTAAGGCACCTTAGTTACAGGAAGGCCTGGCTCACCCCTTTTCTAGTAATGACGGAGAAAAGCAACCAAGAACTGCAGGAGAGAGAACTGGAACTCTGGAGGTAACGTTGGAGTTCTAGAGCAAACTCTGTTACCAAATCATTCTGTTTCCCAGGTATGTCACACAGATACTCAATTATCACACTTGGGGTTAATGACATAAAGTAGGATTCACATCTAAGAAGTATGTAGTGCCTTGGCCTAGAACTTTACCCTCTTTTACACAATTTAAAGCTGAATAATAACTTTTAAAAGGAAAGGTCAAGACTCATTTTCTCCACTACAATTTGAGGTCATCTATATTTATGAAATTTTATTTCTTCTCTATAATTAAAAAGAAAGTCATGAACAAATAAAGCAATTACTTTAAACAAAATGCAGGTATGTCTCTGAGAGCTGCCCTTATAAATCTATAATATCCTTGACCTGAAACACTAACACTAACAAAACCAAAATCCTGCATGAACAGACAAATTAAATTTCATTTTATTATAAAAATGAAAGTAATAACAGGAAATGACAGCAGGGTGTTTGATAAGCTCAATTAGCAGGAGGATCAAGTGAGGTGGTGACACGCCATTACGACCTCAGGGGTTAAAGATGTAATTTTCCATCTGGCTGAATCTGGATTTTCAACACAAACACCGAGACCACCTGCTGTACATTAATATGAGTTGTCTTCAGCAGTTTCTCAGTATTTTCAGGACTAGAGGTTAACCTAATTATGTCTTTATTTCTTTAAGTTGTAAAAAATGACCACTTCCCATAATCAACAGTTAAAAATAAAATGCCACTTAACACCAATTCTACACTAAGGTATAATCATTATTAGGTATTTAAAAACCATCTCCAAAAGACACGCCAATTTTTCTAAGAAAATGTGCCTGTGAATTTGGAAAAAAAAAAAATCAGAACAAATCCTGCCACATTATTTTTGAACAGGCATTCCAGTAAAGAATTATGGAATTATATAATCTTAGAGTGAGAAGGGATCCTTAGTCCAACCTCTTTCTGAAGGCTGACTTCTTATTCTCCAACATTCTTGACAAATGACAGCCTTAAACTATGAATAACCAGCAGCTGTCAAGACCACTACACACATGAAGCTTAAGACTAACTACTGGACTCAGGTAAACAGTTGGGGTCCTTCCTGGCAATCCCCATGTTTTTATCATAATCCCTGAAAAACTGAAAACATTCTAACACAGACTGGAGAAGATGAGAGAGGTCTTCCAAGCTTCCCTTAACCCATACAGCACAATATCACACTTTATTTACACACGTGGACAGGAGGCATTTTGAGGCCAAACCTACCATATTCTCCTCCAGCCAGTTTAAGCTTATGACAACTATATGTCACCAGAACAGCTCTAGTGAGGGGCAACTTATAACTGTTCAGAATATGTTCAATTTTGGATAACTGTAATTGCTGAGAATTTCTTACTTGAAATGGAAAGAAAAACAAAAGAGAATGCTTTCTAATTATCATGGCCAAACTTGGTTCCAAAGAGGACATGTGAACTCATCACCCCCCATGTCTTTGCAGAGGTGGAGGACCATGAGTGTGAAATATGGCATAGAAAAGGAATGCATGACTTTTTCTTTTCTTTCTTCCTCTTTTTAAAAAATTCTTTATTATAAAGATGGCTCTCTGGGAAGGAGAGGGTTAAGGAAGGAACACTGGAAAATGGAAGAGAGGACAAAATAAGAGACAATACAATTATTTCTAAAAACAAGAATTTTTTTTTACTTATTCTGGGTCAAAATCCACCTCCTTATAACTTACACCCATCGGTCATACCTCTGTTCTATGAAGCTAAACATAAATCAATTTTTAAAACTCTTGTTAGGTGCCTCCTATGAAGCAAATTATTGTAGAACTCCCAACTAAGACACCAAACTGGAAAGTTGTAGAAAAGCTCAGCTCTCCCACATATACCACTGCAAACATCAAAAAAAGGAGGCCAGAGAGGAAAAGTCCTTCCATCCAGTCCAGAAGTGCTCAGAGACCAAGGACAGGGGGCAGAGGGGTGATATCATGAAAGCTAGCTTGATTTTGGGCAAACACAGAAGCCAGTGGGGCTGGTGAAAAGAGCCCAATGAGCCCGGGAAGCCAATTCCAGCACAGGCAATCGTGGAAGGGTAGAGGCAGTAATAACCAAGGGAAGCCAGCTCGAGCTCAGGGAAACCAACAAGAGTCCTCACAAATGGTCCTGATAAGCCAGTGCTCCAAAAAGTGAAAGTGCAAGCCAGTATAAGCACAGTAAGAGGGGACCTAAAGCTGGATCCGGGGCCTTGCTTGTCATAACAGAAGTCGGAGACACAACCAATCCCCTCAGCGCACTGGGAAGGCAGACCTCATTTAAAAGACTGGAAGAAGCAGTAGGTGGTGGTTGTTGTTGTTCAGTTGTTTCAGTTGTGTCTGACCCCATTTGTAGTTTTCTTGGCAGAGATACTAGAATGCTTTGCAATTTCTTTCTTCAGTTCATTTAATAGATGAGGAAACTGAGGCAAACAGGGTTAAGGGGCTTGTCCAGGGTCACACAAGCTAGTAAGTGTCTGAAGCCAGATTTGAACACAAAAATGAGTCTTCCTGATTCCAGACCTGGTGTGACATCCACTGCACCACCTAGCTGCCTAAAAAATGGCCAAATCATACTGGGCACCAGTGTGGGGACAGAGAGGACTAAGAAGGAGACCTAAGACCAGCATAATCTATAACCCACTGGGGCCTTTCATGGACAAACCAGGGATCAGAACTTCCAACTGGGGTCCGGGGAAGAAGCAGAAAGAGGCCAGCTAAGACCAGAACACAGTATGTCTGGTCAGTAGGAGATTGGAACAGAAGTCAGAAAGTCAGAAATGGGTCCTAATATCAACTATGTGATTGAGATCAACAACAGTGGCAGAATCCAGACTACAAAGGAGACAAGACCAAACAAAGATTAGCCATCCCATTAAAGACTATCAGAGGACTGGCCTGAACACAAAATCCTAATCCAAAACCCAAAGCTGAAAACATGAGCTAACAGAAGAAAACACCAAACACAATGAAGAAGCTCATGAGGTAAAACTTAGAAGAGAATAACCTACAACAGACAGAATCTGAAGAGAAAAAGACAGTTTAGCCAAAAGTACTTTGATAGGGACTAGAAGAAATGTTGCAAGAGATAAAAATGAATTATAAATGAATAATTTGGGGGAAAAAATTGAAAGGAGAATAAATAGCTTAGAACAAAAGATGGAATACCTTACCCAAATAGTAGAAAAAGAACTCAATGATTCCCTACCACAAGAAACATCAGAACAGGGGCAGCTAGGTGGTACAGTGAATAGAGCACTGGCCCTGGAATCAGGAGGACCCGAGTTCAAATCCGGCTTCAGACACTTGACAACACTTACTAGCCATGTGACTTTGGGCAAATCACTTAACCCCAACCGCCCTCCAAAAAAAAAGAAACATTAGAACACAGTTTTTAAAAGGAGGGGGAGTGAGGAAATAGGGGGAGGAGAAGTTCTTAATATAAAAAAACCTGACCTGGAAAACAACTCAAGAAGCAATAATTTAAGACTCATTAGACTGTCTGAAAACCAAGATTCCCCCCACCCCTCCAAAAAAAACACCTGCCTAAATCTATTAGAACTAGAGAGAAAAGTCTGAAATTCGAAAAAAATTCACCATTCCTAGAAGAAATGCCAAATTAAAAACACTCATGAATGTCATAGCCAAAATCTAGAGCTTCCAAGCCAAAAGAAAAAATAAATACTGTAATCAGCCAGAAAGAAAGAGGTCAAGTAATCATAATCAGGATCACACAAGACTTGGCAGCAACAACTATAATAGAAGAGAAAAAATATTCCCAAAGGCAAAAAAAAAAAAGGGATTCACAAGCAAGAATAACTTACCCTAAAAAACTGAGTATCATCTTTGGAGGGGAGTTGGGAATGGACCTTTAATAGAGCAGGGAACTTTTAATTATTCCTAAAGAAGGAACAGCAGCTGAAGAGAAACTTTGAAATACAAATATGCAGGAGTCAAGAGAAAACACTGTAAAAGAAAACAACTCTGAATGCCTTAAGAAGCATGATCCGTGCCACAATCAATCACAGTTCTGGAATGATGGTAAGTCACACTTCCCCATGCTTACCAGAGAAGTAGAGAATTAGAAGTGCAAGGAACTTACATTTCAGGCATGATTAATCTGTGTTTGCTTTATGTTATTTCTAATAAGGGAGGACGTTTCAGGGGAGGGGAACTTGGGAGGGTGTAGAAGCGTTACTAAAACATTAACAAGATATAACAACAGAGGCAGAAGACACAAGCAAGGAGAGCAACACTGGAAATGGCCTGTTAAATCTGAAATGCACAACAGTAAGCCAGGTGCTAGTGTGACACAATTAGGACAGATTTTGCCTTCAGACAGCTTACCTTATAGTGGGGGGGAAGAAAAGAAGATGCAGCAATGCGCACAGAGAAGTAAACAGCAAGGCAGCCCTGTGAGGGCAGGTTTTGAAGGAAGCTAGGCATGATATTCCAGATATTATAAAGGGCCTGTGCACAGCCACAGGGGCAAAGGTGAATAAATCGAACTTCTCTTCCACGAAGCAGGCATTCGAGTGTTTGAAGACAGTCGTCATGTCCCTTTTCCAGGCTAAATGTCACCTGTTCTTTCAACTGATCCCTTACACAACAACATCACATGTTCTTAGTTAACAGAGAACAGCTCCTGAAATGCAAGGCTCTAAAATTTGTGAAAAGGAGTCAGATGGTACATGGAAAAGAACACTGGATTGAATGTCAGGGAGCTATGGGAACAAATCTGGGCTCTGGTCTGTATTACCTGCATAGCTTTGGGCAAGTTACTTAACCTCTCTGGGTCTCAGTCTCCTCATCTGTAAAGAGGGCTTGGACTTGAACTATAAAGTCACTTCCAACTATAAATCTATGCTTTCATGAATCCTTTAAATCCATGATCCATGGAACAAATAATCCAGATTCTTGACCAAATTGCACTTAGTTGCATCTTTATCTTTAGACTTAACACATTTCTTGAATAAAACAGAACATATAAAACCCATAAAAGGTCAGATTTCCATTTACGATTGACTGTTCTATGCACTCTTAGTTACATCTATTTTTAAGAACTACCCCTAAATGTATGCTACAAAGTGTCCCAACAGAATGCTTGACCTGCCTTCCCTCTATCTGCGTTAGCACTGCGATGATGATCAGGGAGGCACTACACTTACCAGCTTCAGTTTCCTCAACTGTAAAACAGAGATCATAGCAGCACCTATCCCCCCAGGGTTTTTGTAGGATTAAATGAAATAATATATTTAAGAGCGCTTTACCATCCTTAAAATACCATGTAAATGCAGCTGTCATGACTATATTCTAAAACCATGGATGGTGGAGTTTGTGTAGTCAGCACAGTGGACCAGCGGTTATCTGTTTCTTCTCAGATCTTTTAACTATACACATATCCCTCAATATTAGTAGCTAAAGAAATGCTAAGCAAGATATATGTTCTGAAATGGAAAATCCGGATAGTAAGAACAGCAGTACTGGATAGGCACAATCAGCAGCTATACTATAAAATGCACAGGCATTAAGATTTTAAATTCAATCAACAATTCAATGCTAATCTGATTAACTAAAGAGTTAATGGCAGTTACCTGCATCTCTTTCCCTATGCAAATATAGCTCATCCTTACTGACCTTTTCATTTTTAGGTATTGGTAAATTTAAGTCTCCATATTTCCATATGAAGTGAGTCCTTCAGATTATTTTATTTTTAGCTTCAAGATGTTCAGAAAATAGGCTATCTTCCAATAGTTTAACACATGTATATTCACAGGCACAGTAACCTGTCAAAATATTTTGGAGACACCCTATTTCCTAGAGCTAAGGTCCAGCAAGCAGGCTGTGCCCTGAGCTTGGCATAACAACAATCCTTTGCGCTCTGGATGATCTCACCCTCTGGCAAAGCGTTTTGCTTTGACCAGCACCAGATGTTCATTTAGGGATTTATGGTTTAGCTCCCCCTATTTCTCAGGGATCTGAGAGCCAACATCTATCATATCTCTTGACATGCTCATAATCCCTGTTCCTTGTAATGGCCAAGTGAACCAAAGCAGGTACTGAACTCTTGTTCCCACTGGATCTGTACCCTGCTGTGAGACAATCAACTTGGAGACTGTTCCCACAGGACCCAGGAAAGCCTGCATTATCCATGCATAAGCCTGCTGTGGGAAATGCTACTGAAGACTGGAGAAGGATTATGTCATGGTCCAGTCCACTTGTAGCTTTCTATGCCTTGCCCCAGCAGGTTAAGCCCTCTTCCTTAAGAGGGGGCGGTTTCCACCTGCAAGCATCATTTTCCTCACTCAGAAATTAAAGTTGTTTGCATTCTGACTCTCCTGTCTCTAACCCGTTTTTTGGTGGCTCTGGCCACCCACAGGTTAGAAGCCAGTTCCAGTCCAACTGACATAACTTACTTGACTTTCTGAATCCATATGCAATAGTCTGAGATATAGAGATCATTTAGAATATACGCTGGGTCATTTTCTTGAAAAATTTTGTGAATATCCAAGAGACACTTCAAAACAGCACTTCTTCCTGGAGGAATACAGAAAACACAAAATCACAACATTATTTCAAAAAGGCTAGAGATGATGTCCAATTTTTCTTACACTTAAAATGTCAAGCTTATTGGGAACAGGTTAAGAGGAGAGTATACAACATAATTTGCACAGAACAATGTTTTAAGGCAGAATATTTTAATATTGCTTTATTGCCTAGAGACATATTGGTACTATTTGACTTTATCAAATGTATTTGTTCCATCATGACCCATGCCAAGAATGTGCTCATTCATCAAAAGAAGGCAAGCGCCACCTGCCTTACTTGCTATTTATTCTCTTTATAGCTGTCCTACATATATATGTATGTACGTATGTATGTATATGTATGTATGTATATATACTTTTTGTTTCCCCGATTAGAATATACATTTTCTGAGAGCAAAGATGGCTACACTCTTTCTATTTGTAGCTCCAGTATTTACCACCATGTTTGTCACACAGGAAGCCTTTAATAAATGCTAATAAATGCATGACTAAAATACGACTATTGAAATAAATTCTTTTCACTACTTAGGAAAAACTGAATCTTTACCTTCAGTAATTTTCATATAAATAATAGCCTACATAAACCAACATAATTTAGAACATCATGAAAACATGACAAAACCCCACTTTAATGCTGTTTATTTAAAAGCATCCACTTTAAATTGCTTCACATGGAGACAGCAGCTTCAACATTACTATAATTTGAAGAGAAATGGTTCTATGTGGTCACTCCTTCCACTGATGATGCACCTCCATTCTTTAGTAGACTGTTTCATGAACTGCTGTGGTAGCCAACCTCCTGAAAATGCAGCGGTTCTCAACTTATGGGTCGCAACCCCTTTGGGGGTCGAACAACCATCTCACAGGAGTCACCTAAGACCATCGGAAAACACATATTTCC
>CM053590.1:31303799-31323124 GCA_028646515.1 Pseudochirops corinnae
AATGGCCAAAGAGGAACTTTGTTTAACTTGACTAAAAATTTGTATCAAGAGGTTTTTTTCTTCATCTGGGACCTGAAGAGAGGGAGCAGGGGAAGAGAAAATGTTGTTGATTGAAAAAATAAAATATAATTTAAAAATATATATGTATACACACTTATATAACCTATGTATGTGTATGTGTGTCTGTTTAGATTTTTACATATGCCCCTAATAGGCTCAGGTCATCTGGCCCAGATTATATTTAAAAGGTATGTATTTTATACAGAAGATGAAAGATCTAACTGCTGAGGCACTGTCAATGATCTCTGAAAGATTGCGAAGAATGGGAGCAGTACTGTTAGGATTGGAGAGCTTGTGTTTATAAATCAATAACAGAATACTGATTAAAAAGATCATGACAGGCTAGAACATAAGCATAAAGATAATGCCATATACTTGTACTCAAAAATTCAAATTCCATTGAACTCTACAAAGAATATAAAGACATGTAGTGTGTGTGTGTGTGTGTGTGTGTGTGTACACAAATATATTATATACATAGAAGTTAGCAGAATATAAAGTGAGTTACTGTCACTGTTGTTAAATAATTTATTAGCCAATCTCCAAAGCTGATGATGATGCCTAATCATCGTATGGCAATCACCTTGGATTCTCAAAGGCTGTTCCAGTGAAGCTCAAACTTTGGCAGGTCATATCAATTTGGAAAGCCTTCAAGTACAAGTGTGGCAATGAATCTGTGGTCTGGTTCCCTGAGATTGGTCTAGCTAAGTATCACCAGGTTGGCCTACAAGGCAATGAATTTTTCCTCAAACGTTTTCTAGAAGATTATTTACAAAGTCATTGAGGAACTGTGACATGCAGGGATAGAGGGAATGCCTATATGATTGAACCACCAATACCTGAAGTATCACTTAAGTATCAAGCCACCAAAGAGGCAACAAGATTTACCCAGGGAATAAATTGGTAAGCATATTATACAGATAATTCATACCACTTAACTAGAAAAGAAGTGACTGAGTAGAATACTACACAAGTATAGAACTAACACAATATGTATCGTCACTATTTATAAGAGCAATTTACCTGCCTCCTCAAGGATCGGAGGTTTAGAATTCTTCCACTTCACTGAAAGATGAAAGAATCTCTATCATTTTAGCATGCAGAAGAAAGCATCTTACCTAACTGCAGTATCTTTACTGTATCAATATGGGCTTTTGTCACCAGCTTGAAATGTCGATAAAGTGGATAACATAAAACTCTTCTTCCAAAAGAAACCAGGATTTCATGAACATTATTCCAACTCTGTTAATTGTCATTGAAAATTATTAATTTCCAGAAAATATTACATGAAACAAAATCTTTAAAACAAATGGAATGATTTTCAATAAAAGAATCTAAAAACATGACCATTATCACCAAACCAAGTACAGAGAAAATACTAGCAGTTTTGAATTTAGAATATTTTAACTCTTAATAATAAAATATGTACTTGTTATCTTTATTATTCTTATTAGATCAATATATATCTGCTCTTTCCATTGTACAATGAGGTCATAAGTAACTGACTTTAAAAATATAAGGAAATATAGAATATATGCCATTATAGAACACATGTATACGAGATCTATTAAAAATGATTTATATTTAATATTTCCCCCTTTCTGGAAAGTTCTAGATACTGCACATGGGGACACAATCTCTCCCTTATGAATTATACACTGTGAGCCTTGATAAGCAAAGAAAATTCAAAATTTATTTTAATGTTTGGGGAAATGAGAATCACAGGATAGTCACTCAATATATGAACCAGAGGCAGCTAAGTAATGTAGTGGTTAAGAGCACTGGCCCTGGAATCAGGAAAATCTGAGTTCAAATTCAGCCTCAGATACTTACTAACTACATGACTCTGTGCAAATCACTTAACCCCAACTGCTACTTCAAAAAATGTGTGTGTAAAAAAATTTTTTTTAATTAAAATTTAAAAAAAAAAGGAGGGAAAAAAAATGTGTGTGTATGAACCAGATTCCTAAAGTCAGCAATACAATTTTTTATCTTTGAAACTTGACAAGGAAATAAAAGCTCTTATTAATTTAAATAAATTTCTTAGATTCACCCCACTTTTTTGCACTGTCATAGCATTCATCCCAAATCCAGGACGCCACTCAGGTTTAGTCTAAGTAGCTCCTCTTTGTCAACTTCTTGGTATTCCCTTCCAACAACTGTATCTTGCATACAAAGCAAGAATGGTTTTCTCAACCTTTTCTGAACATGATTATTTACTGAATCAGACTAAAGCTTCTTACGCTAGACCTGAAAAGGCCCCGTGATTCCTACAAACCTACCTGTTCACATAATAATGGAAAAAATAATGGAAAAGTGGATAAAGTGTTATTCTAAATGTCAGAATTAAGGCATAGTCTGTACATTCTTCTTCACATATATAGACATATAAACACGGCTTCCTATCTCGTGCATGCCTGCCCTAGCTCATCTCGGGACATAAGATATACCCGTATCTCGCCATCAGGACTCTCTCTTTGTCCCCCTGATTTAGCTCTCCACTAATGTTCTCAATCTTCCTCAAAGCTCTTTTCAGAAAATAATCCTACCTGGTTTCAGTCACTTCCATTACTTCAAATAACCTTACTTTCTCAGACTGTAACGTAGAAGATACAGGAAACTGAACTAGGAGCTTCTCAGAAAGGATTCCTGCTTACATGTTACTGAATTACTGGTACCAAAATGTGGAACAAATACATTAAGGGAACTTGCAAAATGCAATTTCCATTTAAAAAGAAAGATAAAGAATCAGTAAAATTCTCTAGAAAGAACCAAAACTCTTCATGTAGAAATATAAGCTTTTAAGCATCAGAAAAATCTTACCTCAAACCAGGACAATGTTCCACTTAGTTTTCTGATATTCCATGGAGATTCAACCTTTATTTGGTTAGGAAAGAAAATTGTGTTTGTCTCACATCAAATCGTTTAAAAATAAGGCAAATTCTTATCTAAATGAATAATAGCAGTAGAATACTGAGGTTTTTTTTTTAAGTCTGTACCTAAGTCATTAGTGATAATACTTTTTGGAAAACTCAAGAACAAGTGTACTCTTGACTACAGAACAAAAATACAGCTGTGATCACCCATGCAGCAACAGGAAACCCATTCCTTGATTGATAAATTGCTTGAATTGTAAATTGTAGGGGAAAAAAACACTTTATTGCCACTTTTAATTTCAATTAGAAAAGAAAATTTTTACTATAACAAAGAAATCTCTTCATCAGCTCTTTAAAGATACCAAGAATTTCCTTCCAAATTTTTGTCCAATACACTGAGCACTAATATTATCATATTGGAATAAGTTCCCAGAAACCACTTCATAACAAAACTTTCATGATAAGAAGACTTTCTTTCCAAATTTCAACCTAATTCTTTCCAAAGCCACTGATTTTCTCATAGGAATGAGTCCATTTTGTTGGCCACCTCACTGATCTAAGATTTACTCAGGAACAGCAATTAGCTCTCACTGCACCTTTTGTATTAAAATAGACAATCTTGACAAAAGAGAAGTTTCCAACGCTTCACTACTATACCAACCTCAGAATTACTGCCCAACCAGGTACCACCACCAACCCTCTGCACAGTTAATTCTTTGAGGTTAGAGAATAACAGTTTATTGATATTGTTCTAAGTGCTTGGTTTTTAATTCAATGAATTACTCCATGTTTCCATTTTTTAAAAGACACAGAGGGCTATTTTTTGTTATTTAACCCCAGTTTGGCAAAACAGTATGACAAGGGTATTTCAAACCTAGATTTAGCATACTTTGCCTCATCAACTAACTGTCCTTTATGCAGTAACTACTTGAGTAAATACAGCAATGGGTACACTGCTAAGAACTAAATTTCTACTTCATTTATGCAAAGGATGAAGGAACAACAAAATTTTTCTAATGCTAGGTGATAAAACCTATTAGATGAGCTAAAACTTTGGAAGTACTGATTAAAATTAAAGTGTTTACTTAGTCTTTGTCCTTTTGAAGTTAACTGTAAAAAGCAACACCTCTCATCACAGAAACCATGACAGTTTTTTTCAACTATTATTATTTTTTGTTCAAGTATTTTCTAACTCTAAAGAGCTTTCTACAGCTGAGATCTGAGATTACAGTAGATTCTACAAATCTCAAATTATGTTATTATTATTATTATTATGCCTTCAAACATGCAAACTTCAAATCCAAAATGGTGGCCAAATAAAATATTGTAAAAATCCTAACCTGTCATTTTTTTCAAAAGAAATCACAGCATGAATTTTTAAAAGGTAAAATTTTTTCCTATTCATAAATTTAAGAAACCAACTGAGTCATGCTATTCTATTAAAGCACTTAGACATACAAACCTTGTTCTACTACCTAAACCACTACAGGGAAAAAACAGAAATCTGAAGAAAGAATCTTTGTTAAAATAGAAAGAGAATAAATAAAAATTCTTTAAAATAGATAAAATAGAAACAGAAAAATAGAAATCCTTTAAAAAGGATGAAAATTAGTAGATATCATATTCAAACTCTATCAAAGTATTTAAGAAAAACAAGAAGCACATGCTTTTCAAAAATGATAGCTTTCAGTAGTGAGATAACCAAAAGCTCTAATTTGGCCCCCAGAAATTTTCAATCTACTATAAATAAAACCATTCAGGTTTTTGACACGGCTTCAAATACTACCTCTGATACTTAATGAGTGACCCTGGGAAAATCACTTCTTTGAGACTCAGTCTCCCTCTCTATAAAATCAGGATAATAACAGCATATCCAGAATTCTTTTACGGATCCAATGAGGTAAAGGGCACTCTGAAAACCCAAAGTTATATATAAATTTAGTGATTTACTGTTGTGTGTGAGACCTATCTGAAACAACCAGATAAATTTCAAAATCTTAATTTTCCAAAATTTAGGCAATCATCCATCTTAACATAAGAATTCACCATAGAATTTTTAATATATAACAAGCTGAATACACTAGAACACGATTTGATGTGTAAAAATGTAATTGGGACATTTTGGGGAGGGGAAATTACAGAACCTCAGCTAGAAGAAACCTCTACCTGAAAATCCTCCTCCCTCAAGAACATAGCTGGAAGTGATAATCCAACCTGTGCTTCAAGTCTTTTAAGAGAGAAGTAACTTTTTAAAAATAGAAGCTATCTTCTTCATTAAGATTTGTTAAATCATTCTTCTACACAATATGCCTGACAGAATCTGCAGCTACACCTCCCCAAGCTATAAATATTAGAAAGCTTCTCCTTGGATCAAGCCTAGATAGGCCTCTTTGTTACTTCTACACAATGCTCCAAGTTCAGCCCTCCAGGGGCCAAGGAGAACAATGCTACTCCCTCTACTATACAACCACCAGTTCAACTATATGAATCCAGGTGCCAAACACTCTCTGTCCCCTCCTCCCCAACAGTCTCCTCTTCCTCACAGAGGAAACCCCTACTTTGCATAAACATGCACATCCTTTGTTTTGATGCACTTGTGCATGAGGTCTATTCTCAGCCCCACCCTCCCCAACAGAAGGTAAATTCTGTGAGGGCAGGACTGTTTCACTTTTGTCTCTATCTTCCCAGCATCTGACCTGGAGTGCCTGAATAAGCACTGAAAAAGACCAATGTTGGCCAAGTTGACCAGAATGCCTCTTTGGATGTCATTTTCCAAAGAAGAGGATGAGTTAAGCCAGAATGCAACTGATAACATGCTACTAACCCCCTTTAAATACCTACATCTAATCAAGCACTGATGGCTGAAAAAGGCCACTGGGTACAAATTTCATGTTGCTGGTTTTTAAAAGAACCATATTCAAATAGCTGGCTTCAGGTTCTGCTAACAAGCAGGTGGGGTATTTTAGTCTAGTTGGGTACATGCAATGTTCGACAGAAATAAACACATACTTACATTGCTCTCTCCCTCAGTAACACGGATTTCATAGCAGTAAGCCAAAAGAATATCAATCAAACCATAGTACACGTAATATTGAGCTCTTTTATCCAGCAGATAAGATTTATTTGTAAATTTTAGTAGCTGATAGTTCTCTTCTTTAGAAAAGGAAACTAGAAAGGAAAAAAGAGATTTTCAAAGACAAAGCATTAAAGAAAAACGGCATTCTCACTGCCCAATAACACATCTTGATTTGTCAAAATTAAAGTAGAATGTCAAGAATTACAACTTCGTTGAAGAAAAAATCCGAACCACACATTTACCCTTTAGGAATTTCAACAATCTTCAATAAAGACTTTATACTTATGTCAATATATAGTTATTCTATTAAAGAGTCTTAGTAAAAATGAAACCACACTATACCTGATTGCATGCTGCCATGGGCGGGGAGAGGGAGAGGACAAAATTTGAAACTCAAGGGATTCTGGAACTGAATCTTGTAAAGTAAAAATAAACAAAAGAAAGAAAGAAAGAAAGAAACAAAGAAAGAAAGAGAAAAAGAGAAAGAGAGAGAGAAAGGAAGAGAGAAAGGAAGGAAGGAAAGAAGGAAGGAAGGAAGGAAGGAAGGAAGGAAGGAAAGAAGTAAGGAGGGAGGGAGGGAGGGAAGGAAGGAAGGAAGGAAGGAAGGAAGGAAGGAAGGAAGGAAGGAAGAAAAAAAAAAGTTCTTTAAAGCTCTTTAAAGTTAGGTCCTTTCCAAGCGGGCACAATTTCTAGATAAAACAAGCATTAATTACACACCTAATCACCAATGGAATCATGTGACATTGAGAAAATAATCTCCTGATTAAGACAAAGTGAAAGGACTAATTAGTTATTAATTTCCATATCATCATACAAAGTGTTCAGATTGTTTCATATATTATTTATTCTTCACTGAGTTATTTCTAAAATCTGCTGGGGAAACATACAAGGTTCCATTCTTATATCCTTACAGCATCTTTATATAGATTACTGCCTCCATTATGCAGAGAGAAAAGTGAGTCATAGAAAGATTAAATAAATTCTCTGTGATCATATTATAACACTAATTAAATGAAAGAACAAGACCAGAAGTGGGCCTCTGGATTCCTTGTACAGTACCCTCCCAGTAAACTATACAGATTCTATAAGAACTAAGCAAAGTTTTATGAGCTGAGTGCAGGCCATAATGACAAGTTAATAGCATGTCACAGCCTTCTACTTTTGATTCTTCATCTGGAAAATGGGAATATCTATTCCACGCTATCTACTACGGCAATATTACTAATAAATCGGATACAAAATGCTTGCAAAATAGTTTAAACTTTCTGAAAGAAAGTGATAGTGAATATAAGAATGGAAAATTTCTACTCAAAGAGTCACAAGAACGTGCTTTGCTTTTCCCGACATGGATGATTTTATATAAAACCCTAGCAGTCGCCCTTGCAAACAGGAAAGAGAAAATGAGAGGAACAAAGATGACTTGTTACCGAATGCTCAATGAGTTCATTTCTAATCCTTGATGAGAATATTCTTTATAAGCAAGCTCTGCTTTTCACCGCATCATTTTTAAAAATTTATCTCACTTTTATTGGTGCCTTTTGTTTTTATATCTAATTAATTAATTTCTAAATGTATCCCGTTTTTATATCTAATTAATTAATTTCTAAATGTATTCCTCCACTGACCAGAGAATATTCCTTGTAAACAAAAACTTTTTTAAAATAAAGCATTTCAGCAAAGCTAACCAGGGTAATTAACTGCCCTCAGTGCAGCTCAGCAATCCTGCAGAACTCACTAGCCCACTTTATGGCTCCCTCCCCCATCCTCTCGGCTTCATGGCAGTAACCTTCCTCTCCCTCATCTCCCACCCCTCAGACACCTTCCTCTGCCCATCTCCACCTTTACCCTGGTCTCACATGAAGAGGTGTCCTCACTCCTCACCAAGCCAAGCCCTGAACCTGCACAAGAGATCAATCTCATCCCGTCTGTCTCCTCCAACAGACTACACCTCTATATCCCTCACTCTTAACCTCCCTGCTTATGGCTCCTTCTACAATTGCTACAAATATGCCCACATCTACCCCATGCTCAAAAAACTCTCCCTTGATTCTTCTACCCCCTTATCATCCTCTATCTCTTCTTAACCACTTACAATCTAGCCACTGACTTGGGCATTCCCTTAAATCTGCTCTCTTACTTGCCAAATCCAAGTGTTCTCTCCAACCACATTCCCAATCTCTCTGTAGATTGTGGCCCTGTTGATCGCTCTCTCCTCCCTCTCTAGGTTCTCAGGACACCACTCTCTCCTGGTTCTCCTCCTACCTATCTGGCCTCTCCTCAGTCTCCTTTGCTGGATGGATCACACCATCTAACCACAAGTGTCCCACAGGGTTCTGTCCAGGGGCCTCTTTTCCCTCTATTTCACTTCACTTAGAGATCTCATTGGCTCCCAAAGATTTAATTACCATCTCTATCCTGATGATTTGCAAATCCACCTATCCTGGCCCTAAATTCACCCCTGATCTCCAATTCTGCATCTCTAACTGGATGTCTAGTAGACATTTTAAACTGGGTAGGAGAGGAGAGAAAAAAGGAGAAAATATGGAACTGAAAATAAAATTGGGGGAAAAAGTTTTAATTAAAATAAAATAAAAATGAACTGAAAAAATCAAAGAAAAACTCTAATAAAAGATAATGAGGTTTACAAAGATGTCAATAAATTCCTAACTAAAATATGATTAGAAACTCCATCCAAAAATATAATTTCACCTAGATGAAACTTTTTAGGTATATAGATAATTATTAAAGTAAGGCCTATCCACATAGAGAAAATATTTTAAGTCCACAGGAGTTTAGTAATAAGATTTCTGGCAGTTTATTCCCGTGGCTAATGTCCTAATCTACCTAGTGTCTCTATGGTCTTACAGTTCTAATACTTCCACAAATACAAATCACTTTCCTTTAAGCTGTTTCTCTTTATCACAGCTAACAGAGCAGGAGCTTGCTCCAAAAGGATCTCCTTCCCAGACACTTAACACCCACAGACGCTTCTTGGTGGCTACACCAGCCCTTGGGTTCAAGGGGCTGACATCAAGCCCCATTCTGGTAAACTTCCTACACTGAGAGCACCCACTTCAACTTGCCAAAACAAGCCCAAAGGGAGGCAGCTCATGATAAAACGGGGAGGAACCAAATGTCCGAAACCCCTGATGGCTGCCTCATCAGGACCTGAGGGGCTCTCCACACAATCCAGGTCTAACCCAGCATCAGACCACAAACAGCCACAAAGGCAAGGCCTGCTGGAGTTGGGCCACTGCCACCATGAGGGACATTTGTTGTGCATCTCTATGATTCCGCTGCTCTGCTACATCTTTCACATTTCTTGCTAAGTTGTGTTGGGTCCTCAGCGGTCAGGTTCATCTTCTTGGGATGGCGGCTGTGCACACTGACCGGGAAGACCTGAGTTCCAGGCTGGTCTCTGATCCATTCTAGTGACATGAGCCTAGACAAGGCACTTACCCAATCTGGGCCTCAGTTTCTCAGAGAACCCAACCAGGAAGGCAGCCAAGGAAGCAGGAGGCAGTCACAAAAAGGGGCAGACACTAAAGCGGCCTCCTCACTGGTCCCCTCTTTACCCCGGGGCCACAACAGATACTTCCAAACTCTAGCGGTCCACAATCCCTCTCACGATGAGGCAGAAACGATACCTCCTCTGGAAAGGAGGACAACCAAGAATTCTAGCAAGAAGCCTCTGCCACGATGTTATAAATTTCAATGCCATTTTAACATTTACAAAATGCTTCCCACATTTACGGCACTGTGAGGCACATAGTTCAGATAACACGATCTCCACTTTATGAATGAAATTATGCTGACTTAGAGCAGTGTCTTTAGGCCACAGCACAGAGGGAGTCGAGGACTGTGCAGGAACCCCTGGCCCATGATTCTGAGGAGCGCAGGCAGCTCGGGTCAGGGAAGCTTCTGGATCATTTTACCTCCTCATTTGTTAAACAGGAATCATAATATCTGAATTACCCATCTCACAGGGTAGCTAATATGAAAATCACTCTGTAAATGGCATCTCAAATGTCACAGAAATGGGAAATGGTTATGATGCTGTGCCAGAGGCTCCCTGCTGGCATCTCTGGTTCATCCCTTCCCAGCCCCATCAGTCTTATTTTGGAGTGTCATGGTGTCAGTCTATCCTGAATTAGCCTAGAAACACCAGCCTCTGCTGACAAGATTTCATATATCCTGAGGGTCACAAGTCATTGAGTCCCCCCATTAGGAAGCTGAGATATGCTACAGTACTGTTGGGCTAGCTCTGAATCAGCTTGGTAGTCAATATCCTCCTGTCCTGAAACATTTCACCTCTTTCCAACTCGGGTGCCAAGTGGGTTTCCGTATGCCTCCTTGGACACAGCAATTTGGCAAGCGGAGCAACTGAAAGTGGTGCCAAAGGCTGCTTTCATCAACAGACTTCACTATTACTCTGCCTGGATTTCTCCAATGGCTGGCATACCTACTCCCATCTCTTCCTAGTCTCCTCAATCCAGGGATACTGAGGGTCCTAAATGCTGGACCTACCCACCCTCTCGTCCAGCCCCAGCTGTCTACGCCTTCATTTTCACCAACCTCAGCCCTCCATGCCTCTCCAACATCCCAGTCCGTATCTGCTCACCCCTTCCTTTGTAAGGGAAGAGAGAAGGGAACAAAGGAACAAGCATTTATTAAGGCACCCACTATGTGCCAGTATTGTACCAAACACATCTGTACCAAATATTATCTCATTCATATTTCTTCTGGAACGTCTGCTTCATAATTAACAAACTTCCTCTCACCCAACACAACTTCCTGTCTAATTCTCCCCTTTTCCAGCACTCTGGGAGAGCTGGTTCCATCTGGATAACGCTGCATCTCTGGTAATCCTCTCCGGGCTGGCTGCACTTGAGCTTACGTGTCATGGTAGAGAACTCAGAATACTCTTGTCTTCCCCCCACTGCCACTTTCCAGCTCTCTCTCTTACACACTCTACCACTTAACCACCTCTGCGCTCCTCTGAGGTTCATGCAATCCAAATTCTAGTAACTGTTCTCTACTGATCTCCCCTCCCCTCAAAAGGCATACACCCTCATTTCTCAATGAGTTCAGTGGCAAATTCACAGTCTTCCTCTGTAATCTGCCCTCAGTGCAGGGAATTCCAATACAAATGCTGATGCTGACCTTGATTTCCCTTGACCTTAATTTCTCAGTTCCTTAGTGTACTCCCCTCTCATGACACACTCATCCACTCCACCTCTGCCAGCACATACCTGGTCACATCCTTATCTTACCATTAAGTCACAGTATTCTGCTTCCAAGTTCCACTCTGAATGTCCTTTTTCCCATCATCATATGTTTTTTACCTCTCCCTGTGCCTTATTCCTCCTTACCGTGGCCAGCATACCTCCATTCCTTATTACTTTCCAAGCCATCCCACCTACTCTGGATCCATTCCCCTCTCACTGCCTTGGGAATAAATTCAGCTCTGCACTCAGGAAGGCCAAGAGCCCTCGGAAACAAAGACTTTTTCAGGCAATACTCCACAAGGGGTCACCTCTATCATCATACAACTGACTGAAGAGGGTACTACAGTGCTGCAGCTATAGCTTTTCTTGCTGAGCTGACAGATGATTCCATCTTAGAAACACTCAATTCACAAGAACTAAACAGGACATCCTTGACAGGAAGTACAGACTATAAACTTCTTAGGCTAAAATTAACCAAAAACATAAGAAACGTGGCAAAGCCATCTTGAAGAAATCAGATCATCAACAAAACATCTGACATATCCATTTAACAGTCCTTGGGGGAAGAAATATGGATAATTTCAAAGATCATTACTTTAACAATAGCCACAGTATCACGTTTAGCTACAAGATCAGAACAGCCTCATAAAGAGGCGAAGCATTTTAGACAACTATAATTCAATCTGCCATATTCAGGTTAAGATCCTTTTGATGGAACAATCAAAATTTAAAAATCACTTGTGTTCCTATAATTGTGTTAACTTATTTGTGGAGGAGGGAAGGAAAGGGAGAGGCAAAAAGCCATGCCTTTCTGCTCCAAAGAACGAGTAAGACAGAACCAATGGTGTTAAGAAGACTCTCAGGGAGGAAAAGGAAGAGAAAAAGAAGTGACCGTAACAATCTCCAAGAGAGTAGGTATGTGCCATTTTCCCACAATTCTGTCCTTCCTTGGGCAAGATTTAAAAATCTTGACTTAAGAATTACCTTTACATTGGAAACCCATTTCTTTCAGCCCATATTTTATCCCAGTTAAAGAGAAGATGATGAGCTGGTCTCATGGTGAGAGAAGGAAATAACAGGTAGACAGCCAAACTGTTCCACAAGTAACTTCCCAATGTCAGAAGAAAGCAAAAATTAGAACAGGCTGGACAGCCATGAATGGGTCACAATCTATATCACTAGAGAAAATTTCCAAATAAATGAGATCACAAAACTATCTGAGTATCTACTGTCTTTGATTTTTTTTTTGGAGGGGGGAAGGCAAGGCAATTGGAATTAAGTGACTTGCCCAAGGTCACACAGCTAGTAAGTGTGTCAAGTGTCTGAGGCTGGATTTGAACTGAGGTCCTCCTGACTACAGGGCCTGTGCTCTACTCACTGCGCCACCTAGCTGTCCCAACATGCAATGTTTCTGAAAGTTATTACCTTCTATCCCTCAATTATTTCTCAAATTATTTTGAGAATTATTTAAATTTAAATTTAAATTATTTAAGAGAAATCCCATGATTTAAGACTATACAAAGTCTCTGTATGTAGATAAAAGAAACTATCATTTTACATAAAAAGAACATATACACATGCATTTCTTATTCACTGATGCTACTGAACCCTTCAAAGATTGAAGAGCATCACACTATTCTATGACAAATCTCAAGACCGTCCACCTTGCTTCATATGTTCTTACTTACAAACAACCTACTTTTAAAATGACAAATCCTACAAGGAATGTGGAAAAATTGGGACATAATATACTGTTGGTGGGGTTGTAAACTGATCCAACCATTCTGCAGAACAATCTGAAACTATGTACAAAGGGCTATAAAACTATGTACACTCATTGACCTAGCAGTATCATTATATACCCCAAAAAGGTCAAAGAAAAGGAAAAGGACCTATACACACAAAAATATTTATAGCAGTTCTTCCTGTAGCGGCAAAGAAATGGAAATGGAAGGGATGCCCATCAATTGGGGAACGGCTGAATAAATTGTGGTATATAATTGTAATGAAATACCATTGTGCTTTAAGCAATGATAAAGGGAGATGGTTTCAGAAAAAACTGGAAGACTTATATAAACTGATGCAAAATATGTAGAACCAGAAAACTGTACACCATAACAGCAATACTGTAATGATAACTTCACTACTCTGATCAATACAATACAATACAAACCAATCCCAAGACTCACATCCAGCTATTCACCTTCACAGAGAAAAATGATGAACCCTGAGTAAAGACTGAAGTAGATTGCTTTTCACTTTACTTTTCTTACCTTTATTTTTTGCAACATGGTTAATACAGAAATGTTCTGCATGACTTCACATGTATAATGTTTTCCATATTGCTTGCCTTCTCAATGTGTGAGGTAGGGACTGGAGGAAGGAAAGAATTCAGATCTCAAAATTTTAAAAATGTTTTAAAAAAATCTTTTTCACTGCTAATATTTACATGGAATTAGATACAAAATATCAGCAGCTTCACTATGTATAACTGCTAGAAGACTGAAGAAACACAAGACATCAAAGATCAGGAGTGAACTCAACACCTCAATGATATTATACATAAAGTATTATCATTACAACATCCTATCAGAGAAAAATTTAATAATTTAAATAAAAGAAAGTAGCCTATTGTGAATTTTGGATAACTGAGCTCAAACTTAGGAAAGGAAATTATAAATAGGAGACTGAAATTTTTCTGCATACCACTCATTTGATATTTCTTAAAATAATAAGAATTAACACTCCCTAGTTGAAATTCAAAATGTTTCTAGTATATCTAAATTTGCTAAACAGGTCTAGGGGACATTAAACCTTTCAATTATATAGCTGGCTTATTATGTCCACCAAACCTATGTGAAATTTGTCCAACTGTCGAAAAATGTCATTTTCCAAATCAACTCAAGTGCATACTCCAGAAGATGGTGAGATAAATGTATGAATTTTCATCAAGCAGTCACTATAGATGAGCTCTGATTACTATATGGGCCCAATTCTTAGTTTTCTAACCCATGATAATTTTTCTAAAATGACACAAACTACAACCAAACCAGTTGGTCTTCCCTCCTCCTCTCTGAAACTTTGGAACCTGATCACATACTTAAGTATTTAAGGCAATGATGCAGAGGGCATTAATGCACTGCAAACTTAGAGAACAGTATTTCTATTTGGGCACATAACTTAAACTATTTTAAGATTACACTTCAAAAATGAACACAATCTTAATATTCCAAGGAATAATACAAAAGGATTAAAGGGGGGAAGGCAATTTACAGGTTGGATTCAGTTTTTAAATAATGATATGCCAAGTACCAGAGCCTCACAGAACCCCCTCACCACTAGCTGTCTTTGATAATAAGTTGGACAGGTGGTCCACCTGGTGTTTATAATCTGCAGATGTAGCAATAAACTATGCCGGCTGCCTCACAGAATCACCTAACAGATTTTAAGGAAACATGATAATTTATTTAACAGATAGAAGCATAGAAGACAGGCTATTTTTCTAAACTTGCTGCTACTCAACTGTCCTTCCAACAGTGAGACTTTCAGAGCCCCAAAGAGATTAATCAACTTAACATATTAAGATACAAATTTCTTTGAATGTAGTAACAAGTGAACCTTAAAAACTAAAAGAAAAAAATTTCAAAAGAGGTATTTTCTAAGAAAAAACAATTGTCTGAGGAGTTTCCTTCACTCAATTCAATGTACAAAGATGCGTTAAATGTCTATTATGTGCACTGCACTGTTCTTGGTCCTGGGGATTGAAGACAAAAATCAAACAGTCCTTGACCACAAGGAGCTAACGTTATAATGGACAGATACAATATTTGTATACAGATAAATACAACACAGTTTGGGGGAGAGAAGGAAGAGAGCACTAAGAAATGGGCTAATCCATTATCACCACTAGGCTTATACCCCAAAGACATCAAAGAAAAAGTCAAAGGTCTCAGATGTACAAAAAATTTATGGCAGTTCTTTTCTGTATTAACTAAGAACTGGAAACTAAAGGGAATGGAATGGGTGAACAAATGGTGACACAGAAACATAATGGAACACTACTGGTCATAAGAAATGGTAGTAGGGATAGTTTCAGAGAAATCTGGGAATAACTCTATGAACTAATGCAGAGTGAAATAAACAAACCAGGAGAACAATTTATATAATAACAAGAAGCAAACAATCAACTTTGAAAGCTGTAAGAATTCTTACATAATGAACAACCTTGATTCCAGAGGACCAATGACAACATGTTACTCACTTCCTGACAAAGAAATGACGAGACTCAGAATGCAGAATGAAACTTATTTTTTGTACATGGACAATTCAAAGATTCGTTTTACTTAACTATGCATAACTATTACAAAGGTCTTTCGGGGGTGGGGCAGGGTGGTGCTAATGGTAAGATGGTAGGAGAGGAAAATCAATTTTTCATTAAAAAATTTTAATTTAAAAAAAACTTAATTTCAGGTCTGCACTATACACAAGGATATATTCTTCAGAGTTAAAAAAATTAACTAAAGATTATTTTAATTCTTGGGAATAAAAAGTACTAGGCTGATCAGGAAAATCTTCCTGTAGTAGTTGGGCTGAGCCTTGAGAATGGAGGGCCATGTGCATTCCAGGAATGGGAAACGGTAAGAGCCCTTTGGAAAACAGCTTGTAGACTGGTTTGGAATATGAGACTGAAAAGACTAGTCTGTAAGGGGCTTCCAATGCAAGGCAAGAGTCCATTTTATCCTAGTGGCAACAGTGAGCCACTGAAGATTCTTAAACAGGAAAACATGTATCTTTGAAAGATTAATTTAGTACCTGATAGAGGCTGGAGCAAAGTAGAAAAATGGCTGCAGGGAGTTATTACAAGAATGCAGGTGAGAAATGATAATGGCCTCTGTTAGGTTGGCAGCTTTGAGTGGAAGGAAGGGGAGAGACCCAAGAGATGTGGTGGAAATACAACCAATGAGACTAGACAATGATTGACAGTGGAGGGATCGAAGAAAAAGGAAGAACCATGGATCAATCCAGAGTTTCAAACACCAAAGGTTGGGTTAGTGGTAGCGCTTTCACCAGAAACAGGGAAGAGTGGATAAGGAACAGAATTGGGAAAAGAGATAACAATCTACTCTATTTTGGACATGTTGAATTTGAGGCAAACCTCTAGTTGAAGATGTGCAGGAGAAAACTGGAAATGAGGATGATAGCTCAGAAACAAATATAGGGCGGGGTGTAGGGATTCAGATGAGATCATGGAAACAGATGAGATTGTCTTGAGAGAAAAATCCAGAAGCGGGCTCAAGGCACAGTTTTAGGCAATACGCTGCTCCTTACTGTGAAGAAGGTGGTGATAAAAAAACCATGTACTAAGGAGATACCAAAAGAAAGCAACGGCATGGAAGTCAAAGGAAGAGAGGGTATCCAGGGGCAGAGGTGCTCAACAACATCAAAAGCAGCAGTTTAAGAGAAAAATGACATACATATAAAATCAAAATGTATTCATCCCCCAAAAGGTAAGTAGACAAAAGATATGTGTAGATAATTTTCAAAAAAAGAACTGCAAATGATTAACAACTATATGAAAGAATGCTTCAAGTCACAATAAGAGAAATTCAAAGAAATGCAGAGAAATTCCAGCAATGTTAAAAACAAAAGATATCAATAAAAATTTATTTGAAAAATGAATACTGGCAATCTTGGATAAGTGGCTTAGTTGAGTAGTGTGATCATATACCAGATTGGAAGGGGATGAAAAGTGATTTGAAAGTGGAGGGCCACAAGTAACAATCATAAATGGCTTTCTCTAAGAATTTGTCTATAAAAAGGAGAAAAGATAGCAGATCACTGCTTAAGGGAATGGCCACATAAGTGAGCATTGTTCAAGGATGAATTATAGAGGCCTGGCCATGTCTGTAGGTAGCCAATGGAAACAAAGAGACTGAAGATGGGTGGGAATGAGACAAGCTCCCATAAAGAGCACAAGCAGATCTGTTATTCTAGGTAAGAAAAAAGGTCACCTGTTATTCAGAAACTGGAGCAAAGGAAGAGAGAAAGTCTGAAAAATGAGTAGAGAAGAGTAAAGTCACAGAAGATGGCATCCATTTTCTCTAAAAAGTAAGCGGCAAGGAAGGGTTGCCTCTGCTGTGAGGGAAGAGGAGGAGGATGTTGTAGGGGACTGATGAACAGATGATTTGGAATAACCATCATGGGAAACATGATATGTAAACTAGGAAACGCAGAAATAATCTTTCATAAAAATTAATCATTTTAGTGCAAAAGCACTCCCTACACAAATGATGAGTTGCTGCAGACAAAAACAGTCATCATCAGCTTGCCAAATTTCTGGTGATAAGCTTTTCCAAATTTAGCTTGGCCTGTACTGGGACAACAGCACTCTGCCTATTGTGAGGCCTATATCTGAAGCCTCCCTCTCCAGTTTTGAAGGACCTCCCTAAAGTATGTACCCTGTTGGCACAGCCTTGGAAAACCCAGAATCCCTTCAATGTCATGAGAAGACTGGAAGAGTTCTTTAGGAGAAGACATCAAAACCTTATCTCAGCAGTACAGGACAGCCACAGCTGCATATTTAGCCAGAAAGTTAGGAGATGGGGATAAACACCATAAAACTGGACACCTAATGAGACCAAATCAAAACAGGCAAACTGAACGAATTGTGAGTTTACCCTGAAATGGTTCCTGATCACTCTGCTCCTGACTCTTCTCTGGAGATGCCATCATTTTTGCAAATGCTACAGTCCACCAAGGCTTGTACTTCAAAACTTTTCGAATAGCTTCATCTTCAAAATAGTCCGCTCTGGAAAAACAGGGAATATGCTTGTTATAACAAATTGTCTCATCTTATTTATTTTGAATCTTTCTTTCAATAAACCACTTTAAATTAAATATATATATCCTAGAAGAGACAGGGCAGCTAGGGGGATAGAATGCCAGGCCGGGAGTTAAGGAAGACTCATTTTCCTCAGTTCAAATCTGGTCTCAGATGCTTACCAGGTGTGTGACTCTAATCAAGTCATTTAACCTTGCTTGCCTCAGTTTTCTCACCTGTAAAATGAGCTGGAGAAAGAAATGGCAAACCATTCTCATGTCTTTAACAGGAAAAAATGGGGTCACAAAGAGTCATACACAACTGAAAAGGACTGAACAACAACAACGATCCTAGAAGAAAGGGTTATATGTCCAATACATACTCACAGAAATTTCTAATTACATTTAACTTTTTCTTAGTTGCTAATTACCACATAATCAAAGAAAAGTACATTACAAAAGAGACCTCCCACATTCCTAATATCTTCAAAAAATAAAAGCATACAACACACACCCTTTCTATCACAAGCATTCCACAGTAGAGATAAGTAACTTGACAAAGTACTAGATCTGGTAGCATACAAATGTGCAACGTTGATGCCCACATCAGGTTTTGGTAAGGCCATTATAAGCAGGAAGGTTTTTCAATCAAATGGGGTGGGGGGGGGGGTGGCGTGGAGCCAAGATGGCGGCGTAGGAGCAGCAAGGTACAGCAGCTCCCACACAGCCACATCAAATACCCATAAAATATGACTCTAAACAAATTTTAGGGCTCTGAAACGCACACAGATATACCTCCCGCTGAAGGCAGCCCAGCTCGAAGGCACCATCTCAGTGCTGGGAACCAAAACCAGCCCAGCCTGAAACCGCGGCTTGGCCCTGAGGGCGGCCAGGACTAGCCGCAGCTGGAGCTTCAGGAGAGTAGATCAGTGGCGGCTGTGGCAGTTTCCAGAATTATCAAGCCATAAGAAAAAAGGACTAAGTGAAAGGTCAGTGGAACTCGGCTAAAATTGGGGGAGAAAAGCGAGTCCGGCCAAACTGCCTCAGGGCAAGGAAGCGGCAGAAGAAGAGGCCCTGCAGCCACCTCCACCTTGCTGCTTCAGAGCTCCCAGCCTGCAGACTGCAGGGGGGCCAAGCGATCATTCAGAGGCTAAGTGCTCTTGCGTTGAGCAGCCTGGATCTGGATTGTGGTCTTGGGTGGTGGTCCTGGAGTGTGTTTTCAGTGAGCCAAAGCTGGTGGGGGCTGCGGCAGCCTCCTAAAAGCTC
>CM053590.1:31323624-31348656 GCA_028646515.1 Pseudochirops corinnae
AGTGGAGGAAAAATTAGGAAAAGAAATAAGGATGATGCAAGAAAATCATGAAAAGAAAATCAAATAGGGGGAAAAAATCAACACAAAGACTCAAGCAGTACCCAGAATCTACACAGACAGCCACCCACAATCTACTGATAGAGTTTTTTCCTTTTTTTCCAAAGCAGTCTAAAACAGTTCTTAACACAATGAAGGTGATGCACAGAGGAGGAGCTCAGCAAATTCATTAATTTTAGTTACCACAGCTACTGACATGCAGGCAGACAAGAGAGAAAAGCAAAGTTATATTCCTCTCTCCACCACTGGGTTGGTTCTTCCATGGTGTGGTTTTGCCCTAACTGTTCCTGCTTCTTTCTACCCCCAGAGACAGAGAACAGCTCTCAGACTTGTATAGATTTTTTTCCCTCCCTGGCAGAAGAAGGTGGCATGGCATCAGGTGAAACTACAAGAATAGAACACTCCCTTGAAGGGAATTTCTTTCACATTCTCATTAATCATTCAACTTAAAGTCTTAGTTATCACTTCAAAGAAAGCAGAAAATTCTTTATGCTAGAGAGATAAAATGGTACTTAGAGAATTGCTGTAGTAGCTTCACATCAATCCCAAAGTTATGGTACTGACCTCTACTTGTAGTCCAAATTGAAAAGAAGGACTAAGTAGAGAGGGTGACTAAATAGGCCATTTAAAAAGTGAGGGGGAAGAGAAACACTGGAAGAAAAATCCAAGGCATGTGAATCAAGTCCTATAGCCTGTTCTACTTAAAGAGTACCAGATCTGAAGTCAGGAAGACTGAGGACCTGAGTCTGAATCTGGCCCCAGATACTTTTCAGTTGTGTGCCCTTGGGCAAGTAACCTCTGTCTGACCCAGTTTCCTCTACCATAAGATGGGCCTAATAACAGAACCTAACTCAATGAGTTGTTGTAAAGATCAAGTAAAATAAGATAATATATGTAAAGTTCTTTACAAATCTTAAAACATGATCTAAATGTTAGTAATCACTTTTTATTATTATTAATATCAATATCAATACTATCATAAGATCAAATGCACAATAACTTGGTAGGCTGATTACATTATTCTCAGTGGCTTCTGACTTTCTTAAAATTACTTTTACAGATGTTCAAATGCTTAAATCAATGACATTCTAGATGACTTTAGAAATGCTACATCAGCGGTATTTAAGATTATAACAGGGGAAACCACTACATCTACCCAAAAATGCTTTAAAGAGAAGAAAATGTAATGGAAAGTACTAAAAGCACTACTACCAAAAGGCCCTATGGGCATTCTGCATAAAATGTAATTAAGGCATATACCTGACAGTACACAGCTACCAGGAAAATTTCAGATAGAGATCAAATTCAATTTATACTTTAACTAGAAAATCACCAGCACATCATAAGCATACCCACCACTCTGAGAACACACTTTCCGACAAGATTTCACCTAATACAATTCACAGTTAAAAATCCAATCAATTAAGGTCAAATCTCTTATTCTTTCAAATTCTATTACTACAAAATATATTTGTTCACTTTCTTGCCTTAGAGGCAAAGTATACTGAACATAATTCACACTTTCTTTGATGACTCCAGTCAAAATTCTGACACATAAGCCTCATTTTACAGGAATAACCCATATACTACTTCCTCAGTGACTTTTCACAAGATTATCTTTTTAAGGCAAATTTTACCACAACATTATGAAATCCTATCATAATGGTTTGGGATCTATCATCAAACACACAAAATTATATAGTACATTTCTTACTCTGAAACAGTGAGGAATCTCTGAGAGGTCCCAAATGAAAAAAATCTACATCCCTATTGCTCTCTCTGAGGCTGAGATGCCTCCTATCTGACTCCACGACTGCTCCTTTGCCTTGTGCCTACCTCACCCCCAAACCCTTCCCCACACCCCAACCTGTGCTTCAGAGATGCTTTTTCTTTCAAGCTAAAAGGAGACAGAATCCCCAATCTATTCTTTCCTTCATGTTTCTTGGTGACTTCAGCATCTCTTTGCAGACTACAGAAGGACAATGGCGGTGAGAGTTCAGTCTGGAGCTTCAATTTAGGAAAAGAGTCTGAGTTCTCTTTAAAGACCCTTTACACACATGGATGTGCACATGAACTTGTAGAGATGGACACACATGCTTTTATAATCAATTCTGTCTCTTTCATTTACAACAACAGTCTTACTGAACTATCTAGAACACTGTTTCTTCTAACATTCTGTTTCACAGAACTAATTAATGTATGCAGGGTATGCCTACATAATAATTCAGGAGCAGATGTAGTAAGATAAGAGATTAAGGTGAATTTGTATTAATCCCAATAATTATATACGTCACAAATGGGGACTGGCTGAACAAGCTGCAGAATATGAATGTGACTGCATATTGTAGCACTGTGGAAAATGACAAAATCACCAATTTCAGGGAACCTGGGGGAGTATGAACTGATTCAGGGAGAAATGGATCCAACAAGAACTTTGCATAGAAGGGTAGCAACAGTATTATAGCTCTTGAAAAAGGAAATTAACACATTTCAGCCTTTTCACTAATTCAAATTATTCAAATTACTTTGAATTGGAAGAAATGTGCCTATAACCATTTCCCCAGCCTTAATATTTTAAACAGGATAATACCTTACTTAACAGTTTCCCATTTCTGTAAATCACCTCTTTTATTTCTGGGATTCCCAAGACAATAAACCAAAGACAAGTAGGAGAGAGGGACAAGTTTTTTTTCTAAACTACTATTTTTCTGAGTTCATATACCAGTTGAAAATGAAAAGAATCAGTCTGTTTACATAAGAAGTTAGGCTAGTATCAAAATACGTGAAATAAATAATTGACATCCAGATAATCAACAAGTGTACATTGGATTTAGTAGCTCACACACAATCATCTGGAACAGTCTGTAAGATGGCTAACATTGGAAACTTCGAATATCCTAGGGCACTGAATGGGATAAGAACATACCTTCCATTCTCCCATTTTCCTTATTTTTGCATCTTAATTGAAAATACCCTTTCCAGAGGTTATGATAAGAAAAACTACTAACTGCTAATAAACAGAAAATACTAGTTCTTGCATACCAATTAAAGTAATGAAATTCTGAATAAAAGGAAAAAAGAGAAAAATATAATTCTCACACAATGTTTCTGATTATAAAACCAAATTTCTTAATGTCCTTAGCCAAAGCGGTTATTTTTCTGTTCCCTTTTACAAGAGCTAGGCCATTGTTCTAACTAAGCTCCCTCCCTCTCAGAAATATTCCTGATGCCCTTACCCTCGCCTGAGAAATTTGCTGACAATGAAGATTCCATTTTAAATATTCAGCGTGAATTTAAATGGGCTTCTTCAAATTGCTCTTCAGCAGACCTTTAAAACCACCAATTGGTGAGATAAACATAATTAGAAATGGCAACATAAATGAGGGAGAACCTCCGGATGTCCTCTAAAATATAAAAAGACAGTCCGCTCTCGCTGTCCCTTAAAATGTCCCAAAGTCTTGCTTCTTATCACTATATCATATAGTACATGACATTTGCACATAAGATATACTTTATTCCAATTAGCCTCATACTGTGACAGGAGATAAAATATTAATTACTAGAGTAACAGCAAGCATTCACAGATCATACATAAGAAGGAATTAAGGGGAAAATGTTAACTTCTTTCTCTAATTTTAATAGCTGATTCCAATTGTCAAAAATTCGTTTCCCCCAAAAAGTGCCAATTTGGCCCTTCAAGAGCTTATGCTTAGAATATAATCTGGAAAAGCTTTTGCAAGGAAATGACAAATCAAAATGGTAAATTCAGAAAAGTTCTTCAAAATATATTTATAATCAGTACTTTGGCACTATTAAAAGCTGCAAATGTTTGGATAATCCCAGTAAGTTCAAATAAAAACAAACACACAAAGTTGTATATATCCTAAGGTATTTAACGATTTGAAAAACAACTGCACATATCAAAACCTGCTATAACAATGGTTTAAAACAATGAGGGCTGCCAGATGCTTGACCAAAGAACAGACCAGAACTAGTCAATGTGATAATAGCAACTGATATGAACAAGGCACTCTGTGGATTGCAAAGTCTGACACACGTTATCTCACTGGAGTCTCACCAACGAGCCTCAGTATAGTCTGTATAGAATCAGTATTATTATCGGCATTTTAGAGATAAGGAAACTGAGGTGAAGAAGGGTGAATTATTCATGGACAACAGGCAGGATTCAAACTCAGGTCTTCCTGTCTCCAAGTCTGACACTTTATCCACTATGCCATGTTGTTCCTCTTGAATCCAGAACTCAGCTCTGACCTTTACAAAGAACTATTTAACTATGCCTTGACAAGAAGACTTAGAAAATGCAAAACTGGAATGTTAAAAAAAAAGACGACAGCTAACAGAAGCAGGGGGAAATGTGTTTAAATACCTGTATTAGCATTCTATTTATACTTCCTTGGTGAAGAATTATTGGTAAGATGAAGACACGATTCAGCACATGAAAGCACTGGTCAAGCATGGACCCTTGCTATAGCATGCAAAGAAGGCAAAAATTGAACTATACTTATGAAAACTCAGATACAGTTTCATTTACTCACAGCTTTGATCACTTTATTTTAAAACAAACTAAATGATTAGCCTTGACAATAGAAATGTCAAAAATACCCTTATTCATTAAATTTCGTATTCTACTTTACCTTGAACAAACAGAGCATGAAGTATCTACTCAAAGCTTTTGCGGCTGCTAAGGTAGTCACCTAGGAAATAACAGTCTAAGCATCTCTTTACAGTTATGTATATTTAGTTCAAGAGGCACTGCCCTCACAGCTTAGCTCGGTGGCCAGTAAAGCTAGAGGCAGCACCTTGTGTCAATGTCCTATCACAGAAGACAGTCACGACCTGGATGTGTGGCAGGGGACCTCAATTCAGACTCGGCCTGTTACACACAACCTGCGTAACTTGGGCAAGAAGCGACTCTCTAGGCTATGGTTTTCTCATCTATAAAATAAGAGAGTGAGCCTAGATGATCTAGAGCAGCGGTTCTCAACCGTCCTAATGCCGCGACCCTTTAATCCAGCTCCTCACGTTGTGGTGACCCCCAACCACAAAATTATTTTCGTTGCTACTTCATAACTGTAACTTTGCGGCTGTTATGAATCATGATGTAAATATCTGATATGCAGGATGTGTTTTCATTGTTACAAACTGAATATAACCCACAGGTTGAGAACCGCTGATCTAGAAGGTTCCTCCCAGTGTGAGATCCAATGGCCTCCATGAAATTTTAGAAATCAGTATTTCCTCCCCAAAATTAAATTTTTAAAATTTTCTTCTCAAAACTGGGGCTTGGGAGGAGTGAGGAAGAAGCATATTTGAAGACTTTATTTCCCCCACTGGAAACTCAAAAGAGTCTGAAGAGCTCAGCACCGTGCTTACAGGTAATGGTCGGGATCAAACTTGGACTCTTCGGCAGCCAGGCGCTTCTGTCTGCGTTCAGCTGGGGGAGTGGAGTCGGGCTCTTTAACATCAATGACATCACTCAATTCATCCTAGAGGTAGTAAGCAAAAAAGAAGAAAGTGAACTGGGTCACCTCAATTATATACATGAGCCTCAAGACACAGAATTCAGACCAAAACATCAAACACAACTAGTCTGGTTTACCAGTAAGTTGATTCTATGACATGCTACCTGATCCTGCCAGTAGAAAAGGAAATAGGAGCAGCTAGGTGGTGCAGCGAATAGAGCACTGGCCCTGTAAGTCAGGAAGACCTGAGTTCAAATCCGGCCTCAGACACTTAACACTTACTAGCCACATGACCTTGGGCAAGTCACTTAACCCTAATTGCCCTCCAAAAAGAAAAAAAGGGGAAATAAATAGCTCCCTTTGAAGATACATTAGTATATTGATGTTTTCTACTGAATTAAATGTCAATTCAATATATGGAGCTGAATACTTATCATGCTACTTTATATTAATAACTTTTGAAAATGCTTTCCTCTCTATTAATAGAGAAATGCCTCATTAGAACTGTTTGAATTTTTCACTTAAGAAGCTAAAGAAAACTACATACAAAAGCATTTTCAAGAAATTCAGGTCTACGATGAAATTATTTCCACCTACACACATGTATCTTTCCCAATCCAAATAAGAATCTACCAGGGAGACTGCTTAGATGACCATTTCTCTTTGGACCCTACTTCCAAGGACAACAAGCCTTCACCAATAGCCCTAAAATGGCTACAAACCAAAACAAGATAGTTGAAAGCTAAAGGAAACCGTAAGCGCCCACATCTATATATGGCAGCACCTGACAGTTTACAAAGGGTTGCCCTCACAGCCTTGGGAGGTTGGAAGCATATATATCATGGAAGGGCTTGCTTGCCAAGGTCAAACTCTGACATTCAAAGAGAAGTCCCCTTGCTACAGTAAGCATACTACTTACAAAGAACAAACAGTTCAATCCTACAATCAACCATGAACCTAAGACAAGTTGGGAGCAGGTTCCAGCAGTTGACTATGTGATGAAATCTGCATATGGAATTAGCACAAGAGACACTATTACAGGCTGGTTATTATTAAACGCATTGTGGGAAGACAAAGTCCTAATTATATACTAAGTAAGAGGTGAAGAAGGCCTCCAACAGGCGGAACAGCCATGCAGAACAAAGCAGATCCAATGTAAACCACCCTCTCATTTGAAACAACTCCAAACTCCTCCTGGAGTCCACTCATTTCAAGCAGCAGTCACCACTGCGAAGGATGTTCCAGTACAAGCCATGACCACAGCCATGGCTGCAGAGTTCAATATGACACGTGCAATTTGTAAAGAAATCCCCAAAGGGCTTTAATATTCCCATGTACCAAAGCTACGCAGTCAAAATGAATGCCTGTATTATAAACAACTGTAATGGAAAAAGAAGGAGAATGTGAATAGACCATACTCACTCCCACGACACCAGCTGAGGGCACTGCTAAGCATGGAAGTTGGGGTACACTTTGCCCCCAGATGGACCACCACTGCAGGCCAGACAGGCCAAATGTGGTTTCTGAGACCTCCTTTGGAGGGAAGTCCCTTGCTGACTGGTCTTTAGTCTTTTCTGGTGGCTCATTTATTTTATCCTCAAGTCTGTTTTTAAACTTCTCCCAGAGAGTACTGGAATAGGATTTCAGAAAAATGACTGTTTGTTAAACCCTCTACCTCTGAGTGACCCATTGCACCAAATGCGGGACAGTGAACCAGACTGTGCACCTAATTTTTCATTGTCTTCTTCCTGATATTTCTATTCTAAAAGAGGGAAGTGGCGAGAGAGGAGCACAGACTCAGGGGAGCACCCAGGACTACAGACGCCCTCAAGCCCCAACACCCTCATGTCAGGGACGTTAAGTGACCTGCCCAAGGCTACGTGGATAATAAGCCCTGGAGGACTGGAACTCAGGTCTGCCTCAATAATCAAAGTAACTGCAGGAATGTATCTTGTTCAAAGGCAGCAAACAGTACACTGGTTGGTCATTTTCAATGCGAAAGCAGTATTTTAGGGCAAGTTAAAGCTGACTTTAAATCTACAACTTTAAATCACTAGCAATTTCCCCAAAGCCATTATTCATGCAGCAATCATTTCAATTTCTTCTAACTGCATTGCTGGCGTGAATTGTTAAAAGGGTCCTATTTTAAAGCTATAAATCTGTTTCGATCACACAAAATGATGATCACACAAAATTACACAGGAACTCCGCTTGGAAACCCAACAATGTAAGGTTTTGTGGAAATTTCTATACCCCACACAAATATTGCCCAGAAAAGTATCTTTTAACATATGACGCCTCAGTTTGCATGCACTTGTGGAAAATCTAGTAATTTCTTAAGTTCATGAACATAACGGGTTAAAATTAATGCAAAAGGAAAAAATTATAATCTTAAAGAATCTCAAAACTAGAAAGGAGGAAAGAGATCACATATCTAATATAAGCTATACCTTAACGGAAAACCCTTTTGAAAGACAAAACAGATTGATACGGTGGTTTTACTTGACTACTAATTAAGTCTCCTTTTATATGATGGGAAAAAATTTTAATGAGATTCTGTTAATATCTTTACTTTTCAATGAACATCTTTTAGTACAAGCACAGACCAGTTCTGATCCAATACAGAATAAATCCTGTATCATATTAGCATTTGGGAGAGGACTGAAAGAACATTAAGGCATTCCTGATTTACATCAGGAACCTGTTGGGAAATCATTAACCCCTTATTTAACTACCTAAGAAAAGTCTCATGAAGACACAAGTAACATCCCAAGGAAATCAGTGTTTCCTTGTCTCATCAGATCCTCATACGACAATAAAACCGAGGCTCAGAAGAATTAAGTGAGCAGCCCCAGAACACACAGCAGAGCCCTGGAGGCGGCAGGTAAGACGCCTGGCCTCCCTCCCCCAGGACTGACTGCAGTGTACCTGTTCTCACAGGGAACATGGACAGACTAATATCCGATAAACTCAGGCACCAGGTGTCCCAAAAGTCTTAGTGCAGCTTCAGGCTACTAAAACTGCACAAAGTCTCCAGGGACATTTTGGATCTAATAAGCTGTTAAGAAATGTTACTTTTAAAAAAAGACTAAGACAGCAGCTCTCAAATATTTTCATCCTTTAACATTCCCTGGGAAAATCACCTAAAGCCTCTTCCCTTTTGCTCATGTATCCTCACAGAATGTAGCATCATGTCCGAGCTATAGGGAGAAACGGAAATCTTTTCTCAGTTGTGACATCCCTCTTTTCGTCCATGTAAGATGACTTATTATCTTTATCTTAACAAACACTGAGTGCCTACTGGGCAGCAATAACAACAGTACGGACGTGGTGTTTACGTGCTAAGCTCTTTACAATTATTGCCTCGTTTGATCCTCATAACAATTCTGGGAAGTAGGTGCTACTATCCCCATTGTACAGATGAGGGAACTGAGGCAAAGGATTTGTACTCAGGTTTCTCTGACTCCAGGTCCCACTCTCTGGGCACTATGATGCTCCCTAGCGGTACCCTAGCCATCAGGAGCTTAGAAGAATAACAAAAACAGTCAATAAACACTGGAAAACAACTCACATTTTTACCAAAATCAGTGAAAGTGCGGTGCTTATGAGTTTGAGAAACACTGATTTCAAATATAATAAAAAAGTCCCAGCCAGTCTTCAGAGGAAAACAACACACCTGTAATCTCTTAAACACTCCTATGCGCAGGTTTCCAAACCCGTAACGGCACTGTGAATTCAAGTCATTTTCTGTTAATTCTTCATAAGGAGACTGTTCAATCTCCCAATCAAAGTCGTCTTCCTCATCTTCATTAGACCCTACAGGGAGCTCAGAAGAACCTAAATATGTTGAGCGGTACAGAGGAAAGAGAATTATTTTCATTATATTATGGAAATGACTTTATCAGAAATTCATTAATTTGGTGTTGGAAAGTCAAGTTTTTCATAGTTCCCCAAAGACTTTACCTTACACTTTGAAATTTTCTCCTAACTGATCCATTGGGTTTTTGTGCTTCTCTTCAAAAATATCGGCACAATAACAGCAACTAATATTGATACAGCCCTTACTTTACATGCCAGATGCTGTGCTAAGCTCTTTACAAAGATCTCATCTGATCCTCACAACAACCCTGGAAGGCGGGGGCTATTACTATCCCCATTTCACAGATAAGAACACTGAGGCAAACACTGGTTAAGTGACTACCAGCCACTGTGCTAAAGAATTACAGCAACTGGAAGAAGGGCGAGCCCAGTAACCTCTCTGGTCATGAGGACGTATGGAGATGCTGAGCTCTGGCCACCAGAATGATGCCGAGGGCCACCTCAGCAGGTGAATGTGGTGGTGGGGGGGGAGTAACCTTCTGATGCCACTTTCCCATGGCTGTGATTACGACTAAACTTTTTTTAATAATCTTTTTTCTCAATATATTTTGATCCCCCAGCTAGTGTCTGAGGATACATTTGAACTCAGGCCTCCCTAACTCCAAGCCCAGAAATATATGAAAAACGTGTCCTTTAGGCAAATAAGCCCATTATTTTGTAACATTTCTGAAATGGGAGGAAAAAAACATAAAAATAATTCTATAAGCAACATTTATTTCTAGCTGGGAAATCTCAGTACATTTTATAAACAGAAACCACATACTTCCCTTCCACAAACTTATCCCTGTTTCCTCATCTGACCTGGTCTTCCACATATCCCGCAATGACGTCTACCCTCCTGCTGTGCAAACAATTCCAAAAGCTTTCCTGTTCCTGATGGAAATGAACATACCTGTCACTTCCACCAGGGGCTTTGCAGATCTGGATTTCTTTGACGCCAGGAGTGATGTCAGCATATTCAGTCCCTCAAAATGCTGACCAGGAGTCTCTTTTGACATTCGAAGAGTAAAGATTCCTTAAAGATGAAATAATTTTTAAACAGAAAGGATTTACAATATAGCACATCATATAATTTAGGAAATAGTATAAAATTTCAAATATTTGAAAATTATTCCTAAAAAGTATACGTAACTCTAACTGGTTACCATGGGCAAGGCACTGCTCTGAGACTCAGTTTCCTTATTTTTACAATGAAGGTACGCCTTATGGAGTCATTGTGAAGAATGAATGAGATAAAAGTATGTAAAACTCTTGGAAAATCTTAATTTGCAGTAGAAACACTATTTGTCATATTATCACATAAAGGAACCTGGGACACTCTTTATGATATGTTATATTAGTCTGGTTTTAGTTTCGGCAAAAAAATAAAAATAAAATTTAAAAGTATATGTAACAGTGAATTAGAAATTCCTGAACTAAAAACTCTGCCATTCCTTTATAGGAAAATAACTCCTATCATTTTCCATCTCTCCCTACGTCTCCCTCCTCCAAAGCTATCAGTCACCCTGATGGAGATCTCTAATCTCTCCACTTCTCAGCACCTTCTAGGGCCACAAGTCTCACCCCTCACTTCACTTTCCTCCTCTGCAGGTCTCAGTCCTATAGTTTAGTTCCCATAGGACTAATAATCACCTCTATTCAGAAGACCCACAAATTTGTAGTCCCAGTATTTAAGCTGAGCTTCAGCTGGCATCACCAATCACCAGTCATACATTTCAAGTTGAATTGTCCTAGGGATGTCTCAAATTCAGCATGTCCCATATTAAATTCATTGTTTTTCATCCTAAAACCACTCCCTCCTCTTCCAAACTTTCCTAGAGAAGATACCACCATTCTCCTGTCTCCCAAGTCAGCAACATCATCCTTGCCATCCAAATCCCTCCCCAACCCCACACAGCCAGATGAGTTGTGAATCTTGCTGTTTCTCACTGCTTACTGCTCCTAGCCTAGATTATAACAGCCCTCTACTTGGTCGCCCTGCTGCCCACATCTCTCACAACTCTGGCACATACTATCCACCGCAGCCAAAGCAATATTCTTCAGGTGAAGCTCTGAGCACATGATCGCCATCCTCAATCAACTTCCATGCTATTTAAATGGCCTCCAGCTAAGGCCCTCTTACAATCTCACCCCAACCTCTCTCCCCAGCCTCATGGACAAAATTTCTCCCCTACACTGTGAGATCCACCCACAGCAGCCTTCTCTCAAGGTTCCTCAAACTTGTTCCATCTCCCATCTATCTGCATGCCTGGAAGGTGTTTCTTTCTTTCTGAAACTTCAAACAGTCCCATCTTCTGCAAGAAGCCTTTCCTAATCCCCCCAATTCCTAGCGCCCTCCCTCCTAAACTACCTTCTATATAGCTACATATATGTAATTATGCTGTTTCTAGGCATATCTGACATCTCCATGTCAGTAGGAAATTCCATCCTTTTCCAGAAGCTGGCATGATGTTGTGCACATTGTAGGTGCTTAAAAAATGATGGCTGGATGACGAATTGAGACAGACGGGCTTGTAACCTTGTACCTTGTAACCAGATTGCAAAGGGCCAGGTTAAAGGGACTAGACAGGAAATGAGGAGTTAACAAAAAATTTTAAGCTGAGGAATGTCATAGTCAAAGCTTCAGGTAAAGAAGATTATCCTAGCAGCAACGTACAGAACAAGTTAGCAAGACAAATATATTTGTTCAGAATCTACTCCAATTGTCTAGGTCTTGAAATAGGGTATTAGCAATGGGAAAATAGAGTGAACAAAAGTAATCTATGTTGCTAGATAAACTGAGAAAACTGAAGTTCGTATAAACCAAGTAAAGAAAATTTGACTTGTCTTCCAATGTCATTCATAATTATTTCTAGGATACCGGTAAGCTACGGAATTAAAATTTATGTTTTAATTTTAAAATTGCACAAGAACAATATTAAGATGCTGGGCTAATACTTCCATACAAAGGTCACTGTTCATATAGGACCACATTTAGAAGCTGCCACACACTTTCAGACTCCTAAGTATTTCTCAATAACTTAAAAAAAGGCTAAGGACAGAATAAGCACTTTAAAGGGTCCGAAGCACTTTCTATTACTCCATCTAACACAGAATGTAAAATCACAGAAGTCTAAAGCTGAGAATGAGCTCAGAGATCACCGAGTTCCACTCCCTCATTTTACAGATAAGGTACATCATGATAAAATAAAACAGATTAAAATTATAATGGTAGATAAAAACATTAAGATAAAATGTTGAACACATTAAGGAATAAACAAAAGGTAACGGCGTGTTTTATTAGACTGGTTCTAGTCCCCCTAGAGATCATCAAGTTACAATTACATGGTTATTCCCGGCATAAAGAATCCAGCAGCGCACCTTTATCCACATCATACGAACCATCTTCGGCTCCATTTTCCACAATCCTTCCAGGAAGAGTTAGTCTGTGGATGTGAAAAAGTCCTCATTAAGCACTTAACTCAAACAGCGGTGTGTCGGAGCTACTTAGTGACGTTACAAAAACTGCAGTAAAAAGGACTTACCTAAAAAAAAAATCCAATAAAATGAACAAAATCACATAAGAAGTCCAAGTTATTATCTTTTTTCCCCTTCGAGGAAGCAGGACTGAGAACCTGTGAATTTGTTGATATGGAATCTCGAACCACAAACCCAGGTAACTAACTCTAATACAAATCTGACTTCACTGCATTAACCTCCCACATCCCCAGTAACTAAAAGTTGTCTGACTTGCCTGAGGATTTAAGAGGTTAAGGGACTTGTCCAGGGACACTCAGTTTTTGTTCAAGGCAGGACTTGAAAGCAAGTCTTCTGACTCTAACACTGGCCCTTTATCCACTAGGCAATGCTATCTTTCATTAGTAGTTTACTAATCAGGATTATACAGTAAACTGGCAGCTGGGTAGCAAAGAGTCCTGGACATGAAATCAAAAAGACCTGTTTTCTAATCCTCCCTCATGACACTTACTAGCTGTGTGACCTTGGGCAAGTCACAGAGCCAATCTCAGGCTCAATGTCCTCACCAGTAAAATGGTGATAACAGAACCTACCTCACAGGTAGCTGTGAGAATAAAGTAAGCTCCCACATGTAAAGCACTTTACAAGCCCTAAGGCACCACACAAATGTTAAGTTATTGTTAAGCAATGGGAAAATAAAGTGAACTTGTCTGACTGAGACTCCTCAGCCTCCTTCACAGTATCAGCATCTGGATCCCACTGTCTCTGTTTCACGATGTGTTGTGGTACAGTCGGCTCAAAGAATTCAAGAGTCAGAGCACCTCTAATCCAAGTAGAGGCAATAACTGAGACTGATAACTCCTCTCACGAGCAGTCTAAATTCCAAGAGGAACCAGCAACTTCAGTAAGGCAAGACATAGGATTTTAGAGAATATGATGCTGATTACACAATCAAAATTTACACAGCATATAGGAATATGATCAATATTAAAACGGCAGGAAGAGTTTATCAAGGGATTAGGTAATAGGGGAGAGGTCCCTTCTATGGTTCGGTGGTAAACGTTCTGGTCATGCTGCTCTCTAACTGGCTAGCTATTATGGTCCTGGTCTGGTCAAGATAGTTAGGTACTGTGGTGCTGTCTTGGGTTTAAACGGATGACGTGACTGTGTACAAGAACACACTTGTTCAAATATGAGGAATGGATCTGGAGGCTGTAGCTAGCTAGAGGCAGTATCTGGGATGCCATCACATGGACACACCTGCAGTTTCTGTGAGAATCATGAGTTCATGGACACACCTCACACAGCAGTGAGGCATACATGAAGAAGTTAGGATATGGGGGTGGGGGTATGGGCACTAGGTAAGTACAGTGGGGCTGATAATGAAGATTGGAATTGCAGGCAGCTTTATTAGGATTCCACCACCATCCCACCTCTGTGGCATGGCTGCACCACAAAGATCTGGTCTGGGTCCTCTCCTCTCTACACTCCTTCCTGGTAATCTCATCAGCTCCTTTGGATCCAAATTACATCTCTCTGCAAACCATTCCCAAATCTACATATCCAGTTCTCCTATCTATCTAAGTCTGTATCTCCAACTATCTGACAGACTTCTCCACCTGAATATTCCACAGCATAAGAAACTTGACATGTCCAATAACTCATTATCTTTCCTCCTAAATCCACCTGTCTTCTCATGTCTCTGTTTTTGCTAAAGGCACCCTTTTTCCAGTCACTCAAGTTGACAACTGTGCAGTCATCTCCCTCTTTCATATCCAGCATCTCAAACTTAACGTGTCTTGGAAACAACTCATTATCTTTACCCATAAACTCTTCCCTATTACTGCTAAGGGGAATACCATAGCTGCAAGTTGCCAAGGCTCTCTTCCTAGGCAGTATCCTCCATTACTCTCTCACACTTCCTCCAGAAATCCAATCTGTTGCTAATCTTGTCCTTTCTACCTCACAACATCTCCTGTGGCTGTACCTCCCTCACACCAGTCCTCCACTTCACAGCCAACAGGACCTTCCTAAAGTGCAGGCTGATCACGGCACACCTCCCTCCTCAGTAAATTCTCCATGGCCTTCAGGATCCAACAGAAATACAATCCTTCAGCTTTTAAAGCCCTACACAGCCCGGCCCCTTCCCTCCATGTCTTCTTTCAGTTTACCACCTAAACTCCAGGATCCATCAACACTGGCCTCCTTGCTGTTCCTCACTCAATGAATCTTTCAACTCCATGCCCGAGAACTGGCGCTCACTCATGCTTCCAATACTCTTTCTACTTACTTCTGCCTCTTGCTGCCTTCAAAATTTGTCGCAAATCCCACTTTTTGAAAGAGGATTTTCCTAGTGTTCCCTTGTCAGTCTCCCATAATGCCTTCCCTGCAGGACTGCCCCTCTTCCCCGCCCCCCCTTTACAATGTGTATATCTTGAATGCACATATTGCAGCTATTTCCAGCAATCAATCAATAAGCATTTAAGTGCCTACTATGTGCCAGGCCCTGTGATAAATACCGAGGATACAAAAAGAGGCAAAAGACAATCCCGGCCCTCAAGGAGCTTACAATCTAACAGGGGAGACGACGACACATAAGCAAATACAAACAAAGTAAGCTATATATAGGCTAAAAAGGAAATAATTAACAGACAAAAGGCACGAGAATTAAAAGGGATTGTTGTTTGTTGCTGTTCAGTCATGTCCAGCTCTTCATAACCCCATCCATGATGTTCTAGGCAAAGACACTAGAGTGATTTGCCATTTCCTTCTCCAGCTCATTTTACAGATGAGGAAACTGAGGCAAACAGGGTGAAGTGACTTGCCATTTCACACATCTATTACGTGTCTGAGGTCAGATCTGAACTCACAAAGATGAGTTTCCCTGATTCCATACTTTACCCACCCAGCTCCTACTCCTACAAGGGACTAGGAAAGGCTTTTTTCTATAAAAGATGAGATTCAGGAAATGGCTCCCATTAAAACAGGGGCTTCTTTAGGGCAGAACCTGTGGTTCTTTTAGTTTCTTTGTATCCCCAGCACTTAGGCACTTACCACCATGCCTGTTCTATCACAAGTGTTTAGTAAATGCTTGTCACATGAATCACCTGTCACTTTTCCTCCACTCAGCACAATCAGGCAACTGAGTTCAGGGCCTCTCACCTGACCTACCACAAGAGCCTAGGACTGGTTTGTTTACATCTATCCTCCAGTCAGTCAGTCAACCAAGAGGCATAAAATACAGATAAGACAACGTAGAAATAAGCTTAGAGAGAAAACACTAGCTTTAAGGGGGCCCAGAAAGGCTCTTTGGATTTTAGCTGGGACTCGAAGGAAGCCAGGAGGCAGATACGAGGACGGGAATATTACTGGCCTGAAGAAAACTCTGGAAAAAATGACTAGAGTGGAAATGGAGTGCCAAGTTCAACAAAGAACATGGAGGCCAGAGTCACTGGATGGCACAGTTGGGGGAGCAGGGAGGAATAAGAGAGTAAGGTATAGGAAGATGGAGAAGGTTGGAGGGGGCCAGCTTGTGAAGGACTTTGAATGTCAGAAAAAGGATTTTTATATTTGATCCAGGAGGTGACAGGGAGCCATTGAAACTGATTAAATAGGAGGGTGACCTGGTCAGATCTGTGCTTTAGGAAGGCCAATCTGACAACCCAGCGGCAGATGGCCTGGAGTCTGAGGAGAGCTGAGGCAGGCACGAGGTGCTGGGGGCGTGTCAAAGGAGGAAAGGTGGTCTATTCCAGAGATACTGTACCCCCAGCACACCCTCCTTCCCCTCTCCAGCATTCTTCTATTTGTTGTGTTCCCCACTGGACTATAAGCTCCTTGTGGACAAGGACTGTCTTATTTGGATTCTCAGACCTTAGCCTGGCACAGAGAAGGCACTCAATAAACATTTACTGAGTTAAAATGAAATTATAAAGGGAAAGTCAGCAGGCCTTGGCAACAGATTAGACTGGGGAGATGGGGGGAGAGAGAAGTCAAGGACAACACCTGTGTAAGCCCTTGGCTGTAAAGGGGAAGTTCGGAAGAGGGGGAGGATTTCATGGGAAAGATGAGTTCAGTTTTGGATTACACTGTTGGACATGCTGAGCTGAAGAAGTCTGGGGCATCTAGCTTGAGATACCTAATAGGCGATTAGAGATTTGAGTTTGGAGGTCCGGGCTGAGAATAACTGGCATAGAGGTAACTGAAGCCTTGGGGGCTATGAGATCTACCAAGTGAAATGAACGGTATGGAGAAGAGGGCTCAGGACAGAACCAAAATCATCATCTGACCGATGGAAGTTATCTCAGATTAAAACCTGATGCTTGGACCCATTCCACAAAAATGAATACGCCCTAGAGACAGACAGAAAGCACAGTTTGCCCAGATGGGTTGCGAGGGAATACTCACACCACTTCAATTAGTCTCAGCAAGGATCGTGAAGTAGTACAACTATGTAACTGAGCTACAAAGACACAAATGAAGCTGTCAGTGAGATCACAGGGCCATCGGAATACGTTGAAGCACTGGAAAAAGACTAATGGGCATTTTATTTCCTCTATCAAGATCACAGACTCAGAAGTGGAAAGAACCCTGGGGGTTATCTAGGCCAAACCCTTCATTTTACAGAGAAGGAAACTGAGAAAGAAAGTGAATTTGCACCAAGTCACAGGGAAGCAGAGTTTCGGTGTGAAACCAAGTCCTCTGCCCGCCTACAAATCCAGTTCTCCTTACAGATTTCGGCACTAAAGAGTCAGGACCACGGCAGGCATCAAACTTCTTCCATCAGGTTAGTTATTCTCAACCTTTTTTTTTTGTCTTTTTAAGAGGAGGCTGCTCCCTGGGGGAGGCTGCAAGGAGGTTTATGGCAAAATCCAACCGAATAAACATTTACTGCTAAGTATGCTGAGCCCCGGGGACACAGACGGAGACAACGCAGGGGAGGAATGCGGGAACAAAACTCTCAACACCAGGCAGCACAAAGAGTGACAAAGCGGGCAGGCTGGACCCCTTCGCGTAAAAGTCCCTTCCTTCCAGTTCGCGGTGCCTGCCCAAGTCTGGAGGTGGGTTTGTTTTTTAATGGAAGAACGCGCATGCAAGTGCCCACGACCCCGGTAACAGGGTGCCTGCTCGCATTTACCGTCCCTCTTGCTCCCAAGCGCGCTCCCCATCCTTGCGGACTCTCCCCCGCCTCCCGCTCTCCGGCCGGGGCCCCCCCGCTGAGCGCTCCCAGCCCGCACTCGCCTGAGGAAGTACGGCTTGGCGTAGAACTTGAAATCCACGCCCTCGAAGTAGACCTCGAACTCGCAGACGCGCGCGTACGGCACGCGGATGGCGATTGTCAGCGACTTGGGGTCCTGGCTCAACTCGAACGCCGGCGTGATCATGACGCGGCGAGGGCGTGATCGACGGCTCGGGGATCGATTGGCCAGGCGGCGGATGCCCACCCCCCCACTGCGAAGACAGCACGCGCAAGGAAGCCACAGGCTGAGGGGGCGATGATGGATAACTCTTCTACGGGAAACCGATCCCCATAAAAAGATGCCCTCTTCGAGAATGCTGGCCGACGCAAGCGCTGAAATTTCTCGCCCCTGGCCGAGGAAGGGACGAACGCACGCCGAGGGTCGTCAGGACAACGCCGCATGCGCTCCTTCCTTCCCTGGCTCAGCGTTGAATATCCGGGTCTCGGCGGAAATGGCGTAGCGCAGACAAGACGTCCCACCTCCGGTTGCCATGGGGACGCCGCCAGCGGCTGGTGTCGGGGAGGAGAGGGAATAAAGGCGGGCGGAGCTGAGGCGAGAGAGGAGGTGGCTTAGCTCAACGCCCTGCAGTCATTTCCTTCCTTCCAGTCCGGGCCCGTGACCTTGGCCAGGCCACAGCGCCGCCTCCCCGGCTTCCCCGGCTCGCGACCTCCAAGGAGCCTTCTAGCGCGGGATGCGTGACACTCCTCCGCATGGAATAATAACAGCAACAATAATAATAATAATATTTATTTAGCGCTTACTATGTGCCAGGCACCGTGCTAAGCGCTTTACAGCACCCATAGGGTTCAAACCCAATCCCAAATACAGGCCCCCAGGGACGTCACCTCCCGGGGCCTCAGTTTACCCCTCTGTAAAGACTCTTCCACTAATGCTTCTGCTCCCCTTTGCTCTTCCTCCTGTCCTCCCGCTCCGAGTGAGGCCCCCTTTGACGCCTCGCCCCCCCCCCCCCAGCGAAATTTAGAGCCTTTGTCTTGGGGCTCGGTTTCTTCACCTGTGAAATTATCCTAGTTGGGCCGGAGGACCTGCGAGCCACGCTCCCTCCGTCCTTCACCCGCCACTCCCTTCCCTTTGTTCCTCACTGGTGGCTCCATCCCTTGCTTCCCCCAAGCCTCTGCTTTACTGGCCTCCTCCCCGGGGCTTTCCCGATACTTGAGCCCTTGGTGTCTGCCCCTCCTCACTTCGCCCACTATTAATGGAAGACTAGTTTCTAGCAGAACGTTCCACACGTGTCTCTGTGGTCCTGTTCTACTTCTACGTTCATCAGGTTTCTAGAAGGAACAAAGCCCGGCGGTGGTGTGCTGGTTGGCAGAGCTGGATCCAAAGAATAGTTTGATTAGGCCAGATTAATAGAATTTAATGGAAAGAAAAGTTTGTGCAACAAGGTTCAGGCTTTATACACGATTGCACGCCACCATGGGGGGGGGGGAAGGGAGGGGAGAAAATCTGAAACTCAAGTGATTGTGGAACTGAATCTTGTAAATAAAAAGTAAATGAGCAAATTAAAAAAAAAAAACAAGGTTCAGGCTTACCACATGTATGGAATGAAGAAAAGATAGAGGCCTTGCTAGTAAAATCAGGGGTAAAGCAAGGATGCCCATGATCATCATTACTAACTAACACAATTTTACAATCAATGCTGGAAATGCTAGTCATAGCAATAAGACAAGGGGGAAAAATCATCCAAACAACTTGATGCTCATTTTACAAGGGATCAGTCACGGAAGGGATAAGTTATACAACATAAAGAAGCAACCAAACGTAGCAGCATGATGTTCAGCAAACCCAAAAACTCTGGTTACTGAGGTAAGGATTCCCTGTTTAACAAGAACTACTTGGAAAACGTGGCAGCAGCCTAGCAAGAATTAGGTATAGACTATAGAGTAAAATCTCACACTATATACCAAGATAAACTCCAGATAAATACTTAGCCATAAAGAATATCTCTCATCTCACTTCATCCTCAATAATTCATACTACAGATATCTCTAAATTTTATAGATGAGGAAAGGTAAGGTTAGAGAGATTAATTGACTTGCCTATGACCTCAAAAGCCAATGTTTGAAGCCAGATTTGAACCTAGGTTTCTCCTGACTAGTTTTGGTGCTCTTTATAATACACCAAACTGCCTCTAAGTGGAGAAGAGAAATATATCCAAGAAAAGAGATTTTTCTCATGTGCAAGCCATAGCTACAGGATCTTTGCAAAATAAACCAATTCTCAGATTAATTCTGTGGCATAATCCATACTGATTGTTAAAAGCTGATAGATTAAACTATATGGTTTATTTTGTTATCAGTGTTGATAACCAAAATAAACAAAGCTTATCCTCATATTTAATTTTCTGGCTTTAGTTATTAAGTAACTATATGGAAATGGAAATGACGCTAAATAAGAAAATGAGGAGTTTCAGGTGTTACAATCTTTTATCTAATTGTGAGTTTGGGCCTTCCTTTTTTACAAATTCCTTAGGACATGAACAAGTGTCTCACCATGACTTTGATTCAAACACCAATTCACACATGATTTTGATTGGTTGATTCAATCAAGAAATATTCTTAACTAGCAAAGGTTTTAAGTGCATTACTCTTCTAAGCCTCTGTTTACTTTTCCATCTTGGATAAAGGTTGGTTCTAGGATTGTCAGTTGGAGCTAACTTGAGAAATATAAATATAGTTAATTAAATGGGCACTATTCCTTTAAAGGGAGCAAAAAAAAAAAAAAGCATATTGTCACCATCTTTGTGAGGCTGCCTCTCCAGTTCTTAGCACTCTTTTTATATATCCACTCGGAACTGACTGATACAAAGAATCATTGTTATGATTTAAGGATATCCTTTATGTGTACAGTAAGTAACCTACTAACAGCAAAAAAGAAAGGAAAGAAGCAAGGTAGCATAAAATACATTGAATATTTTACCAATCGTGACTGGTAAAAAACGAGAACAAGCAACTGGTAGAATACAAAATCATCCATGTCAACAAAAAAGGATGTAGGCTGGGCATGTATTAAAAGCATGGGCAAAAAGCCGGAATACTATGATGGTATTCAGAGAAAGGCCTCCAATACATTGAATAGAGAACATATTGGGAAAACATAGAAAAGAATTGCATAGATTAAGAAAATATGGATGAGTTGTGATCTGTACCTTTTGAGTAAGTACATTTGGGAATTATATGACATTCTAGCCTTTTTAAAATGTGCTCAATCTCTTAACCCTGTTTTTTTCTTTTCAAATTACCAAAGAAACATAAAATGTTATGGTTTCAAAGTGCTTTTTAACTGCTTTAATTGATATGTTTGTTTTGATAAAATGAATATTGCCGAACAAATTCTGCTATACTAAGTCCAGGAAAACAGTTAAACAAAACTTGCAAAGTATTTTAGAAAGCATGTAGTTCAACCTCCTCTTTCTATATATGGAGAAACAGGATCACAAATGTAAAATGACTTCCCCAAGGCCAAGTTTCCTGATTCCCAGTCTAGGATCTTTCCTTCTGCATCAAAAACCTCTACCCATTTCTGCACCCCCTTCTCTTGCTGCTCTTATGCCTGTTGTTTTCTCTCTTTTTTTAAAAAATTGTTTCTTTCTGAATAAAGAGACAAGTCACCCTAAACTTTGACATATTTTTTTTCTTTGTCTACTAATTTATTTAGTATATGTTGGCTTATGTCAAAGAAATTAGAGTCAGCATAATGTGTAAAGAGAGCCAGTTTGAAACCAGGTAGGACCAGTCCTAAGACCTGAGTTCAAATATGGCCTCAGACATTTATTAGTTATGTGACCTGGGCAAGTCACTTAACCCTGTTTGCCTCAGCTTCCACATCTGGAAAATGAGCTACAGAAGGAAATGTCAAACCACTCCAGTATCTCTGCCAAGAAGACCCCAAATGGGGTCACAAAGAATCTGACATGATTGAAATGACTGAACAACAACAAAATCCCAGTCCAGCATTTGACTTATGCTGCCTTGGAGATGCTGGGCACATCACTTAACCTCTCAGTTCTCTGGGCAATTCTTAAGACTTCTAAGTTATAAAGAAGGTTGGTAGAGGGAGTTTTGTCACCTCAGAGTTCCGCATACCAATGAAATCATAGGTCTAACCTCTATCCTTATGTAAAAGAAATACATTTTCTCTATACAATAAATTTGATTTAACTTTTAAGTTCCAAATCTTATTTGCTAACTAGAAGATATTCTTAGGCAAATCATTTCACTTTCAACCTTATGAAAATTTCTGTGCTAGAGATATTTCTGATAATGAGATACTTTTTGTTTCCAGGAGATGGCAGGCCTACAGGATATCGGTGACAAAGGATTCTTCCTAGAGGTTTAGGTTTTTAACCACTTTGAAAATAACTTGCTGAATGAATGAGCTGTGGTTCATTTTCCATTCTACTGCTTTCAACAACTATCATAATCACAGTCTTCTATAGAATAAAATTACTTAGTAGCAAAGCAGGCTTTCACAAAATTCAGTGATAGACTCAATAATTGATATATAATAATTTCCAGTTAGATAAAAGTTGGAGGAAAGGGAAAAGGTCTTCATCAGTTTGACAAAATGCAAGTAAAGGTTAATGAAACACAATCATCTATGTATAATTAAACTAATTACATGTACATTTCCTCAAAATTACAATACTTTTTTCCTTCCATATGAGCTAGCATAAATTTTGCTAAAGAAAGAAAAGTATTCAGGAAGATATAGTAACATTTACAGATATTGATGGCAGTTTTGCTCCTATTTTCTAGCAAACATGACCAAAATTTCAAGTTTGGACTTTTTCCTTTTATAGTGAATTTTAAAATTTTTATTCTCTCCAGTCTGTTTTGCTTCCTTTTTCACGGGTATATGTATGTTCTCTGTGTTGCCTGTTTGTCGGAGGCCTTTGTAACACAAAAGTTAGCTTCAGGAATTTTTTTAAAATAGATTTTATTCTGGAATTTTATATATACACACAGTGCATTTTTAATGTACACAGTAGAACACAAGAGGGGTTTCATATGAAAACATAATCTTCATTTTATACTAATTGTTTTTTTAAGTATATAATAAGTTCTACTATTAAAATAAAAACATTACTTTCAAAATTGACATACTTGTTTGTGCTTTCTTCTGCTCTCTTCTGTGTATTAAAAAAAACTTAATGGCCCTCCTTTTGGGGATATTACTATTGCTAATCTCTCCTCTCCTGTTAAAAATCAAGAGAGAAAAAAGAAAGTTACCTTTAGCAAATAGCCATACTCAAACCAAATGAATCACATAATTGCCATGTCCAAAAATAAATGTCTCTTTTTGTACGTTAAGTTAACCAACTCTATGTCAGGAGATAAGTAACATGCTTCATTGTAGGTCAATCATAGACATGCTCGGACATTGATGATTGTTCTGAAGGCTTTCAAAACTATTTTTCTTTACAATGCTGTTATTCTTGTTTAAATATGTTCTCTGGTGCTTTTTACTTCATCCTTCATTGTTTCATACAACTTAAGATTCTCTGAAATTGTCTAGCAACTTCTTACAGAACAATAACATGCCATTACATTAATATGCCACAACTTATTCAGCCATTCCCCAATTGATTGGCAGTCCTCTGGGGGATTTATTTTTTCCATTTACTTGGCTCAAAGCCTAGCCCAGAATCCCAAGTTAATATATCTGCTGGAGAATCAGAAAATCCATGACAATTCTTCGTTTGTACAGTATTCTGACAACCATATAAAAAGGCAAATTTTATAAGTTGTTACTATAGGAAATGTCGATTAACAATTAACTTGAAATCAGAAGGTTGTTCTTAGCAACTGTTTCCTGGTGCAAGAGTTACTAAAGTAACTCTCCTTTGCAAATCTCAGCTATGGTAGTTATCATCCACTCCTACTTACAGAATACTAACAACACTAATGCTTCCTTATCAACTCATCAACTTTTCATTATCATATTCAGGACACCGAGAGGATAAGGGTACTGTTAAAAAATAGAAGAATGAAAGAAAGGAAGGGAGAAAGAAAGTAGAAGAAAGGAAAGAGAGGGGGAAGGAGGAAGGGAGAAGAGAAAGAGAGGAAGGAAGGAAGGGAGAGAGTGAAAAGAAAGGGAAGGCAGAAGGAAAGAAAGGGACAAAGGACTGAAGGAAAAAAGAAATTATTCAAATTAGGTAGTTACTAAGGCATGACATGCATGCCTGTATGTTACTTACCCAAGACTCTTCTGGATTTCTCTTTCAGAAACCTGTCTGTTCCATAGTAACTCTATTCTGTCACTGAATAAAGGTAAAAACTTATGACTCAGTTATGGTGAACACTGCCTCCTCACAGCCCAATGAGTCTTCTAACTCACTTCAAAAGAAAACACCTAAGTACTTGAGGGCCTATCAGGTTGTATCTATCCTAAATTAACTTGTATTAGAGTAGATTATGAAGCATGTAGAAACAGAGGTCACCAATCTCCATATGTAATTGTTTACTATTTTATATGCTTTGCATGTAGCAAGTACTCTCTGGGCTTAGTATCCTAGGGCCAGGCAAGCTGTATGGATATTTTCTCAGAGGAATTTAGGACCTATGATTGACAAGAAGTCATATCATTACCCTCAGGTGAGAAACGAAACCATCCTGGATGAAAACTCTTCTACGAGCCTCTAATAACATCCCACCTACAGAAGAATCAATGTTTTTAATGAACAAAATTACAGAATGGGAGGATGCATGAAAAGGGGAAGGGAGGAAGAAGACAAAGGAATATGATGTACCTTAAGCAAGTGAAAGATTAACAATGAAGGAAAATGGCTCCTATGGTCTAAAGAAGAAGAGAAGATTGAACAAGGAAGAAAAGAGAGGGATTCACAAGGGGCAGGGGGAAAGGGGGCATTAAGGAGAAGAGGGGTAAGGAAGATGTTTCCA
>CM053590.1:31355720-31367701 GCA_028646515.1 Pseudochirops corinnae
CCCATTTGTAAAATGATAGGATTGGATTATTTCTGAGGTTTCCTTTTATTTTTGAACTTTCCAGTAGGCTGTGGTGGTAGTCTTAAGTGTAACTTTTGCACCTTTACCTCTTCTGAGAAGGGCCTCCAAAGTTAGGAGAAATTAAGATTTTTTTTAAATGAATATATTTCTGTAGAAAATTATTCAGATTTCAAAAAATATATCCCCTGATTCCTCTAATTTCTTATGTTTGACTCAAATGCAAGTTCATTAGGATTTGGGAGATTTAAAAAGCTATCCTTATTCAGAGTAGCAAACATGGTATTTTAGTTGTGCTTAGGGTGTGAACTCACACACCAGACACCTAAGTCTTAAGAGTTTCTTTTGATCACTGACTGCCTGAACAAGGTGAATCAGCACATGAAAAGCACTAGCTTATCATTTTACAAAGATTTTTATAAAGAAAATAATGTGATGAGAAGCCTAAGAGGTTTTCAAACTTTTTTTTTTTAAAGACATTTGGGAAACACATTTGGGTGGCATCTTATTATCCAACTGGCCAAGTTTGCTCTGGCAGGGAGTGGGTCATGGGCAGAATATAAATGGATATTTTAAAGTAGGATTACTTCCATGAATAACAGTACCTCCTGAAGTCATTTTTCTTTTGAACATATCAATTAGATTATCATGGAAATCATGACCAACACTGAATGAATAAGGAATAAAATGAGAAAACTTTGCACAAGGTAAATAAGCCCCAGGAAGTCTTTGCCTCAAATGAATAAAGATGAAATTCATTCTCATATCTTTTGGAAAAGTTGACAGTTTTTAGAAACTTATTTATTCGTTTTTTCTTGAGCTACCCCTATGGGCATGGTACCAAAGGCAGACTAGTCAAGGACCACTGCATTGAAGTACTTTTCCTGACTTCCATTTTCCTGACTGGGTTACATTGCTATGGTTAAGTAAGAATTTCACCTTGGGGAGGGTAAAAGGCTACATGTGTTTTGGAATACAAATGCTTCAATCCCTTTAAGTGGCTAGAACCCAAAAGAGATGTGGAGCAATATGGGTGACCTCATCATTTCTGGCCTAAGGAAGGTCAGACTTGTGGTTGTGGTGAGCAAAAAAAAGTTTGGAGTTGGATAAGACGAAGATTATCACCTGCCTACCATCCTAGATGTAGCCGGCTGTTCCCCAGGGATACTGGGGGGAGGTGGAGTCCTGCCACGTTGAATCATGAAATACAATGCTTTTTTTCTTCCAACATCTTGTTTTCATTTTAATTAAGTTTCCAGGGATTTGCTTAGGCTCATCCAGACCCTACAATTTTGCAACTAGTCATTTGATGGCAATGTTGCTCTCAACAGGCGTAGACTCTATGGAAAAAAAAAGGAGATAGGCCTTGGATAAGGCATTCCCTTTCTTGGTGGGGTCTGTGCAAATGAGACCACAATGTCATTACATACAAGAAAATGAATACTTCATGTTAAATCTAAAAGTGGAAGGCTATGTCGCTGAAAGGGCAGGCAGCTGAACTACGTAATGGTCCATAATCCATTGAGTAATGGATTATGAGTCAGGAGGTTTGGGGTCTAGTCCCAGTTCTTCTACTTCCCCCAGGCTCAGTTTCCTTGTTTGTTTAGTGGGGAGATTGAACTAAATATGGACCATCAAGGAGTCTTGTGGTTAGTCAAGGGGTGAGTGAATAGGGTTTGGGAAAAAATTATACCTTTATTTTCACTAACTTCTAACTGAAATTGAGCATTTCCTTCAATTATCTAAAAACATTCTGGTGAGAAGGCCTATATCTTTACCCAGACTGCCTAAGGTGTCTATCATACACACACACACACACACACACACACACCCCCACCACCACCACCACCACCACCACCACCACCACCACCACCACCGAGATAGGATGATCTCAAGAGTTTGCATCTAGCTCTGACTTTCTTCTGGTATTTCTCTGATAGTGAGATGGTGATTGAATAACCAGTTCTAACCTCCACACTCTAAACAGTGATGGGAAAATATAAACTCTTGTTATTTGGAGCTTCCAGCTTCCAGCTCCTTCTTCCAAAACTTTATGCTTACCATGGTGCCAACAGAGAGCTCTTTTATTTTCTCTGTTCTCTCAGTTTCCTGATGGGTTAAGTGTTTTCACTTAAACCTCAGAGTTTCAGTTACCTCCTCTGTCTCTCTTTTATGATGCCTATTGTATCTAGGGGCAGCTAGGTGGTATAGTAGATAGAGAGTGCTGAGTATGGAGTCAGGAGGATTTGTGTTCAAATATGGCCTCAGATACTTTGTAGCTGTGTGACCTTGGCCAAGTCACTTAACCTCATTGGCCTAAGTTAATTCATCAGTAAAATGAGCTGAAAAAGGAAGGTAAACCACTCTAGTATCTTTGCTGAGAAAACCTTTAGTAAGGCATGATTGAAAAAGAACTGAATAATAATAGTGCCTACCTCCCAGGGTTGTTTTTATTTTTTTTTTAATTGTGTAGTCCTTAATTAGCAACTAAAATAGAAGGTATCTGTTATACAAAACAGGTAGTAGTTTACTATACCAGAAATTCATTATATTCTAACATAGATCATTTATAAATGCAATTTTCATTATTAAAAGCTTCCACTCTTTTTTGTTTATTTACAATTTGCAAACCTATTCTGAAGACTGAATATATGTGCACAGTTCTGCAAAGAGTGCAGATTTAGAATATGTTAAATGCTTTACGGGTTGTATTTGAAGGACCATCTGCCACCATGACTTTACATCTATCATCATTTTTTAAAATCATAAAATATTTTGATGTTACCCTTTCTTTCTTCCATTGTCCTAAACAAGAGAGCATTTTATGATGAAATGAAATTAAGAAAGTATTACACCTACTAGAAGAGACATAAGGATCATTTGATCGTGAGAGCTTTTGTTTTTAGACCAGTCCCTTGATTTCATTGGTGTAGTGAACTCCCAGTGAAGAAACGCCCTCTTCTGATGTAGATCCTTACTTGCTTTGCAATCTATAGCTTGAGAGAGTTTCCCAGTATACTAAGAGAATAAATGGGTTTTCTGAGGGTGGAATAGTCAGTATGTGTCAGGGGTGGTATTTGAATCTCTGGTCTCTATTCACTATGAGGCATCAAGAAGCTGGGTCATATAGTGGGTAGAATGTTGGACCCGGGTCAGGAAGACCTGAATTCAAATTCTTTCTCAGCCACTTGACAACTTAATGACTCTGGGTAAGTCCCCTTAACCTCTCAGTCCCCCAGGCAATTTTTTAAATTTTTAGGACTCTCTAAATCCTTTACAACTAAGACCTTTTAGTCTCAGTTCCTTCATGTATAAAAAGGGAATGATAATAATAGCACTGACCTCACTGGGTTGTCTTGAGGATTAATGGAGATTATACACATTAAGCACTGAAGTATTATATTAATGCTAGCTGCTATCACTATCATCACCTTCATCATCATCTCCATCTTCCCCTCCGTGCTTCCTCTCTTGTTATTACTATTATTACCTTAAAGTCCAGAGTCACTTGGGAGCTGCCTCTTACACTCTACCCTTCCCTCTACTATTCCATTTTTCTCTTTCACCAAATACTTCATCTTCTCTCGCCGGCCAATCTCCACATTTCATTTTTGGTTCTGAGCAAGTTCTTCACCCTAGCTGTTTTATTGTCTCAGTGACAGACAGTGCCCCAGTAGACAAAATGGTGGCAGAGTGAACGTCTTACGTGGTCTCCTGTTGGCTGTCAGAAGATGTCAGCTTAGACAAGACTTCCTTTGCAAAACTGCCAAGAAGATGGCATTTCTTGGCTTTCAATCCCCAGATTTAGGATCCAGATGAGTTTTGTAGATTCTGAGATCTTTTGATTGAAAAAGATGAAGTGTATCCTTGTAATCTTTCAGAGAAAACTAAGCACAGTAGATCTGTAGGACCTGAGAGTTGATAGAAATCTTGGAGATCATCTAATCTAATCCTCTTGGAAATGGAATTTTAGGCACAACCAGCCTGGTACAGTAGAAAGAATACTAGACTTGTAAGTCAGAGGTCTTTGGTTCAAATTCTGACTCTGCCATCTTTTCTCTAATGACCTTGAGGAAACTGAGGCCCAAGTGATTCAATGGTCCATCTATGATTAAAGATTGTCTTCTAAGGTCCCTTCAAGCTCTAAACGTGTGATCCCAAGACTTGGTCAGGAGACCAGCTAGTGAACCTCCTTGAGGGCAGGGACCTTTTGCCTTTCTTTGAGCCTCTCCCTAGGGTTTAGCACAGTACCTTACCCATAGTAAGCACTTAACAAATGTTTGTGCAGTGACTGACTGAGAACTGTGTGACCTTGATCGAGTTACTTATAGGTTCAATCAATCCATTAGCATTTAGTAAGTGCCTACATTGTGCCAGGCACCCAGCTGAGGATACAAAAAGAGGCAAGACAGACCCTGCCCTCACAGAGTTTACAATCTAATGGGAGAGGCAACATGCAAACATAAACTTAGAACTGGAAGGAGCCATAGAGATTATCTAGTCCAGACTTCTACTTTACAGATGTGGAAAAGTCATGAGACTTGGCCAAAGTCACATGGAGAGTAAGAGACAGAGCTGGAATTTGAACCAAGGACCTCTGGCTCTTTCTACCACACTAGGCTCCCTTTCCACATAGTCTCCTTCTCCCATAATCTCTTTCCTTCCAAATTAGAAATCTTCCAAGCTATGAGGCAATAAGAAAAGGTCTTTTCTGGAAAGGATTCAAGAGAGGGAGAAAAGGGGAAATGAAGTGGGAAACATGATGGACAAATGCACTAAAAATCATGCAGTATTTTGTTCATGATTTAAGACCTGAAAAAATGATTAGAACCTTTGGGCTGCAGTCCAAGGTTTGGATATTCATTGGAATCTCAGCCCTCCATCGAATTTTTAGTTTTGCCGCCTCTCCAGCAGCCAAGAGCTCGGATTGCCCAGCTTGGAAAAGCATGGAGTAAGTTTAGAGTTTCCTGTGAGTCATGAGTTTTCCCAAGAAATCAAATTCATGCTTCCCAAAGACCTTGCTAATTTTTGGGCCTGAGTCTTTTGGCTTTGTTACTCCTGGAGGCTTAGCTTTGGCTTCATGTTTTCATGTTCCCAGTTGTATATTGTGTGTCTAAGTGAAAAAATTAAGAAAGAGAACTTTGGTTCTGTGGCCACTTAAAATGATAGGTTTTGAGCCAGAGGGACCTAAGAAGGGTCATCTTGTTCCACTCCTTATCTTACAGATGGGGAAACTGAGGGTGAGAGAAATTAAGAGCCTGGGGTCACAGACAAGTAGGATTTAAACCCAATTCTTCCAACTCCAAGTTCAACACACTGTCTGTGACTTGCTTGCCCAAGATCACAAAGACAATACATAACAGAGAGAGAATTCAAACCCAGGTTCTCTGACTCCAAATTTAATGCTTCCTTTCCTGGACTACATTTCTTTTTTCTTGGGGGAAACACTGCAGATATACAGTGAACAGAGGAAGTGTGCAGGCTGATTGTATTTGAGATACTGTGCAGTGTTTTAAATGAGTACAAGCTACTCTTTGATACACAATCTCATCTTTTTAGCAGCAATATTTTTCTGGCGATGCCATATGACTACAAATGATGGACTCCCACAATCTGTGGAAGCATGAAGCTCATAACCATTTACTCTCCAGGAGTGGAGTAATGGGAGCTGATAACAAAGTCTCTTGGATCTTAAGGCTGCTCTTTTGAGCATAGATGTATGAAATTCATTCTTAAAGTCTTTGCTTATGCCAGGGGAAGTTTCTAAGTTATTTTAAGTTCTACTCTTTAAGATTAAAACTGTGCATAGCTAGAAACTTTGTGATCTAATTCATGCCATCAAGTCCTTATTGGAATCCCTTTGAAATAGATCCCCTTAATAAAGTTCCCATCTGTGAGATTCAGGTGGATGTAATTTTGTTGAGGAAATGGTTTCTCCTCTCTTTCTACTGCCATCCCTAAATACTTGGGCCTTGCTTAGGAAGAGAAAAATAGGCATTCTGTCTGTTGACAGGCCATATGGAGTCATAGAATTTTAGAGCAAGGAGGGAAAATAATCAGTCCATTTTTTTTTCTTAGCAGATCAACAGCCACTTATTTCTAACATACTGCTGGTTCATATTCCACATCTCCATAACAAACTTTGAAAAAAAGAAAAAAAGAGGGTATAGAATGAACTGGAATGAAATCTTATGGTAGGCTAGTGAGGGAGGAATGAAATCCAATGAAATTATAAATGGTAAACCCAAGTGGTCAGACAAAAGATTTGAGAAGGGATCTCCCTCACTTGTTTGAAGAGATGGGAGCATGGAACACTGCATATAATGTCAGACTTGTTTCATGTATTGGCTATTTTGCTCACTTGGGTTTTTTCCCCCTATTTTATTCTGTTATAAAGAACAGCTCTTAGGAAGAGAGATTACATTACATTAATTAAAATATTATAAGATATAAAAACAAAAGAGATCACTAAAAGTTATTTTTTTAAAAAAATGAAACAAAAACAAGGGTTGACTTACAGCATGGATTAAATACTATTGTATTTTTGGGAAGCAGCCTGTTTTTCATTATCACCATTGAACATTATTGAATGCCTATTGTTTGGGAGGCTTAGTTTTGCATGTAACACAATTATTTTTTTCTTTAAAGTTTATGAACCAAATTCATTATAATGAATTGATTTATGATGATTCCTCTACTATTTACAAAAGAGACATTTTGACTTTACTCTTGAGTAATTTCAGACATATGACTCCGCTTGGCATGGTACTTAATGGAGAAAGTAATATTCGGATCAGAGTCAACTATCAGATTTCCCATCAGTCAGGCCAAGCCAGTTACACTTTATGTAACTGCAGAGGTCTAAACATTGGCTATTACAACAGATTTAACCAATTAGGAAAGCCCCCAGTGCCTTCACTCAACAATCCATCCTCCTTTGATGTTCCAGGCATCCAATTATATCACCCAGGATGCATCCTTATTGGGTTGCCATTTGCCAACCTCCAGGAAACTCTTGTTACCTTCTTCAATAACTTTATCACCTGGCTGTCAATCTTCCTACCTAGTTTCTGATGTCATTTTGATGACTTCTTTCTTCATATTCATTACCCTTCTAACACTCTGACCTCTTCAGTTTCCATGCACTTCCTCCTCCTTACTGTACTTCAGCCATATGCATGAGTGTGGACACAGGAGGAGCTTACCATCACTAAAAACTGCCCCATGTCCAAGGTCTGGGATTCTGAAATGTTCTCTGATAAGTCCCCTAGCCTGTTTTTTTGCCAGTTGCTCCTCTATTCCTCAACCTGACCTTCGTTTTCCTTCATTGTGACCTGTAGTCCCTTGATTGCTCCCTGTTCTATCAGGGAGAGAATACAACTCTTGCTCTGGCTTTCCGAGGCTCACAGTCTCAAAAGTTAGAAGAGACTCGAGAGGCAATCTCATCTGAACAGAAATCTACTCTCCAATAACTCCAACCAATAGTTATGTAGCTATAGTTTAAATTAACCCCCTGAGCTTCTGAGCTCATTAAAAAGTAAAAGAAAAAGACTCCCTTGTAATAAATAAATATAGTGGAGCAAAATGAATCCAAACACTAGCCATGTCTGAAAATGTATGTTTCATCCTAGGTACTCTGGAGACATACAGTGACCTTAGTTTGGAAGTCTTTCAAAGTTATTTTTCACTACAGTGTTGCTGTCCTTGTATAATTAATTGTTCTCTTGGCTCTGGTCACTTCATTCTGCATCCGTTTACATGACCTAAGATTCTCTGAAGTTGTCTCTTCTCTTTTACAGAACAATAATGTTTTATTACATTTGTATACCACAATTTGCTGACCTAATCATCTAAGAGATATCTAAGGCACCTTCTTAGATTCTAGTTATAGTTGGTTTTTTTTCTCCTTTGTTTAACTCCCTCCCCCATAGGATCAGGAAATTTGTTTTGAATGAATCCAAAATAACTTTTTAAAAAAAGAGAGAAACAAAGACATATAGTAGAGGATGAATATAAAAATATATTATGATCCAGCAAGAATACTGTTACAAATACAAGTTTCAGAATGAGCTGAGGCTGGTGGAGAAAGATAAAGACAACAAAAACTTTCTTCTTTATAGCTATACTAATAGCTTTGTTGTTTCAGAATGAGTGAAGATTCATATGATGTAGGTGCCCCTCACCCTTCTTCCTTGTGCCTGTTGACCCTGGGCAAGTCACTTAATCCTCCTTGCCTCACTTTCCCCATGTGTAAAATGAGCTAGAGAGGAAATGTCAAACTAATCCAGAATCTTTATCAAGAAAACCCCCAAATGGGGGTCATAAAGAGTTAGTTGTGACTGAACTAACTCATAGTACTCTTCACCTCAATTATGAAAAATAGCAAGTTGTACCTCATTTTTTTTTCTACGCTAGTATATTCCTTCTTTTTGCCTTGCCTTTTAATCCTCAGAACAGGAGCAATCTGCCCCCCTAAGCTTCTGTTTTTATTTCACTCCGTCAATAGCCTTTGAAGATATTAAGATTCTGAAGGGACATCTGTTTCTTCTCCCCCATTAAATGTTAGTGCTATATCATTATACAGCTCCTTCTAATTATATAAATAAACTTATCTTTTAGGTTTCTCTGGCCTCTTGTGTTTGTATTTCAAAGTTCTTCCTCAGCTTTGGTTTTTTCATCAGAAATGCTTAAAAGTTGTCTCTTCCATGGAAGGGTCATCTCCCCCTCCTCCTGTTGAATGATACTCAGCTTTGTGGGGTAAATTATTCTTGGTTGCAAGCCTATTTCTTTTGAGTTTTGGAATATTGTAATTCAGGCTCTCCTTATTTCTAGTGTGAGTTCTCAGATCTTATGTGAGCTTTACTGTGGCTCCCTGGGAGGTTGGCTTTTTTCTGGATGCTTACAATACCTTTTATTTTTTCTCTTAGACTTAGGAGCTTTGGATATTCTTGGGACTTTTATTTTAGGACTTCCTTTCAGAAAAGGATGGCTTCTTTCTGTCTTTGCTTTCTGGTCCTAATAAATGTGGACAATTTCAATGTGTAATTTCTTAAAATATAGTGTCCAGGGTTTTTTTTTTTTTAATCATAGTTTGCAAGGATACCAGTGATCCTTGGATTGTTTCATTAGACTGTGAACTCCTTGAGAGCCAGTATCAGGTTTGGGATTTTTTTGTTTGTTTGTTCGTTTTCCCATTTCTATCCCCAGGAGCTTAATGGACTTTTCTTCAATGACTGAATAACCATCCCTCTGTGTCCATTTTTCCTGGTTATTTGTTTAACATTAGATATATGAAGGAGAAATGGTCTGGGGATGGCATTCCCTCCTCCAAAAAAGAAAACCGAATGGAAGGAAGGCCAGAAGGAATCAGAGACAAGTGGGACAATTTTGAAAGTTACATACTGAATTTTTTATATGTGTAACAGGTGATTGGTCAATGAGAGCCTGGTCCTTTATGACATATGTAATGGGCTTTGCCTAGTTCTGTGTCTTGCATAGACTTCAGGGTCTTATAGTACTCCTTGCCCCACTTGCACCAGGAAAGAGAGGGCTTTCTTTGGCCTTTTTGAATAAACACTCAGTTCCAGCTCAGCAGCCAGCCACAAGGCCTTTTTTCTTCACTACATGCTAAGCAGACAGGAAAACAGTAATACAATATCTGTGTGTGTTCTGAAGTCTACACATGGGATTGCATAAAGCCAAGTACACTGTACATGATTAAAAGGGCTGGGCTTTCATTGGCCAGGCCCCCTTTTATTTAAAAAGAAAGTGGGCTCTGTATAATGGAGTTTTGCAGTTTCATGTACAAACCTCTTCTTCTGTCCTACAATATACATGGAAATGCTCATTTTATTTGCTGTTTAGGTTCAAAAAAATTTTTAATGGAAAAAAAAATCCCCTTCCATAGCCATATTCCTGTCATGGGTCTTAATCTACCAAGTTTCAGTAATATCTATGAAGTCAAGTTTTCCTCCCTGTTTTAATATCTCTATTTCATCTTGCTTGTCAGCTATACTCTGTGTATGCATGTAGAGATAGGATGCTATGGGGTTTTATGTTTTATTTTCTGCCTCCTTTTTGTATTTGTCACCTATGAATTTCTAAGGGTCTTTAGAGTTGTTCTTTTTGCTTTGTAGTAAATCTCTATAGTATCCACTAAACTTGATAGTTCTTTCACATAATGAATATGGGAAAGAAGGTAAAGATCATTATTGTAAATGCTAAGTGGAGAAATAGCTGCCATGGTCCCTGTCGGCAAGGGGACACCAACCTCTGCCTCTGTTCTTCTCTGACCCTGATTGGGTCTCACACCTGACAGCACCTGTATATCTATGTCATTAGTCTCTCCCATACTGCAATGTATTCTACAATCAGCTGTGAAAATGATTTTCCTAAAGTGATGGTCTGACTATGTTAAACACTGGTGGTTCCCTGTTTCCTCTAAGACCAAATATAAATAAAATCCTCTGTTAGACATTTACAGTTCTTCCTACCCTGGCCCCTTCCTGCCTTTCCAGTCTTCTTACATTTCACTCCCCTCCTACTTATACTGTTCTACCAGCAGTTAAACATGGCTCCCTGTCTTCCATCTCTCTGCTTTGATATTGGCTGTCTCCCATCCTTCCTCTTCTCTACCTCTTAGTTTTCCTGACTTCATTCCAGATCTCACCTTATACATAAGGTCTCTGCTAATCCCCTTTGCCACTAAGGTCTTCCACTCTGAGATTATCTCCTGTCTATTTTGCATGCATCTCATAGTTACCTACACTCTGTCTTCCCCATTTTGTGTATGGTGAAAGCTTGATCATTTATCATTCGTTAAATGTGAGCTCTATGAGGGCAGGGGTGTTTCTGCCTTTCTTTATATCTTCAGAACTATCACAGTACCTGGTACATAGAAAGGACTTAATAAATGCTTTTTAACTGATGGACCAAGGGGCCAGCTTTGCCCTCTTTCAGAAGAACCTCTTATCTGCCCATTAACTGCCTGTTAAGTGTTTAGTATTTCTTCTTCCCCTTCTCTGTGTAACATTCCCCTACCCTCCATTTCCTAATGTAGGCCCAGATTACTCCCTGCCTCTTTGAGTTCTTCCTCCTTTGTTTCCATATTGAATTTCTTCTGTTTTAAAACAAGCAACTTTATTGTCTCCAATAAATTAGACAGTGGAAAGGTTGGGTTTGAAGTGTCTTGATTCCCCTTTTCCAGAAAGAAGACCAGCTTGCAGTGGGAGTGGACAGTAGTTACCTATTTCTTGACTTTGACAGAAAGGTAATCGTTGCACATTTACTGTGAGATTCCCTTGGTTCTCCATATTTTTCTGGAAGCAAAAGCTCCATTTCTGTGTAGTTATAATAGCTCTTCTGGCCAGTTTGGAGAATTCTCCATCTCATTAGCATTTTTTGTTCCCACCAATGTGGAAGCAGAATGGGATTATCTCTTGCCTATCTGCTGTTCCTCATACCTGAAATACACTCTCCTGTTGAAATCCTTTGCCTCCAAAGCCAAGCTTAGGTGCAAGCATCCTTCACAATGCCTTCTCCATCACCTCCCGTTCACCCAGAAAAAATCATCTTTCCCAACTCAAATTGACTTAGAGCATTTTTCTTTTTGGATATCCTCTTTCCCTTATTACATTATTTCAGTATCATACTTGTTTGTGTCATGTTGTACTTTTACCCAACCTTACCCCTACCTCTCAACCCTCACATTAGATTGTAAACTCTTTGAGAGCTGTGACTATTAAACATTTTTTTTCAAATGCCCATGACCTAATATATAACTTTCATACCTTAGTTACTTGGAAACATTTTTTAAAAATATATTTTAACATCACCTTCATTTCTAAATATATACCTTCCCCCTTTTCTCCCCAGAAAACCATTCATAAGAATAAAAAAGAGACCCCAAAAAAGCAGTTTGGCAAAATTAATTAAGTATATCAGTTGCGTTTAACAGTATATCC
>CM053590.1:31376816-31414620 GCA_028646515.1 Pseudochirops corinnae
TATGTGAGGCCTTTCTTGATCACCCTTCAAATATTAGGGCCCAATACTTCTTGAAATAACAACTATTCTTTTCATGTACCTATCTATGTGCATGTTTTATCACCCTAATAAATGTCAGAAGCTTGAGGGGCAGCAAGGGTTTTGAGAACTGACTTTATATCCCCAGAGCCTAGCATAGTGCCTGGTTCGTAGGATTTGCTTAGTATGTTCATGCTGAATTGAATGGAATAAATATAGATCTAAATTTGTACTTTTCAAATAAACAGAATTGTCAAAATGTTTATCACGTCACCAAATATAACAGATTTTCTCTGTTGATGTGTTTTTTTAATTGGAAATAACTTACTTAGCACTTAAATGCTTGTTGACTGACTGATCTCACCAGTCTTGGGATGTTTTCATGCGTTTTACCCAATAATGTTTTTATTTTCTCTTCCCAGAAAGCATGGGGAGCCAAAACATTCCCCAGCCTTGCCAGCAGAACAATGGATGCACCTGGCCGTCGTGGCATGTGGGGACCGTCTGGAAGAGACGCTCATTATGCTGAAATCAGCCATCCTTTTCAGCTATCGGAAGATTCGATTTCACATCTTTGCTGAGGATTCACTGAAGCCTGAGTTTGATAAGAAGGTGAATTTATAGCAAACCGTAGTAGCTGTATATGAGGCCCAGGTTAAATAAGGCCCAAGCTTGGGCAGGGCCTAGTGAGAATTGCCTGTTTCCTAATGAGGATGAGAGCTTGGATCACAGTTCTTTCTGTCTTAGTTCCATGCATCAACCATGGAGACCATCACTTTTTCCTTTGATCAAATCTGTTCATAGATATCTTATTTTCTCCCCTTTCATTTCTTATTAATTTGACATTGGAGGTTTTTCATTGGAGAAGAACAAAGAACCTTCCTATTTCATTTCTATCTTCTCCATCCCCCATCCTACATCGTGCCTCTGGGCTAGTTATAGTAATGAGAAATACCTAAGAGGAGTAGGTTGAGTAGAAGGTTAATGATAAGAAAGCTAGGAAATACTACATTTTCTGAGCAAAAAAAAATGGGTTTAATGTCTTCATCAAGAGCAGCCTGAGGAGTATTTGGAATAAATTGGGATCATAAATTGGTTTGAAAATGCCAGAGGAAGAGCTGGAATCAGTGGGGAAAATGAGGAGGAGGAAAAGGGGTGACCTATAGTCACCCGCCACTTAAATATCTTTCAGTTAATTTAAGTATCAACAGTGTTGTCGTTGTGGAAAGTTTTTTTTAGTTTTGTTGGTCATCTGTGGAGGGACTGAGATCGGTCATTTCAATTAATAAGAACTTGACTGACTTTTAGGATTGTTTTCATTAACATGATTAAATTGAGTCTTTTAGGAAGACTCATCTTCTTGAGTTCAAATCTGGCCTCAGACACTTAGTAGCTGTGTGACCCTGGGCAAGTCATTTAACCCTGTTTGCCTGACTGACTAGGAGGATGATGGTACCCTCCACAGTAATAGGAAGGTATTGAAGAACTATAGAAAAATTTGTCCAGACTGATGATGAATGAAGCAAAACCAGATAAAACACATAGTTTTTGTTGTTGCTCAGTTGTGTTTGACTCTTCCTGATCCTGTTTGGAGTTTTCTTGGCGAAGATACTGGAGTGGTTTACCATTTCCTTCTCTAGCTCATTTTACAGATGAGGAAACTGAGGCAAGGATCATCCTGGACTCCTCACTCATCCTTCACATCCAGTCAGTGGTCAAGCCCTGTCATTTCTTGTCCTACTCCTTGTCCCATCTCTCCTTTAGAAGCTACTTTCTCTCTTCTGACATAGCCAGCACCCTGGTACAGGCCCTTTTCGCTTCACACCTGAGCTATTGAAGTAGGCTGTGATTGGTCTATCTTACTCTGGGCCACCTTCCGCTCAGCTGTCAAATCAGTCAGGTCTGACCATGTCACCTCCAATGACCTGTTGCTTCCAGAATCAAGTATAAAATCTTCTGTTTGGCCTTTTAAGCCCTTCACAACCTGACCCCTTCCTCTTTTTCCAGTCTTCATACACCTTACTTCATTCTCCATAATCTTTGATCCATTGACGTATAACATTCCATCTCTTAGCTCTAGACAAGAGCCTGGATCTTACTGGATGTCTTTCCCCAATGCTTGGAGCTCTGCCTCCTAGCTTCCCTAAAGTCTCAGTTCAAGTCCCACCTTCAAAAAAAGCCTTTTGAATTCTTCCTTGATGTTAATGCCTTCCCTCTGAGGTTATTTCCAATTTATTAGTCAGTTAGCAAGCATTGATTAAGTGCCTGCTGTATGTAAGTCTTGGAGATACAAAAAAAAGTTAAAAGATAGTCTCTGCTTTCAAAGAGCTCACACTCTAATGTGGGAGACAATATAAAAACAGTTATAAGTGAAGAAGCTAAATGGGAGATAATCGAGAGAAGAAAGGCCCTAGCATTAAAGGCAATCAGGTGAACCTTCTTTGTAGAAGGTAAGATTTTAGCAAGGACTTGAAGGAAGCCCTCGGAGCCCAAAGGGCAGAGGTGGAGAGGGTCCTGGGCATGGAGGATGTATCTTGTTTGTTTATAGTTGTTTTCATGTTGTTGCTCCCATACCCCAAGCCCCTTGAGAGCAGGGACTTTGTCTTTCTTTGTTCCCCCAACATTCCCCCCCAAGAACATAGTAGGCACATAATAAATGCTTGTCAACTTGACTTCTTCATAGTCATCATTTCTTAGAGTATAATAATATGCCATTGTCTTTGTATCTCAATTTATTAAGCTCTTCCCTGATCCATTGGTACCCACTTGGTTTGCAGGGGTTTGCACCGCCCCCCCTCCCCCCCCAGTCATCATCTATGTTTTACTATGTTGAGTTTAAGGGGGAAGGTATTGGGGCAGCGGGGAATAAAAGATCAAGACACATATTATGTGCTGTCAATGATGCTTTAGTCTTCATTCTGCTCCCCAGAAGCCTAGAGGGTTTGGAGGAAACAGGAGCAGGTTTCAAAGGCTGGCACCATTGGCACCATTTACTTTTGGCATCATGCTTTGAATTCCCCTTGCTCAGACTTTCTGACAGCCGCCATCTCATTCCACTGTTACCTTGCTGAGTAAATTAACAAAGGGATTGATAAAAAGGCCCTGCTCCTAATAAGGGCGTTTATTATAGAATGTTGTGTGCTTTATCACAGGATAATGAATGCATCAGTGACAAAGCATTTAATAAGTATTTACTATGTGCCAAGCGCTGGGCAAAAAGCACCAAGGATACAAATAGAAAAAAAGAAGGAGCATCCCTTCCCTGAAGGAGCCTGTACTGCATTTGGGGGAGACCACACATAGCCAAGAATTCCTCTGTAGGTGAATAGAAAGGCTCAGAAATCCGAAGGCTGCAGTGTCACGGTGGGTGGCAAAGCCTGCGGGGCTCCAGGGCACTACAGGAATCTAGAGAATAATGATGATGGTCATAACAGTAATAGTAGCTCACATTTATATAACACTTTTAAAATTGGCTACCATTTTGCACATGGTATCTCGCTGAGCCTCACAACAACCTTTTCAAAAAGGTGCTATTATTTCTACTGAGGACCAGAGAGGTTCAGTGATTTGTTCAATCACACAACGAACAAGTATTTTAGGTAGGATTTGAACCCAGATCTCTTTTTTTTTTCCAAGTCCAGCATTCTATATACTAATATAGGATTATGGATCCAGAGCCTAGAGTCTGAGAAACCATCTGTTCCAACACCCTCATTTTACAGGCCCAAATTGGTTAAGTGACTTTTCTGAGGTAATTTGGACACAGCTTCTCTGACCCTAGAGCTCACTCTTCTTCCAAATTATGTTTGTATTTTTACCTGGAGGAGTAGATAATGGGGGAATTTTAGGTACTATCTTTAAGCAGGTTGTGGGAAATGTATGAGTGTGTGCTAGCCTTTTGATGATTATATTTACTAGGATTAATTTTGCATAAATTTCCCCCAGCAGATGTGTACTGGTGGTTGGTGGCAGTGATGGTGGTGCTGGTGGTGATGGTGGTGGTGGTGGTGGTGGTAGGGGCAAAACTCCAACCAGATATTAATATCAGGTTTGAGCACACCGCCTTATGGCTTATCTGTTGAACTTTTCTCCCTCCTACATTTAACAGCATTGCAGGTCATTTCAGTCTTTTGTGGGTTCTAATCTCCCCTCTCTTGCTTCCTTATCTTTCAGTTGCGACAGTGGCCTTCCTCATACGCAAAGAAGTTTGAACACAGCATCTACCCGATCACATTTTCTGTTGGAAATGCTCAGGAATGGAAGAAGCTATTCAAGCCTTGTGCTGCCCAGAGGCTCTTTCTTCCGGTAGGGACACCTGGTTTTCATTAAAGGCAGTTTGGCAATGGAATACTTTTGGAAGTAGGACTAAGTTGGTCCAAGTATATTTGGAGATCACTGTCTTAGCACTAAAAACGCAGCCGTTTTGGATTTGCAAAAAATGCACTGGGGAAAAGAATCTACAAGATTCTTATTAGAATAAATAGACCTTATCATTTCAGGTTGGCCTGTCCACAATTAGGGTGTTTTCTGTTTCTATTCTGAAATATTTGTCACAATCCAAGTGGGAGACAATTAATTTGGGTATGGTTTTTTCTTTTTTTAAAAAAAATTTTGATTAAAAGCTGCTGGGTGAGAGCAAGCCAGTCTTTTAGCAGTATTAGTAAACTCCTGCTTTGCCAGGCATTAGGGATATAGACAATGTGAAAGAACTCTTGCCCTCAGAGAGCTTACATTCCAGCAGGGACGATGACATGTACATGAAGCAATTAATCAGTCAGAAAGCATGGCTTATTGTGCAGGTGCTATACTAAATACGAGGGAAGTAATTGTTCCTAGCCATGATTGGCGCTTAAGTTCCCTTAACCCAATTCAACACACATTAAATACCTTCCATCTGCCAGGCACTGTGCTGATGGCAAACCCCACCCCCCCCACCTTACCCCATCAATATTGGTACTTATTTTGTATATACTTAATCTCAGACTTAAAGACAATGTGGTATAGTAGGTAAAGAGTTGGCCTCCGAGCCAGAAAAACCTGGATTCGAATCCTGACTGCCACTCACTAACTGTGTGATCCTGGGCAAGTCACTTGATTTCTCTAGGCAGCTTTCTGACACTAGACATCACAGAGAAAATGCCCACCTTTCTCAATAGAGCAAATTTCCTTATTTGGGAGTTCCCTGCATACATGAAATCATAGGTCTGGTTTCTATCCGTAATCTCCCACTGTCTCCAAGTGACCATAAGATCCTAAGTTAAAGAAAAGTCTCTGTAACTGTAGTACACATGGATGAAGCCACAGGGATGGACCAAATATATATTTATATACATAATTTAAATGTGTACATATATGTATATGTGTGTATATGTACATACACCAAAGAATAATGACTATTTTGTATATACATATGTATGTGTATGTGTATATGTAAGCACATATGTACTAAATATGTCAAATATCAAATATGTAAAAAACTACATTATAAGAAGAATATTTTCTTTGGTGTATGTATGCATACATACATATGTGTATGTGTGTGTATACATATATATGTATACACATGTGTATATATACACAGTGAGAATGTATACACACACACACACACACACACACACACACACACACAAGAAGAAATACAGTTTTTTGTGCTCTCAAATCAATGGAAACTGTGTGTGATCATACCCTGACCTAGAATCATGATTTCTTTTCCACCACTGAAACAACAAAACCCTCTTGCTGTTGGTTTCCATTCATTCTCTGCTGACTGAATGTTCCCTTTTGAATGACAAATGGATGCTGCCATTACTTATCTTCTGTTGATAATAGAAACCAGCCCTTACTTGAAACAATAAAGGTCGATTATAGTTGGCAGTGCATTTACCTTTTTTCAGTAGTATATCATGGCATCAACTTATAAACTTGGCATTTCAGAGGCATAGTAGAGATGTATTGAGCCTTGAGGTAATTTAAAATCAAGTCTTAGTGGAATTTTCCCTTGTAATCCATCTCTTTAAAAACCAACTCAGTTATACTGCTGAGACATAGCACAGACAATGAGAATCTTAAAATATAAGCATCCAGGTGGAGCTGATTGGGAAAGAGCCACATTGAACTATTCTTAGCCACTAGGTAGGAAATCACACCAGGCTGGTACCTAAAACAGAACTGGAGCAGAGCTTTGGTGTCCAGCATTCAGAATTGCAGAATCTGGGAGTTGGAAGGGACCTTGTTGGCATACATGAAACTCGTCGTCAGTGTAGCAGACCTGACGAGGTCATCCAATCTTTGATTGAAGGCCTCAAAGGGAGGGGAGCCCACCACCTCTTCACAAAGCTCATTGAACTTTTGGACAGCTCTAATTGTTGAGGAGTTTTTCCTTATATCCACCCTAAATCTTTCTCTTTGAAACTTACTAGCCGTTTTTCCTGGCTCTGCCTTCTGGGGCCAGAAAGAATTAATCTAAATCCTCCTTCTAAGGACAGACCCTCAAATACTTAATGAGAGCTATTATATCTCCCCCAACTCTTCCTTCTTTATGCTAAACCTACACAGTTCTTTCAAAACAGTTCTCCTATGACTTAGTCTCATGGCCCTTCACTGTCCTAGTGGCCGTCTCCTGGTCAGACAGACAGGCAGCAAGCATTGATCAAGCCCTGACTGCATGCCAGATACAGTGCATCTTGCAACTCATCAGTAATTTTCTTAAATAGTGGTACCCTCTTTTAATGCTTTGTGGATAGATTCTTACCATTGGCATAAAATGACCACAGAAAATTTCAAAATATAGAATTAATTATTTCATTCTAAAGTATAATTGTCATTCATTCTAGTTCCAGCAATTTGACCTTTGTGACACCTAGGGATAGAACTGAAGTTTCCTTTCAGATTTATAAGCTCCTCACCAGTCTTTGGATCCAAGGAAACCAAAAGGTCTCATGAAATCCAAGACTAGTATAGGTCAAAGTAAAATAAGAATTATAGAATTTTCCCTCAGCTAAACCATGATTTGAGATTTGGGAACTAGTCAGACAAATTAATGTCACACATTTCTCTTAAACTTTCTCTTCTTTTAACTGGCTCATATGGGCCGATTCCAAGATATCCAGACTGTGGTCAAGGTTGGATACCCATACCCATATGGACTTGAATAAATATACCCAGCTGGTCTAAGGCATTGGGAATGGAGTACTAGAATGGAATCATCATTTGCACCTGATCTTGGCAAAGAGAGTGGGAAAAAGTCTGGATCCAAGATTAGCATTCCTAAAAACCCATCAGCTAGAATTACAGCTTTAACTCCAAATTTGGTACCTGAAATAGTCATCAGACTACAAACCAAGTAGAACAAGGATGACTTTAACACTCCATAAACATTAGGTGAACTTAGTGCCAACCTAAGTCATACAGTTAATGAGAAAAGCAGTTGGACTTGATATTACTTACTGGTGGCAGATTTCTTCCATCAGATTTTTTTTTAGCGGGATGGAAAGAGATTTTTGCATCTTTTAATAACTTTCAACTTCTAGAAAAACTGATTTGTGGCAACAAGCCTATCCCAGGTTGAAAAACACTTATCTTCATCAGTGGCATAACATATCCCAGGAGATTTTACCCAATTGATATTCACCAAGGAGACTTGTGTTCAGTTCAAACCAACCAAACCACAAGTGATAGATCTTCATTGGCAACCTCATCAAAAAGCTAATTGGAAATTAAATATTTAGAATCAGATTTTGTACCCTAAAGAGATTTTTTTTGAAAGAAGAAAAGACCCATATGTACAAAAAAATATTTATAGCAGATCTTTGTGGTGGCAAAAAACTGTGCTTCCAATCAATTGGGGAACGGCAGGACAAATTATGGCATATGAATGTGATGGAATATTAGGATGCTGTATAAAATGATGAAAGAGATGGTTTCTGAGAAGATTTGCATGAACTAATACAGGCTGAAGTCAGCAGAACCAGAATAATTTATACAATAATAACATTGTGCAGACAAACAACTTGAAAGGACTTAAGAAATCTGTTCTGATGAATGTGACCAACCACAATTCAGAGAAGCCATGATGAAGCATGGTAGCCACCTCTTGACAGAGAGAGATGGTAGACTCAGGGTGAAGAACCAGACATATATGTTTTGGATGTAGCCAGTGTGTGAATTTGTTTTGCTTGACTATGCACATTTGTTATAAGAATTTTCTTTTCCTTTTTTAATTCAATGTAGGGGAGGGGGGCAGGAGGGAGAGAAAATACATTTTTGTTAAGCTTGAATTAAAACAAACCTTACCTGAAGTTGACTTGGAGGAGCAGGAGTGTGTGTGTGTGTGTGTAGGGTGACTTTACTGTGTGATAATTTTTTTTAAAACATAAAGAAAGAGAAAATCAGGACTAGAAACAAAATCCTTCGAAAGGTAGTCCCCTCAGGGTTGTCTGGCAAGCAATCTAGATATCTCGTGATCCACTGATTCTACCATATTCCTCTTTATGACAGGTTATGTGTACATAGGATGGAATCCATCTACCCAAGAAACTGGATTCTGCTTTACATGAATTGTCATGAAGAAAGCTAAAGTCAATATAAAAAAAGTTGGATATGTTTCCTGGCTGGTATTGTAACACCTGATTAAAGGTGGGGGATGAAGAGAGAGGGGGGCAGACCAAAGAATCAAAACAGGTGGAAGTGTTTACTAGCTATTATCTGAACACACAGAAAGCAGATGCCTTAAAATGTAAAAGTCTTAAATACGGTATTGTGTCTTTGGATGGGACGGCTAATACCATGATTAAGATGGTGGAATCAAACACTAAACCCAAGTTGACACCCCAGAAACATAGGAAGACTGTCCTGTATAAGCCAGTATGCACTGCCCATTATGTTCCAGCCTGGATACTTGTAAGACCAAAACTAATATGATCAAACATGTCTGCTCTGGTGAGCCAGGGAAATGTGGAGATAGTTGAATATAGAATCTAGGCACCTTCTTTGTAGATTCCTTGAAAAGACCTATGTAGAGTAAGATAAAGTTGTAAAAGAAAATAGAGACTTTGCATGTATGTCACTATGAAAAAATTGTTATAAACACTCACCAATAATGGTAGAGTAAAACTCTGTGTATGCATATATGTATATGTATGCATCTCTCTCTTTCTCTCTCTCTCTCTCTCTCTCTCTCTCTCTCTCTCTCTCTCACACACACACACACACACACACACACACACACACACACACACACAACCAATCTAAATAGGTTAAGCTGTCTTATATAGCAATCCAAATACTCTACAAATTTGCTCCAGTGGAAACTAGGGGGTAGAAACTGACATTTCCCTGGTTTAGTGGAAACACCAAAGTTCACATCTTGGCTTTCCCCACTCATGAGCTGTGTGACCAGGAGCAAATAACTTAACCTCTATATCCTCATCAGTAAAATGAGAGTTGGACTCAATGTGCTGTAGGGTCCCCTCTACCCCAAGTCGATTATTCTAGAAGTGTTCACTTATCCTCAAAAAAAGGCTAAAGTAAATAAATCCCTGCTCAAATTATGAATGTGGAGTTCCACAAGGGGGCACAGTTGAAGCAAAAATAAAAATTAAATACATATCTCCCAGCTGTTTTACTGACTACACAGCGAAATAGTTTGGAATTGCAGAATTAAAATCACAAAGTCAGCTTACAACTTGGGAAAAAACACTAAGGTGGATTTTTGTTAAAGAATTTCTGACTGCATTGTTGCTATTAAAAAAGCATGGTATGAAGACAACAATTACCCTGTATTTGGCATCACATCTTCCTATTTCTTTAAAATACTTCCCATATTTTCAAAGGGTTTCTCCCTTTATGAGGGCATTTAGTGTAGGATGGGAAGTTCTTTATTTATTGTCCAGTTGAAATAAAAGGAAAATAACTTAAATTAGACCCCTAGGAAAAATATTTTAAATGTTTACTTTGTACATATAGGATTATCTATTCTATCTATACCCAGAAATCACAGAGTTGAATAGTGATTTGAGGGTCTGTTTCCATGTCTGTGTAGATCACATTCTAGCCTAATTTTCTGTCTTTGAATGTAAGTGTATTTTGTTGTCATTGTTTGAGAGCCATAATCTCATCAGTGTGAGGAACTCCCTGTGTGGAAACTCCGTTTTTCCATGCAGATTCATCAACTTTTAGTTTAAAAGCTGTCTCGGTCACTGGAAGATAAAGCACCTGGCCATGGACTCCATGCCAATATGTCAGAGGCAGAACTTGAATTGAGGTCTTATTTCTTCTGAGATTAGTAATCTTATGCTATTAGCATAATTAGCAATCATGCTATTCTATACTGCCTCTTACACTTTAGATAATTATGGAAATTATCGTAAGAACTATTGCCATAGTCTCTTTCATCCAGTGTGTTAGCTGCCTCTCCTAACCTTGTATTATTCAGTTAATTTCAACAGATTACTTCTTGGCCTTCTATGTACCAAGCACAGTGCTAGGCTCTGATGACACACAGACAACAGAAACAGTCCTGCCCTCAAGGAGCTTACGTGGTATCTCGAATTTATTTCTCTGAGTACATTTTGTATCTCCCTTCCCCCTAGCAGAGTTTGAATTTCTTGAAGGCAAGGACCACAATGTCTTGCACATAGTAGCTAATTAACATATGTTTGTTGAATTAAATTGAAAGTGATTTGAGAAATAAGAAAGTGCTAACAACTGTAAGGATTGGAGAAGGACACCTAAACTCCTTAAGGTCAAAGACAGTCTTTTGCCTTTTTTTTTTTTTTTTGTATTCCTAACACTTAGTACAATGCCTGGCACATAGTACATGCTTAATAAATGTTTATTGATTGAAAGAGAAGGTGGCTTCTCAGATGATCCTTAAAGGAAAGATAATATTCCAAGAGGCAGAGTTGGCATAGGTGATAGCTTTTAGGAAATTGGAATGCTGTGTTCAGGGTACAGTCAGGAATCCTTCTCTTTTGGCAGGAATACAGAGGAAAGCAATGTGGGAACAAGCCAAGAAAGGTAGGGAGGAGTGAGGTAGATTGTGGAGAGTCATAATTGCCAGACTAAGGGATTTATACTTGACCCTAGAGACTAGGGAGCCAGTGATGGTTTTTGAACCAGGGACTGACATGGCCAGATCTTTGCTGTGTAGGGAGGTGGTTTTAGTAGCTCTAGGTGATGGAGTTCCAGGGGGAGAGACTGGAAATGCCAAGGCTGGTAAGGAGGCTAGTTCAGTCACCTTGACAAGACTGGTTGGGGGGCCATCAAAGTCCATCAGTTCTTTCAGGATCCTGAGGTGGAGTCTTTCTGAGACTGCTGATTTGAACTCCGAGGACAGCTAGGTGCTCTCTTAAGGTCCCTCCTAGGACTCGTGAGTGCCATATTAATCCATTTTTGTTCCATCTTTCTTGGTCCAGAATTCATTCTCTTTAGCAGAGAAAAGCAAAACAGAAATGGAAATTGAGTCCTTCTGCGTTTTCCTTTCCATCCTATATTTAATTCCCCTTTTAAACCCAGCATATTTTTAAAGCCCTTTTTATTCCTCTTAGCATTCTTCACTAATCTCAATTCCTCCTGGGCTTTAGCAATCCTAGAATTATTCCTACAGGATGATGCTGCCCATTTGCTTTCATTTGGTCTTCCCAGTCCCAGCTTCTGTCTTCTAGATGTCAATTTTTTAAAAAAATGGACACATTTTAGCTATCCACATCCAGGGAAAGAACCATGAAGTCTGAATGCAGATCGAAGCGGACTATTTTCCCTTTTTAAAAATTTTTCTTTTCTTTTTATTCTTTCTGATGGTTTTTGCCTTTTCCTCTGATTCTTCTTTCTCAATATGCCTAATGTGGAAATATATTTATTATGATTGTACATGTATAGCCTACATCAGATTGCATACCGTTTTGGGAAAGGGAGGAAAAGGGGGAAAATTTAGAACTCAAAATCTTATAAAAGTGAATGTTGAAAACTATAAATGACTTAATTAAAAAACAATTTTTTTGCTTTTTTTTTTTTTTGGAGGGGAGAAGGCAAGGCAATTGGGGTTAAGTGACTTGCCCAAGGTCACCTGGCTAGTAAGTGTTAAATGTCTGAGGCCATTTTTGAACTCAGGTCCTGACTCCAGGGCCGATGTTCTATTCACTGTACCACCTAGCCCCCGGAAACCCAACCCCCCAATTTTTTTTTTAAGTGGACAAATTTTGTTTTGAAAAAATAGATGCTTCTCTCAAACTCTCAAATACCACCTCCCCAAAAAAGTACTTCCTGTTGATGACAACATAAAGGAAGGAGACGTGGCGAACTTTGATAATTTGGTACCAACAATGTCCGTGGCATTTGACGTGAGTTTTTTGTGTTGCCTTCATTTATACTGTTATTGTCATTGTATATCGATTTCAAGCTGGAAGGGACTTAGGTCTTTGAGTTTAGATCTGTTATTTTATAGATGAGGAAACCAGTGCTGAGAGAGGTTAAGTGATTTGCTCAGTGTCACACAGATAGTTAAGTGTCATGGGTAAGATTTGAACCCAAATCTTCCTGACTTTCAGTCCAACACTCTTCCTGACTACATTATCTAGCTTCCCTCCAAAGCAAGCGATCACTGTGAACATGGAGTGGCAGGGGCTCTACAAAGTCCAGATGAAAAAGAAATTCCATAAAGTTTCCTGATGTTCACATTTGTGGATGACATTGCACTGCTTCCTTTGAGCCTCTGTTGTTCTTTGGACCCTATATTTGTTCTCATTCAGTCTTTTTCAGTTGTGTCCAACTCTTTGTGACCCCATTTGGGGTTTTCTTAGCAAAGATACCTGAGCAGTTTGCCATTTCCTTCTCCAGCTCTTTTTACAGATAAGGAAACTGAGGCAAACAGTATTAAGAGACTTGCCCAGGGTCATGCAGCTAGCAAGTACCCGAGGTCAGATTTGAACTCAGGAAGATGAATCTTCCTGACTTTAGACCTGGCACTCTCTATCCACTGCACCACCTAGCTGTCTTTATTTACATTACATTCATCTACCACAATTAGTTCAGCCATACTTCTGGCATTGCAGATTTTTGTTAATACAGATAAAGCTGCTATTTATACTCCTCTGCATATGGATCTTTTCTTGGTGTCATTAATTTTCTTGGGATATAAACTCAGCTAGCAAGATCTCTGAAAAGAATAGCATATAACGGATAGAGTCAAGTCTACAAGCATCAGCTCAACACTTAAGTGCTGGGCACTTTGCTAAGAGATGGAGATAACAAAGAAAGGAATAAACAACCCCTGCCCTCAAGAAGCTCACCATCTAAGGACAGAATGCTGAACTTGAAGTCAGGAAGACTAGAATTCAAATCCGGCCTCTGCCGTAAGTCATTTAACCTTTAGGAGCTCAGTTTCCTCATCAGTAAAATGGGGTTAATCATGCTTATACCTGCTTCATTGGGTTATTGAGGGGCAAATGAAATGCTATTGATAAAGTGCTTGGCAAACCTTAAAGTGCCATATGAATTTCAGTTGTTGTTGTTATGAACAACTTAGTAATGTTTTCTCACATGATTCCACATTATCTTCTAGAAGAGTTGAATCCATTCGTAGCTCCACCAACAGAGTAAATTACCATTCCCATTCTCCCATGACCTTGCCAATTTGATGGTCATGAAGTGATGCTTCAAAGTTGCTTTAATTAGATATCTGTGACTTGAGCAGACTTGAAGGAAGTCAGAATAAATATTAGGAAAAAAATTGTTTAAACTACTAATAATCAAAGATGTCAAATTAAACATTTTTTCCCGACATTTATTTTGACTTCCTTCAAGTCTCTGCCAAAGTCTCCATCCTCCTTAATCTTAGTGCCTTCCCTCTACTGATGATCTCCAATTAATCCTGCATAAATCTTGTTTGCACATAGTTTTTTGCGTATTGTCTCCCCCAGTAGATTGTAAGCTCCTTGAGAGCAGTAACTACCTTTTGCCTTTCTTTTCATCCCTAACACTTAGCACAGTGACTGACACATAATAAGTATATTCATGTGAGTTGACTGACTAACCAGTTTGCATTTCTTCCTTGGGAAATTGTTCACATGAAATTTAGGGGTTCTTAAATTGGGATTTCAGGGTTTCTGTGAACTTAGATTGGGAAGAAATTGCATCTTTATTTTCGCCAACATTTAACTGGGATTTAGCATTTCCTCTGATTATTTTATTCTGAGAAGGGGTCCATAGGCTTCACCAGACTGCCAGAGAGGTCCAAAACTCAAAAAAAAGGCTAAGCAAGATGGATCCTGATATAATTTAAATACTTTTCTATTGGGGGATTAGGTTTATGTCTGTTCACCATGGATTTTGTGTGTACTTGTCATCTTAAAATTGAAGTTGTTAAATTACTTACTTGCATTTTCATAATGAGATGTCTGGCTAACTTCCCCCTTTTTTCCTCTTTGGAACTGCTGTTGTCTGCATCTTTGGAATTTCTCCGAGAGCTTTTGGGCCAGCTTCTCCTTGTTGAATTTTAGCAATGGCCTCTACACTGTTTTTCCTTGGCAAACTTGAAATCTGTGCTCCTCAACTATGGTTCCTATTAAACTAGTCCTAGTTTTCCTCTTCTCTATCATAAATTCTAATGTTGAATAGTCACTCCCCCTCTGCCCCTGTGCTCTTCCCAAGTTCTTACCATTTCTGCCCAAGCAAGCAATTTTTAATTGTTGATCAGAATCAATCAAGATTATCATTTCCCTTTGGGGCGGCTAGGTGGTATAGTGAATAGAGCACCAGCCCTGGAGTCAAGAGGACCTGAGTTCAAATCCGACCTTGACCTTGGGCAAGTCACTTAACCCCAATTGCCCTACCTTCCCCCCTCAATAAAAAAAAAGCAAAAAAATTTATTGTTTCCCCTTGTCAACTCTTTTCTCTTTTGAAGAATGAAATCATCTTAAGTCAAGTCAGGAATTTATCAGCCCTTTTGCTTTTGGCAGAGAAAAGAGAGTTCCAGTGAATGTTTGGATAATTAAAGCTCTCCATCCTTGTTATAGCATGGCTTCATGTCAGTTTGTATCCCAAACTTCTCATCTCCTTCCTCCCTATGCCCAGGGGTCTGCCATATACTCTCATGATTGTCTTGTTTCTGTGCCTCATCTGGTTCTCTAGAATTCCTCACATGAAGAGATACACACACACAATATGTACATATATATATATATATATATATATATATATACACACACACACACATATGTATACATATAAATTATGTATATACATATAATTCATATACATTGCTATTGTGATGCATAACCTGTTACTTCTGTTTCTTTTGAATAAGGTGTAACCATCCTAGGCCATATTCCATTATTGAATCCCAACCTATTAAGTCTCAATACCCGAATGATGCATATAGTTTTGGATATGGCCAATGTGGAAATTTGCTTGGCTTGCATATTTGTTATGAGGGTCTTTCTTTTTCTTTTTTTTTTAATTAGTAGGGAAAGTCAGAGGTAGAGAAAAAGAAATGCTTGTTAATTGAAAAAATAAAATTAAAACAAAAAAACTCAATACTTGTGAAAATGGATTTTCTTTTTGCCTTTTTAAAAAATTCTGTTGGTTTATTTCTTTATTTTATTTCTGTTGGTTTTGCAACCAGTGAATTACCGTGCCTTTGTGTGGCTATTCTTCATATGTCCTTCTTGTTTTTCTCTTTGTCTGTCTCTCTGTCCCTCTTTTCTCTTCTCTCCCCTTCTGTCCTCTTTCTCTCTGTATATTTTGCACATACATATATGTATGTATATACATATACACACACACACATTCATATAGCTTGTTGTCTCTCCTTCCTCTTTCAGTTTAAAACATTCTTTATCAGATTTGCAGTAATTAATTTTTGGACAAGGTCAACATGGGATTTGGCTATGCACCTTTGTTATAAGGATTTTATTTTTCTTCTTTTTTCACTTGGGAGAGGGAGAGAAGAAAAAAAGAAAATAAATTCTTGTTAATTGAAAACAAAATCTTTTTTTAAAAAAACCTAAGCAAAATAGAACAAAAAAGTTTTGTAATAATATTTTTACCATTCCTCACTTGATATACTTCATTTATGGCTAAAAGCTCATTATTCCTATTTTTTTAGCTGTGTTGCAAAAGTCCAAATCCCATTCTCAACCTTTTCGTAATTTAGCTGATCACTTCCCAGATTTGTTTTTCTGTTTTGAATCTTCTGCCTTCAAATTGGTTAAAAAAACAAACACATCCATTGTGCCCATTCTGGTGATATCATATACTCCCCCATGACTGATCAGAATTGGGTAGTGGTTGTCAGGTTTGCCAATTCTTGATTTGTTTCTCTGTGGTTAATGCCCGCATGATAAACAGTTACCTCAGCTTGGTGGCTTAGAGAGTAAAAAATGAGTGGGCTTGGAGTCAAGAAGACCAGAATTCAAATTCTTGCTTAGATATTTACTAGTTCTCTTACTTTTGTTGAGTAACTTTTTCCCTCTGTGGCTTAGTTTTGTTTTGAAATCTGTAAAATGAAGCAGCTGGACTCAGGGGCTCCCAAAGACCCTTCCAGCCCTAACTCTGTGATCCCCTACTGCCTCATCTGGAATCACCAGCCGCCCTCTCTCATCTCTTCTTCCTCTTCCTTATCCTAGGTGTCCCCACTCCTGATGTCAGCTGTAGGTTCATGCTGTTGTTCGTTGGTTCCCAAGAAGCTGAAGTACCCTGATAGCCTTTATCAGCAGAGCCTCATCATTAGCACTTAGTTTCAGTATTTTTTGGCAGCTTCTTTACTTCCTCCTCTGCTACATTTTTTTTAAACCCGTTTTAGGTCAGGTTTCTGTTCTCTTCTGCCAGATCCTTCTCCTTATTTGTCTTTTTTACCCAAAGTGTGTTGGAGTGTTCCTTCTGTTCATTTAGGTAATGTTTTTCATTTCCCCTGATAAATAACCTAGAAGGTGGAGAGGCCTCTATTCTCCCCTCCTTTTTTTGTTTAACCTTCTTCTGAAAGAGAGACTCCAGTCTCAGTCTGAACTTTTCACATACTTACTGTTACTTGGCACTTGAAAAAACATGAACAGTTGTAGCCACGTTTGCTACAAATCAATGCAAAATTCTCCTGGTGAGGTGCTCATCAACTTAGGAATGGCTAACCAAATTATGATGTATGACTGTAATGGAAGACTTATTTTCTGTAAAAAAAAAAAAAAAATGACAAAAGAAATGGTTTCAGAGAAACCTGGGAAGACTTGTATAAACTTACCCAGAGTGAAGTGAGCAGAACCAGCAGAACAGTTTATTTAATAACAGCAACATTGTAAAACGGTCAACAACTAGCATTTCTGTGATACTTTAAACAACTTTGAAAGGTAATGAATTCTGGTCAGTGCACTGACCAACCATGAGTCCAGAGCAATTATGGTGAAAAATATTTTTAGAGAGGTGATGATGGGCTCAAAATGCAGAACGAGGTAGACGTTTTGGACACGGCCAGTGTGGCACTTTGCCTTGCTGGACTGTGCATATTTGTTACAAGATTTTTTTATCGTTTGTTTATTTCAAGGAGGAGGAAGGAGATAGCAAGGAGAGAAAACAAATAGTTATTAATTGAAAGAAATAAAATAGAGAAAAAAATTCTCTTTGTTTAGTCATGTCCAACTCTTTGTGACTCTGTTTGGGGTTTTCTTTGTAAAGATACTGGTGTGTTTTACCATTTCCTTCTCTAGCCCATTTTACAGATGAGGCAGCTAGGTTGAAGTGACTTGCCCAACATCACACAGCTAGTAAGTGTCTAAGGCAGCAGTTCTCAACCTGTGGGTTATGTTCAATTTGTAACAATGAAAATACATCCTGCATATCAGATGGATTCATAACAGTGGCAAAATTACAGATATGAAGTAGCAATGAAAATAATTTTATGATTGGGGGTCACCACAAAACATGAGGAACTGTATTAAAGGGTCACAGCATTAGGAAGGTTGAGAACCACTGGTCTAAGGCCAGATTTGAACTCAGAAAGATGTCTTCCTGACTCCAGGACTGGCACTCTATTCCTGCTGTGCTACCTGACTTCCATTGGCTAGAATACAGATCATTAGTCATTAGAACCTTTTGTGGCTGACTCTCATGGTAATCATGCCATGGCAACCTCCCAGTTTACCTTACTGAAGACATGGTCATTGGGAACTCCTGGCAAATCTTTACTAATGACAGTCTTTCTTCCTTTTCCCGCTAGCTTGCTCAATTGCCTTTGACTGACAGTACACAGCTTCTTGCCAAAATTCCCATGCAAACAGAAGGCTGAGTCCAGCTGTTGGCTTTCCAATTATCAGCCATTTCGTGGTTCTCCCTCTGTTCTTTCTACCCCTGCTGAACATATTTTAGAGGTCCTCTCCCATCTTGACCATTTTATTTTTACTTCTGCTGCTCATTTCAGTTATGGTTTAGCATTTTCTGTAATTCATCACAATTTTACCCATTTCCCTCAGATTTTTTCAACAAGAATACGGTTTTTGAGTCTGGGACCACGATTATCTTTCAGATTCATTCCTCTTTGACTTCTTCATTCTCACAGAAATGAGCCTGGAGTTTAATGGATCCAAGAGCTTGTTAGTGTGGCTATTCCTTCTTCTGGTGCAGGTAGCAAATTATACCTATCTTTTCAATCTGGGCAATTTTTGCCCAATTTCTTCCATGCCTACTCCACACTGGATGTACCCAGTGTGCTGGTCACCTTCTTCTGAAATCTTTAAAATTTTGTAGATGGCATTGCAAGACTTGGGCTGTCCATTTGTTATTGGTAGTCTTTTCCAATCGTGTGTGTCTTTCATGGTATTTTTTGTGCCACTTCTCACCCACAGAATCATCTTTGGCAGTGTGCTGCATCCTACTTGTACCTACCATATGTCTTCCTTAAAAAAAAAATGTTTTGATGATGCCTTTTGGTTTTTACATTAGTCATTACCCAATAACTCCCTCCCTAGTAACAAAGAAAACAACTAATCAAAGCCCACTGACCCAGAGACTACCTCTGACCGGATCTGCAACATTCTGCACACAATTTACCACATCTCTACCAAGAGGAGGGAAGTGTGCCATAAAGCATCTTTGCATTGCCTCTTGGGGCACCTGCCATTCTGATTCTTTTGAGGTTGTGATGTTCCACACATCATGTATTACCTCCAGGAAGATAGTAGAGTTAATAGATAGCTCATTGCAGGAGGGGAAAATCTGTGCTTTTCCCCACCCCATTCTCCTCTTCATAATCAACTCAGGGTCCAACTCATCATCCAAGAGCAGTATCTCTCCATGGTATATTCATTGATGGACTAACTCTGTGGGATGAGCAATATACTTTCTTCATCAGCTTGGTGTTTTCTGTGTGGATTGCAAGACTGATTTCTTTCAGGTAACTGACCATCTCTTTGAAGAGGCCTGATTGTGTTCCAGAGCTAAATTCAGTCAGTACGATATCATCCACAAATACCTGGTCACCTCACCACCTATAAGGAATCTGTCTTTCACTTGAACTTCATATGAGATGTCCTCCATAACACTGACAGCCTCATTGGAAAACAACACGATGGCCTAGGGGATGGAGTGCTGGACTTGGAATCAAGAAGACCTGAGTTTGAATGCTGCCCCTCAGACACTTACTAGCTGTGTGACCCTGGGCAAGTCAACCTCAGTTTTCTTATCTGTAAAATGTGGCTGATAATAGCCCCTACCACACGCTACTGTTTTGAGGATTAAATGAGATAATACATGTAAAGTGCTTTGCAGACTTTAAATCCCTAATTCAATGTTGTTTATTGTTATTATGGATCAGTTTTGCCACATCTCTACTTGGCTAAGAGAATCAGTGTTTAGCTGGGTCAGTTTTAACCTCATTTTGGTGATTACTTTATGATCAGAATAAATGTCTTTCCTTTTGTCCATTTTGTGCTTTTAAGAATCCATAGATGGTTTAGCCAGAACAGTTCACTCACAAAATCTTCATCTTTACCCCTCCCTGTTATTTGGTGTTAACTTTGACCTTTAATTGTTCAGTGATCAGAATACCAAGATGGCGGGTGCTGAAATGACTCCTACAGTTATTTCCTGTCTGTTACTATTTTGTCAAGTTTGGTTTTTGATATTTGGCACCTGCAATGTCTAGTATCTTCCCACTCTGTTCTTGAAGAATGTCTTTATGTGGTCTAACATGAGGCTCTGAGCAATCTACCCACCCTGACCTCTTTGGTTTATAAACATGAAACCACATAAATATTTTCAGCTTGTCTCTATTTTCCAATTTAGTTTTCACTGTCTTCCTTTCTGTTGAAATCAAGGTACATGTTAACCTTGTTTGAAGAAAATTGTCAACTTCTTTGGAGAATTTCTCTATTTCATTCTCTGTAACAGATGTTAGTATGTAAGCTACAATTATCTTTATGGTGGACTCTCTGCTTATACTCATTGTAATCATGGCAATTGTTCCATGAAACATTTCCTATTGTCTCTGTGCCCTTCACTAAATCATGTACACCAGCTTGTTTAATTTGCCTTTCTGAAGAAGATCCTTTTAACTGCAGTTTATGTCTTCTCATTTCGTTGATAGCTAGAATGTCACTGAATCACAGAATATAAGATCTGGAAAGAACAGAGTTTGGGGTAAGGGAGTTGGGGAAAGTGTGGAGGAGCAATTTGGTCCAATCTATATCTGGCCAAGAAGTCCTTCTACTACGTCCCCAATAAATGGTCCTCTAGCATCATCCTGACCCACTCACTACCTCCCAAGGTAGAAGCTCATTCACTTTTAGACATCATATCATGTCAACCCAGAATCTATCTCTGTAACTTCCTAATTGCTCCTAATTCTGCCCTGGAGCCAAACAGAACGATTTGAATTCATCTTCCCCCTGACAGTCTTTCAAATACTTAATGACAACCCACTTCTCCCTCCTTTCCCCCACCACAAGTCTTGTCTCAGCTTAGATAAACACCCTCTACTTTCTTCAACCAATTCTCATAAGGCCTGAATTCAAGGTCATTCACCATTCTGTTTGCTTCCCTCTTCTGTATGGTTTCAGGCTTATCAATGCCCTTCCTAAAAATGGGATGCCCAGAACTGAACACAATGGGGAGGGGGAGGTCTGACCAGAGTAGAATGTAGCCCAGCCTTCCTCTCCTTATTTCTAGACACTGGCTTCTGTCAATATATAGCCTGAGATGTTGTGAGCTCTCTTAGCTGCGATAGCAAATGAGATAATGGCTATAAAGGACATAGCAAACCTTAAAGGGAATGTGAACTGTTATTACTGTTGAGAGGCAGCTTGCCCTAATGGATAGAGAGCCAGTCTCAGAATCAAGAAGATCAGGGTTCAAGGTCCACCTTTTGGCAAGTATTAGTTGTATGATCATCAGGTAACCTCCCAGTTCCCCAGGTTAACTCTCTGGGACTGGATACTTAACCTGGGGTCTATGAACTTGGATGGGAAAAAAAAATCACATCTTGATGTCAGTACAATTAGCTTCCTTTGTAATCCTATGTATTTTATTTTAAAACATGGTTCTGAGAAGGGCTCTCTCACCTTCCCCAGACTGCCAAAGGGGCTTGTGGCCTAAGAAAGGTTAACACCCCTCTAAGACCATACTGTGAAAAGTGTGTGTCAAACTGCAGTGGTTAGAGTGAGTTCATCATCATCAACATCATCATCACCATCATCATCATCACCATCACCATCACCATCATCACCACCACCACCATCATCATCATCATCCTCATCATCCTCCTCCTCATCATCATCACCATCACCATCATCATCATCATCATCATCACCATCACCATTATCATCATCATCACCCTCATCCCCATCATCATCATCACCATCATCATCATCATCATCATCATCATCATCATCATCACCATCATCATCATCATCATTATTATACTGTTTTGACTCATGGTGATGAGGACTAAGGGCCACTCACTGTATGTCAGTGGCATTACTAAATTGACATCAGGAGAATGCAGTAGAGAGCATTTCTTTAGATTTAAGCAAGATTTTTGATAAAGTCTTTCAAGTAATTCTTGTAGGGAAAAAAAATGGAATGATATGGGCTTAGATGGTCATATAATTAGATGAATTTAGAATTGACCAAATGACCGGATGCCAATCTGGCAGTATTTCAGCTTGGAGGTCTCTAGCAAAGTGCCCCAGGGATCTGTGCTCTGCTCTGCTCTAACACTGTACACTGTTACTTGGAGTTTCAATTACAGGGTCATGCAAGTCTAGAGGGCAAAGTCTCCGGCAGTCAGGCTCACTGTGGAAGGTTTATGAGCTCACGGGGGAATCTTTTGTGCTTTGCATTTTGCTAGGTGACAAGAAAGCTTGTCTATATTTGAGTATTGTTGGCTCAAGTCCTGATATGGATGATGATGATGGACTTTTTTTGTTGTTGCTTTTTTCTTTTTGCATTTGTTTTAGAGACAAGTGAGAGCCATATTTGGAAATTTCTAGAGGAAACCCTTGGTGGGGACATGAGCCAAAAAGCATGATTTGTTGGGAGCATGTAAAATTGAACCTATTCCTCGCAAGTCCAGAGCTGGCTTCTAGGCTGTAGGTTACATGTATGCACCTGAAAAATGCTGCTTACGTTTAGGATTTTTATTTTCTTTCAAGTTGTGACTTTAAGACTTGAATAGTTTTTAGTCTAAGACAGACATAGCTGAGTAATGAGGCAGTGCTAAAGAGGTGTGAATTTCAGAGTCACATCATCTTGAGGGATGATGACTTTGTGGAGATCTTGAAGTCTAGAAGAGAAGCCAAACATTTACCTTCAGTTTGGACCAGTTGTCCCCATCCTCCCCCCGCCCCCACCCAATCTGAGAGTATCAGTTGAACGAGTAGCCAAAGGTGAGCAGCAGTTTGTTATAAGAGGATGTCAGTTCTGGAGAGAGCCAAGAGAATGATCATATCTAGAAAGAACTGTCAATAAAAAAAACAAAAGGCATCAAGTGACATGCATTTATTAAGTGCCTGCTTTGTTCCAGACACTGTTCCAGGTGCTGGAGACATAGATAACGAATGAAAGATTCCCTGCTCTTAAGGACTTTATTTTCTATAAGACTATTTTTTGTCTTTGAGCAGATATTCATCCTCTCCTCTCTTCACTGTCCCCCATGCCTGTAACATACTTCTTAGTTCCATGGTTTAAAATCTCTAGCTTCCTTAAGAGTACAGCTTGTGTGAGACCTTACCTCCTTATTGCCTGCCTCTCCACCTCCCTCAGTTGTTGGGCAGCTGGGTAATGCAGTGGATAGAGAGAAAGGAGTGCTGGGCCTGGAATCAGGAAGACTCATCTTCCTGAGTTCAAATTTGACCTTAGACACTTACTAGGTGTCTGACCCTGGACAAATCAGTTCCTCATCTGTAAAATGAGCTAAAGAAGGAAATGGCAAACTACTCCAGTATCTTTGCCAAGAAATGGAGTCAAGAAGAGTCAGCCACTGAACAGCCACAGCCCTCATTGTTAGCGCTGTCTCCCAACTAAAATTCGTACTATTGTGAAATTGATCCCAAAGAAGATATATGAAAAGATACCCTTCCCATGCCACCCCCATTCCTTAACAGAAGTAGAGTTCCACAGGTGGGAAATATTGCATAGTTTTTAATGTGGTGATCAGTTTTATGGAATATTTTTCTTTTCTTTGTTTTCTTTTTTAAAAGTCTTTATTATAAGGGACAGCACTCTGGGAGGTAGGAAAGAGATGACTACAATCTGGGCTTTGTAAAAATAAGATATTCATAAAAATCTTTTTAAAATTTATATACATTTTAAGTTTTAAAAAAAATCTATATTTAAATGTAAAATATATTTATATAAACTCAATTATATTTAAATGAATATTTTAAAAATATATGCACATATCTCCCTTCTCCACCTCCTAGGGGAAGGTAAGCTCCCCAATGGCAACTGTTTCATTTTTGTCTCCAGAGTGCCTGACTCATAGCAAATACTCAATAAAAGTTTGTCTAATTGAAATGAATAAAAGGAAAGAAAACTGGGTAGTTACTCATTCCAGTCTTTATTACTAAAACACCCACGATATCAGCAGAATTTGCCTCATCTATAAAAGACCTTTCATATCTTTATTTACACACAGACTTTACAGTTTAGCCGTAAAAAGTGAGTAGTGTGTTTTATAATTATTTTTTGTCCCTCTTTTTTTTTAATGGCTCGTTCCCCAAGGTTATTTTAAAGGATGTGGACTCACTTCTCTATGTAGACACTGATGTTCTCTTTCTTCGACCCATTGATGATATCTGGAGGCTTCTGAAGCAATTTAATTCCACCCAGCTTGCAGCCATGGCCCCCGAGCATGAGATCCCCAAGATTGGATGGTACAGCCGTTTTGCTCGTCACCCTTACTATGGAATGACTGGAGTCAATTCAGGAGTGATGCTAATGAATTTAACTAGAATAAGAAATACACAGTTCAAGGTAAGATAATATAGCATTATAAAAGAAAAACTCTCCTACTACCCTTCTCCCTTTCCCTCCCAAAATTCACTTTTTAGGAAACTGAACCTCCTTTCATGTTTCTACAGCGGCATTTCTTTGGATGAATAATGTACTGACTTATTTCCATGGGTCGAGTAAGGCTATTGGGTAAAGAAAGGAGCTTTATTGTTTGAATTTGCAGTCTGTGGTATTACTGAGTTAAGAGCGTAATCATAGTTGGCATTCAGAAATATCAGGATTCATTTTTAAGCCCTTTAGTCATATTTGGTTAGAGGCAGTGCGGCGTGGTGGACAGAGTGTTGGGCCTGGGGTTGGGAAATTTTCAAAAATTTTTGGTTTAAATCTTGATTCTGACACTAGTTTGGTGAGCCTGGGCAGATCATTTAATCTCTCCTCCTAGCACCATCTACGAAGGCAGAGAGGGATTGGTGAAGGAAGTTTCCACGGTACAGGTTTTCTGCTCTTCTAAAATCACAGATGATAACAACAGTAGTAACACTGGTCATTTGCACAGAGTTTTCAGATTTGCAAAGTATTTCCCGCGTATCATCTCATTTACAGCAGCCTGGGATGTAGGTACCATAGATATTTTCCTCTTTTTACAGATGGAGAAACTAAGGCACAGAGGTGACTGACTTGATCCTTTATGTATTCAAAAATTCAGTGTAGGACTAGAATCTTGTTTCCTTGAACCAGACTGCTTCAGCTGCAGGTGGTCAAGAGTCCACCGAGGGATGGCCATGTTTCTAATGTCTATATTTTAATTTTTTGTGTTGCCATTTCTAATGTCACCAATCGTCTTTGTAATGGAAAACAGATTAGGATTAGGAGAAGCCATGGGTCATAATATAGCAATGGCATCTGCCATGACTGCTGACGTAAGACCCAGGAAAGGTTTCACCGTTTCTCCTGTAAAACTCCCCTCCTCATAGGCCAGTTTTGTCTCATGTGCTGGGGTTACAACAGGAGCTCTTACCTTTTTATTTGTGATATGGATTTCTCTGGCCACTGTGAAGCCCTTCTCAGAATTAATTTTCTCAAATTCCCAGGAGGAAAAAATACATAGGATTACCAAGGAAACCAATTATATTGAACTACAGTTATCAAAATATCTTAAAATACTGAGACCCCTTGGTGGCACAGTGGGTAGAGTACTGGAAATGGAGTCAAGAAGACTCAAGTTCAGATTGCACCTCAGGCACCTTCTAGTTGTGTGACCCTGGGCAAGTCATTAACCTCTCAGTTTTCTCATCTGTAAAATGGATATATGGACAGCACCTACTTAACAGGGTTGTTGTGAGAACCAAATGAGTTAACATAAAGGATCTCTTGCAACTTTAAAATGCCATGTAAATGCTAATTATTATTATTTACCATCATCATTTAAAAAAAGGCAACTAATGGATTATAGGTTAAGAAACCCCTGGGTAAGAAGAATGTCTGCCATGCTGTATTTGTCTCATTTCCTTTAAGGCAGTGGTTCTCAACCTTCCTAATGCCGCAGCCCTTTAATACAGTTCCTCATGTGGTGGTGACGCCTGACCATAAAATTATTTTTGTTGCTACTTCATAACTGTAATTTTGCTCCTGTTATGAATCTATCTGATATGCAGGATGTATTTTCATTGTTACAAATTGAACATAACCCACAGGTTGAGAACCGCTGCTTTAAGGCATGAAAATGGCTCCTCTCTATTTTCTGTTCATAGGGGAAACCTGGTAGCCTTTGATCCATTACTCCTGTGCTTTTTCTCACCTACAGAATAGCATGATTCCAACGGGCTTGGCTTGGGAGGACATGCTGTACCCTCTGTACCAGAAGTACAAGAATTACATCACATGGGGAGACCAGGATTTACTGAATATTATTTTTCACTTTAACCCAGGTAGGTCACCCACTGGGAAGGCTGTGTGTGTAGGAGGATTCCCACATGAACCCCAAAGAGCACATTCCAGAGTTTGGCTCTGTCACTGAATAGGTCAGAGTGTACACAGTGGCAGTCTTGTGTGTTCCTGGCAAATGTTGCTCCGCCCCTTCCTCCTCACCCCCCAACCAGTGTAGGCGTATCCTTGCTACTGCCAGCACAAAAGGCAGAATCTGGAAGAATCCATTGCTGGACTAATTTTTGAGGTAATCTCTTTCCAAGTATGTAACACTTAAAGTTTAGTTAAAATTGATTTGGATTACAAACCAAATTTATAGAAATGCTGAGTTGATGGGATTTGATTCTTGGGATTTTTGAACCTAGAAATTCCTTTAAACAAGGGTTTTGTTTGTTTGCTTTTTTAAAGACTGGATCCCGCTGTCTTACCCAAGCTGGAAATACAGGGGCCACTTGCAGGCCTGATCCCACTCCTAAGTGGCAGGGAAACTTTGACCTGCTCCATTTCTGACCTGGGCAGGTTTGCCCCTTCTCAGGAAACTTTGGTGGCCCTCCCTGGCACTCATATTAATGCTGGACACCCAATCTTCATAGCTTTGTACAGCTCAGAACATCCAGGCTCAAAAGATCCACCAACATCCACCAGCGTCCTCAGTAACTGGGTTTACAGGCATCTGCCACCATGGCTGTTCTCATTTAGGATTTTAAAAAAAGACAATGACAACAAACCTAGTACAGAAACGAAAACTATAATCCTGTGCTTTCACACAGCTTTCACTCTGGTGCAGGCCCTATTCCCTTTCTCCTGGACTACTATAATTACCTTGGGTAGGTCTCCCGCACTCAAATCCCCATCCTCCAATCCATGTCGTTGCCTTACTCATTAAACTCCAATGGTTCCCTGTTACCTCCAACATCAAATATAAATTCCTTTATTTGGCATTTAAAGCTCTTTGTAACTTAGGGAGACATATATAACATGAGACTCTTCATAACTCATTAAAGCTCTTCTTAACTTCATACATTTTTGCTTGTCTTCTTACACTAACCTTGCTGTTTCTTCAAAAACAATACTTCATCTCCAATTCTGCCATTTCCTGGCCTGGCTCCCCAACTCCCACCCCAACCCCAATGCCTGGTGTATTCCCCCTCCCCATCTCGGCCTCTTGGCTTTCCTGACCTCCTTAAAGTCTCAGTTCAAATACCACCATCTGCAAGAAGCCTTGCCCTCTCCCCCTCAGTGCCTTCTTCCCAAAATTACACTGAGTGTAACTTACTCGTACATAGTTATTTGTATGTTGTCTCTTCTATTAGAAAGTGAACTTCTTGAAGTCAGAAGCCATCCCTTTGTCTCTCTTTATACCCCCAGTGAATGCCTACCTCAGTGCCTGTCACATAAGCACTTAATAAATGCTTGTAGACTGTCTGGATTCTGGACTTAGAAATTCTGACACTAGAATTAAATGTGTATATGGAGATAGAGTGCTTATCAAACGTGCACAAAAAGTATTGAACCAGCTGCAAATAATAATTGTAGAAACCCCCACTATTACAAACTTAGTAATTTTTCACAAAAATGATCCATTTGACATATGCATAAGAAATAAAGAAACCCTCAGCACTTAAAGCAAAAAAAAAAAAAAACAGTTTAGAAACAAAGAAAAAAAAATGCAGTTGTTCTAGGTCCCCTTCCAAATCTATCTGAACTTCTGTTATTTTGGGCTTTTTAGAAAAAAACAAAACAAAACAAAATAATGTTTCCTAAGGTTAAATGCAAAGTCCTAGCTTTGGAATCTAAAAATTTAATGGTGTTTTATTCATATATAGATACTATATGCTCAATACTAGTTGATAGTGATATCTGATAATCTGAAAAACTAATGTGGTTTTAGACTGTATTAATAGGTAATTTAGGCTACATTAAAAGTATGGTTTACAGAGCAAGGGAGGTGAGATTTCTGCTGCATTCGAGGAGGCATCTGGGTGGTGGAGTGGCTTGGTCTTGGGCATCAAAAACAGGCCACTTCAGTTCCTTCCTCATATCCCTTTGTGACCCAAGGCAGATCACTTAACCTCTTTGACTCAGTTTTTTCATCTGTAAAATAGGAATAATCATAGCACTGGGTTCCTCACTGGGTTGTTGTAAGGCTCAGATGAGATAACATATATAGGAGGCATTGTAAAACTTAAAGTGCTATTATTGTTGGCAGAGAAGGAGTGCAGCAGATAGAGCTGGTGTCTGGAATCAGAGAAACCTGAATTCAAGTGTAGCTTCAAACACTTCCTAGCTGTGTGGCCCTAGGCAAGTTACTTAACTTCTGTTGGCCTGAGTTTCCTCCATTGTAAAATGGAGATGATCATAACACCTTCCTCCCAAGGTAGTTGTGAGGATCACATAGGAGTAATGTTTGTTAAAAGCCCTTAGCAAAGTGCCTGGCATATAGAAAGCAGTTCATTTATTTATATGAACCTACGAATTATATATGTGCATTTATACATACATGTGTGTATATATGCATATGTGTGTAGATAAAGACACAAATATTCTCTTTCTTTCCCTTCTCTTCCCCCTCTCCCATGATTATTTTGTTATCTGGAGTGTCATGTCCAGTTTGGGATGCCATAATTTAGAAGGGACATTAATAAATTAGAACATCTCCACAGGAAGTGTGACTGGTTTAGTAAACAGTGCCTAGAAATCTAAGAGTACCATGCCCTGATTGGTGAAAGAATCCCCTACATCCCCAAGTTCATTAATAATGAAAATACATCCAAGCCAAGTTCTCTAAGACGAGCCCACATGAGGATTGGTCGTGGGATCTAGGAATGTTTAGTCTAGATAAGGGAAGACTTGAGGGGTGGGGGCATGAGAGCAGCATTCAGATATTTAATAGGTTGTCAAGTTGAAGAGAATTAACCTTTCTCTACTTGGCCCTGGAGGACAGTACTAGGTCTAGTGGATGAACCTGAAGATAGATTTGGGGTTAACATAAGAAAACATTCTTAACCGTTAGAGCTGAACCAAAAATGGAATGGGCTGCCTTGGGGCAGGGAGTCCTCTTTTCCTGAGGGGTCTTCTGGCTGAGGCTGGAAGAGCCCTTCTCAGAGGTCTTATAAATGGGATTCATTCATGGGGTGGTTATGTGGCACAGTGAATAGAATACCAGCCCTGGAGTTAGGAAGACCTGAGTTCAAATTCGGCCTCAGACACTTAACACTAGCCATGTGACCTTGGGCAAGTCACTGAACCCCAATTGCCTGCTTTCCCCCCTCCAAAAAGACCCAAAAAAAAAAATGGGATTCATTCAGTGTGTGGGAGGAGAAAGGTTCCTCACTTCCCTGTAATCCATGATTTTCTGATCATCCACTTCCCCCAATCCCCCACCCCCATCATCTAAGGCAAAAGAATGCACAAGGCAAAGAGAACTTTTTATTTGCATTCAAGACAATACTTTGAGAAAATGGAAACAGTTAGAATTTTGGGATGCAAGTTGTTATCAGATTCACACGTGAAGCTAATGAATTTTCCTTCCCTTTCTTTTACTCACATCTGGTAAGCAAGCTCCTAACCTTTATTTAGCATCAGCATTAGCATGTGTGCTTTCAGGCACACGCGCGCATGCACACACACACACACACACAAACACACATGCACTCTTTCTCTTTCAGAAAGTTCTGTTTACCAAGAACCACTTTTTTAAATCTCATTTTTGAAAGTTTGGGTTCTATAGTCTTTGCTTTATGTTAGTGCCCTTGGGCCAGAAAATATACTTTATCCAGATGATCAATGACCCTAGGAGCAAAACTCTGGGATGGCTTTATCTTAGTTGACTTCAGAAGAATGAGAAATCCTCTAAGCCAGACAGACAGTCTGATATAGAGCTTCTTGGAAGCTTGTACTTTTAATTCACTTAGATTGTAAACTCCTTGAGGTCAGGAAATGTCTTTTGCCTTTTTTTTTTTTTTTTTTTTTTGCTTCCCCAGAAATTAGCACTGGGCCTGGCACATATTAGATACTTAAGAAACGTTTATTGAAAGAATAAATTTGGGTGTAGGTGAGAGATGCCTTCCCCACTTAGGAGGGTGTGCTTTTAAGCTTTGACTAGGACTAGAGATTTGAGAGCTGGAGGAAATAAATCATAAATCTTCTAGTCCAGCCCCCTAACTTTTACAGATAGAGTGAGCCCAGAGAGGTTACATAATCTGTCCAAGGTCACATGACTGAATGACTGAGCCTGCATTCAGTTCAACATAATTCAATAAGCATTTATTAATTGTTATTTTGTGTCAAGCCGTGGGGATACAATGACAAAAGACAGAATACCTCCTCTCCTCAAAGAGCTTTCCTTTTACCAGGAGGGCAAACAACATGTGAACAGATAAGTGCAAAATATTTAGAAAGTAGATGCAACATAATTAATACCAAGGAGCAGGGAGAGAATTAATGGGAGGAGACAGGAGAATCAGCAAGAGGCCGTGTGTAGGAGGTAACATTTGTTCAGCTCAGCAAGGGGTACCAGGAGGCTGAGTGAGGTAGGAGAGAAGGGATTCGAGGCACGGATGTTGCTGTTGCCTCCACCAAGGCAGGAAGATGGAAGATGGGATGTTAGTTATGTGTGGGGAAAACCGAAAGTAAGCAGGTTTGGAGGAAACATGGACTGCATGAGGGAGAGTCCTGTGTAATCACTAGGAAACAAAATAGGTTGGAGCCATGCTGTGAAGGGTGTTAAATGCCAATGGGTATTTTATTCCAGAGGAAGTAAGGAACCACTGACTTCTTGAATAGGCAAGCGTCCTGATTAGACCTGAGCTAATTTTCCAATTAGGGAATTCACTTCAATTCAGTAAATATTTATTAAACACTTACTATGTGCCAAGCACTGTGCTAAATGCTAGGAATACAAAAAGAAATAAAAGACAGTCCCTGCCCTCAAGGAACTTACAGTCTAATGGGGGAGACAGTGTGCAAACATGTCCAAAGCAAACTATGTACAGGAGAAATAAGGAATGATTAAGAGAGTGAACCCTGGAATTAAGAGGGGAAGGTGGATTTTAGTTGGGACTTAAAGGAGGCCAGCAAGGTCCTGGGCCTTGGTTTCTTCATATTATAGAATTAGGAGTTGGAATAGCTGACCTCTGAGATCCTTTAATGACTTAGTGAGAAACCCAGGGGAGTCACTACTCTGCTGATGTTCTCTACAGAAATTTCTTTGTCACAAAATATGAGATCATTGGTTTGGCAGTCATCTAAAGACAATTCAGACAACTTTTGCCCGCAGGACAGTGGAGATGAACATCTTGCTGGGGTCTCTATCTCTATTAGAATGGAGACTGCTCGTTTTCTACGGCTAAGCTATAGAACTCAGCCTTCCTTGAACTGTTGGCCATGCTTGACCCTGCCATATTGTATCCAGATGTTTTGCTGTAAATTATTTTGAAAGAATTATGCAATAATTCAAAGAACTGATTCCTAGCAGCATCAAGTAACTGACAAAGTTTTTTCTTTTAAAATCATTAGATATTTCTTTATTTGATCATTATATGGTCTCTACTTGGCATGTGAGATAATGGTGTCAAATTCCAGCAACTTTAAATGTCTTCACTCCCTTCCTTGTTGTCTAGTAGAATGGAAACTCCTTGAGGACAGGGACTATTTCCCTTGGATCTTTTCTTCCTTCCTCTCTTTCTTCCTTCCTTCCTTCTTTCCTTTCTTCCTTCCATCCTTCCTTCCTTTTCCTTCCTTCCTTCTTTCTTTCCTTCTTTCAATTTTCCCTCCCTTCTTCCTTCCCTAACCCCCAACACTGAGTCATTTAATCAGTCAGTAAACATTTATTAAGGCCCACTGGGTACCAGGCACTGTGCTAAGCTTTGGAAATATAAAGAAAAGTAAAAAACAATCCCCATGATCAAGGAGCTTATAGTCTGATGGGTGTAAACAAGTATGTACAAACAAATTATAGATAGCTTAAATTAGAGATAATCAAGGGGCAGGGCACTAGCATGAAGGGGAATCAGGAAGAGCTTCCTATGGATGGGGAATTTTTAATAAATGGGTATTGAATTAAATTTATGTGAACTGCAGCTAGAACCATTTTCTATAAAAGAATAATTTGCTTTTGAATAAAAGTAAGATATTATAGAAAAAAGTTTCTGAGCGTCTCAGAAGCTCTAAGGTGGTCTCATCAGTAAGATACACATGATTGTTTTTCTTGCCAGTGATTATTATCAGGGTCAATGTTGCGTAGCGAATGGAATACTTAGCTTAGAATAAGACCTAGATTCAAATCCTGCCTCTGACACTTCCTAGCTGCGGGACCTTAGTCCTTTAATCTTTCTAGGCCTCAAGCAACTCTCTCAGTCTCATGCACTAAATTACAGATGGATGGAAATCTGCATTAGTGAAGTGAATTCTCTTATTAGGAGTTTCCCCATAAAGGAAGAAATTACAGATCCGGCATGACATACTCTTATGTATTCTTATAATCTATAGCTGAGGCTGGTTTTGAGAGCAGATTTCTAAAACACTACCCCAAATGAACAAGGAACAGATTTGTGATTTAACCAGAGACTTTCAAACTTTTTTCTAGTCTCTTACCACACCGTATGTACCCCATATCAGTTTCCATTGCCCTTCAAATAAAAAGAAAAATGGTAGAATCTCTCTATTGTTCAGAAGGGTACAGTGATGATGATGATGGCCAGTGAAAGAAGTGTCTGGGGAGTCCTAGGAATGAGGAATCCAAAGGACATTCCATTTCCTACTTTTCCAGGGAAAATGCTTCTATCAGTTTGTTTACTGAGCCCAGAGCAGTAATGAATAAATGAATGAGCATTGGTTAAGGGCTTACTGTGTCAAGCACTATGCTGTTTGTATCCCTGGTGATATACATAGAAAAACAAGACAATCCCTGTCCTTAAGGAGCTTTCCTTCCAACAGATGGCATATATACAGAAGTTTTGGCCAAAGAGGAATGTTTTGAACAGAAAAAAAATGGTGGAAATGGTATTTGGAGTCATTTGGAAAAAAGAGAAGGATGGATTGTCTGGGCCCAGCTGTCTAGAGGGGGCTAAAGCAGAAGGAATTAACTCCCCCAGGGATGAGGGGCATTTTTTTCTAACTCCTGGCCAGATCAGATTTCTGGAATTGTATGGAAGATAGGGCAAATGAGGGAAAGACAACTTAGGGATCCAGGAAGGGGATGATTGAGTCAACTGGTGCTCTTGACAGAAACAGGAACTCAGAAGAAGGTGGGGGTGGAGTGATCTTATTTTGGAAGAAAGATGACAAGTTTTATTTCAAACATCGTGTTCCACATACCCTCAGAACACCTAAGTGGAGGTGTTTAGTAGGCAGTTGGAAATGCCTGCCTAGAAGATGATTGTCAACAGGAGCTCATTAATGCATCTGTGAATGAGTGAGTCAGGAAGTTCTGTTAACAGAATATCCTGTTCCCAAAGCTGTACCTAAACCCAGTGGAAATATATTTTTTTTTAAGTGCCTACTTTGTCCCCAGGATTGAGATGGAATAGCAGTAAAAAGGCTTATGTTTCAGCCTTTTGATCCGATAGAAATATGATTAAATGTTTAGTACTCCCTCCCTATGGTTTTGTCTGCCTTAGTCACTCATAAACGTTTTATGCATGTCTTCTTCTAGACTTCTCTGGCCTCCCCCATTCATAGGAGTGAATGTCCCTTCCTTCACCTGTGGTAATTATTGTCTACATAATTCATGTGCTGCCATGTGACAGCTATTATTTTTTGAGCCGCGATTTGAATCGCAAAGACATAAATATATTTTCCCCCAGACAGATTATAAGCCCCTGAAAGGCAGGGCCATGGCTATTGTGGCTTTGTACCCCACATAGTACAACACTCTGCGTGTAGAAGACCCTTAATAAAAAAATATATCAATTCGAAAAGGACTAAGGGGATAAACACCTTTTACAATTCTTTACATTTTGGACTTTCAATAATAAAAGTTCATTGAGGATTGACTGTTAAAGAAGAAATCCCCTTTATTTTCACCATCAGCCTTCTGTGTTGCTGTTCATTTGTTTGGAACAAGGGTCCAGGGAGTCGCAGAACCTTGTTGATTTGTATTGCCTGTCAATTTAATATGACTTCTTGACCTTTGGACCAAGGTCAAGTAAGAATGCCAAGTGGTCCCTCACTACAGCAAGGCAATCCATTCATTCTTCCTTTTGACTCTATTACACTCCCTATAATGACTTCCAGATTTTCTCATTTTTTCCTCAAGCCTCCCACACCAATTCTCTCCTTCCTCCCTTTCAATGGACAGCCTTGCCTCATACTTCACTGCTACAAGAGGTCATTTGTCACGAACTTCACCAGTCCCCTAATCTACACCTCAGAACCCCTCCACATTGCCTCCTGTTGTCCAATCTCTTATGAAGAGATGGGCCTTCTCTCATTGAGGCCAGCCTCTCTACTAGTGCCTTTGATCTCATCAATCATCAAGCATTTATTAAAAGATAGCTATATTCTAGCCACTGTGTTAAGTACTGGAGTTACAAAGGAAAGGAAAAACAAGTCCTTACTCTTAATATTCTCCTCTCCTCTTTGACATTTCAATGTCCTCCTGTTATTTTCTGCTCTCTCTCCTCTATCTCTTTTTCCCAGTGTCTCTCTCTCTCTCGTCTGACATCTGTCTCTTCTTCTCTTCCTTGTTTCTTCTCTTCTTTTCCTTGAAGCCTTTCTAGATTCCCACAGTCATTAGATTATCACCTGCTTACAGGTTGTATCATCTAGTAGAATGTGCATCTAGTAGAATTAAGATCTGTAAAGTCAGGGACCTTTCTTCATTTTGTCTTTGTATTGTTTATGGTTTAGTATTTTTCAGTCTTATTTGATTTTTCATGATCCCATTTGGGGTTTTCTTGGCAAAGATACTGGAGTGGTTTGCTGTTTCCTTCTCCAGCTCATTTTACTGATGGGGAAACTGAGGCAAACCAGGTTAAGTGACTTGCCCAGGGTCACACAGCTAATAAGTGTCTGAGGACAGATTTGAACTCAGGTATTTCTGACTGCAGGCCCAGGGCTCTATCCACATCACTACTTAGCTTTTCATTGCCTTTGTATCCCTAGCACTCAGTCCCAGGACTTTGCTTACACTAGGGGTGAGTCTGCTTAGAAATGGTGATGGGAGCAAAGTGACTCTTAAACTGCCTTTTTAAAAACCTCTCTTTTATGTAAAAATAGAAGTATGTTTTTGTTCGATGTGTCTGAATAAAAATAAAAACCTGTGGGGGGTAAAATGAGTTCCTAAAGAGACTTGTTGGCCAGCATAGTTCCTAAATGTTCCAGGTTGGAGGTAAACTGTAAGATGGGTGTGGGGAAGCTTGTTACATGGAGCCAGAGGGAACAGAGCGTGACAGGAGTCAATCAGGCTTCCCCCTGCCCCTGGGCTTATCGTAAATACCATCAGATTGTAATGTCTATTATTATCCAGAGTGGTTCCACAGGACTGCTGCTTTTCAAGTAATCCTTGCTTCGTGGAGCCAAAAGCATTCATTTGAATGTGATTTTAAAAGCATGTTAAAAATCCTCTTTTAGAAGCTCAACATAAAAAACAGAACATTCTGTAACCCACTTTATGGTAGCTACAGAGTAGAGATTTATCATCTTTTAAATTTGCAGTATCTTCCCCTCCCCCCCCCCCACCTTGAGGACTCTGCCCTTGGCTGTGTCTAGTAGGAAAGAAACAAGAATTTATTAAGAACCTACTGTGTGCCAGGTAGTGTGCTAAGCTTTATCAACGTCCCATTTGATCCTCAGAATAACCCTGGAAAGTAGGTTCTATTATGATCCCCATTTTACAGATAAGAAAACCAAGGCAGACAGAGGTTAAATGACTTGCCCAAGGTCACATAGCTAGTAAATATCTAGGCTGGATTTGAACTCAAGTCTTCTGACTAAAGGCCTGGTACTCTATTTATTGTGCCACCTAGCTAACCCATAGTTTACATATATTATTTCACTTGATCCTCACAACAACCCTGTGAGATATAGACTATTATTATCCCCATTTTACAGATGGAGAAACTGAGGCTAAATGAAATGACTTCCAGGATCACACAGGAGATAAGTGTCTAAGGCAAGATTTGAATTCAGGTCTTTGTCTCCAAGTCCAGTACTCTATCTATTATGCCAAGTTTCCTCTCCATAGTCAGGAGCAAAGGGGGAGAAAAGGAAATGGGAGAACGTGGGAGGAAAGAGAAAAGAGTGAGGAAATGCAGTGGTTAGGAAACATTTATTATGTACCTATTACATGCCAGGTGTTGTGCTAAATATTGAGGATACAAAGTAAGATAAAGACAGTTCCTGCCCTCCAGGAGCTTATAGTTTAATGGAAGTCAACACACAAAAACAAATTGAAAAGGATGGGAGAGAGAGATAGCAGGAGTGGGCATGGTGGAGAAGACAAAGAGGGCCAAAATGGGGGCAGCTGGGCGGCAGATGAGATGTTAGTCCTGTTCTCTTCCTCAAATGGAGGAGCTTATGGTGCTACCTCCATTTAGAGGGGCAGAGGGGAACAAGGCTGAATGGATCTTGCAAGATGATGAGATTTCCCAATGATGAAGTACCCGGAGGCATGGTAGAGAAAGCAAAGGAAGTCCAAATTGAGTTCACCAGGTTAGAAATGAGATTCTGAGGAAAGGAAGAGATAAAGGGAAAAATGAAGAAAAAAAAAAAAAGGAAAAAAGAGCACTTCTGTCCTCAGCTCACTATTCTCTAGGGGTCCTCTTACATCCAGGATCAAATGTTTTCTTATCCTAGCCCCATCCTTTCTTTGCAGCTTTCACATACCTTATGGTCCAGCCAAACTGGTCTTCCTATGACTCATTCAAGATGTTCCATTTACTACCTTCCTGCCTGTTCATAAGCAGCTCCTCCCCATGTTCTCACACTTTTCTCACCCCTGCATCTTAGAATCCCAAGGGTCCTTAAAGACACAACTCAGGTGCCACTGTCTGTCGTAGTTCAGTTGTATCCAACTCTTTGTGACCTCATGTGGGGTTTTCTCGGCAAACATACTGGGGTGCTTTGCCATTTCCTTTTCCAGCTCATTTTAGAGATGAGAAACTGAGGCTAATGGGGTTAAGTGACTTGCCCAGAGTCACACAGCCAGTAAGTGTCTAAGACTGGATTTAAATTCATTTCTTCCTAACTCCAGACTAGGCAATCTATCCACTGTGCCACCCACTTGCCAATATCTACAGGAAGCCTTTCTTGATTCTCCCAGTTCTTGGGGCTTTCTCCAAAAGAATTTTTTTTCTTTTCTTTTTCTCTCTTTTATTTAAATTTTATTATAGTTTACATCATTCATTTCCACAAGATTTTGAGTTACATATTTTCTCCCCCTCTTTCCCCCACCCACCACCCCAAAACAGCCATCCCAGTGTGTCCC
>CM053590.1:31415120-31478765 GCA_028646515.1 Pseudochirops corinnae
CTGACTTTAGTGGGAGGTATCTGTGTGCGTTTTTGAAGTTCTAGGTTGGTCCAGAGTCCTATTCCATGGGTATTTGGGGGTGGCTATGTGAGAGCTGCGATATATTGCTGCTGCTACGCCGCCATCTTGGCTCCGCCCCCTCTGCAAATACTTTCACACTGTACAATTGTCTGGTTGTATAGAAGGGTTGTAACCAATGAGTGAACAATGGGAAAGAAGAAACAAAACCAAACATGGAAAAGAACGATAGCATGTAGATTGCTTCAGTCTCCATTTAACCTCTGTTCTTTCTACATCTTTCTCTGAATGTAGACATCTCCTTCCATCTTGAGACTTGTAGAGTTGTCTTATAACTGCATTGAGAAGAGTCCAATCTATCAAAGTTGATCTTCACATATATGATGTATCAATGATTGTGTACAAATTTTTCCTGGTCCTGCTCTTCTCGCTTAGCATCAGTTTGTATAAGGCTCTCCAGGTGAATATGAAGTCCATCTCCTTCCCATTTCTTATAGCACAATAGTATTCCATTATATTCATATTGTATTATGTTTCAATTACATTATGGACTGTTTGTTTTTTAACTAATAGTGGAGCTTTAGAATATTTACAGTTGAGTGAATGAGTAAAACAAAGCCTTTTCTAAAACCTGCCCTCATCTCAAGTAATTTCTTTGTGATCCTGTCTTCTTGGTTCCCAAACAACCTAATAGGAAGGGACCAACTTTATTTTCCTACCTTAGTTATATATTAGTATCTATTACCAAACAGATACATTACAGTAAACTTTGAATTTAAGGGTTTTTTTTATTTTTAACATACAGTAGTTTTGTGCAGTCATTATTTTGAAGACAGAATTCTAGAATTTAAACACCCCTTGAGGATCACATAACCCCATTTGCTTAATTTTACAGATGAGGAAACTGAAGTCCAGAAAGGTTAAGTGATTTGCTACGTCAGGTTAAGTGATTTATTATGTCCATGAGTAATGAGGAGCAGAGCTGGGACTAAGACTAGAACATTAGATCTCTCTCTCCAATCACGAATACTTAATGTAGAGGATTTCAAAGCATAATTTAAGAAATGCCTGATATATGCCTAGCATTATTCTAAGTAAAAAAGCTTCAATATGGTACACAGGCCAACAAGGAGTTTATAATTTCTTAAAGGAAAGTAAGAAATACAAAATGAAACAATTAGAAATAAGACATTTGCATACAAGTGTTAAGTGTCAGAAGCATGTCTACGAGTAGGCTAATAAATATTTCATGAATAACACATGGCTTCAGATGGCTCTTTAAAAAAATCCTATTAAAATTAGTCAACTTCCAGCTGAGAACAACACTATTATTGCATACCTGTCCTGGGCAGGGAGGTTGTAAAAATAAAACTGCCTACAGCATGAGCCAAAAGATAAGCTAAAGAAAGGAAGGTTCTTGTCCTAAGTAATAAAGTGCATACAAGCATACTGTCCTCTGCTGAAAACAGGTCTCTGAACTCAAAAGACCCCTAAAAAATTATGTGGAACTTCTCCAAACTCACTAGTATTTCTTGATATTGTTGTAAAGTAAACAGCATTAGCAACAATATGAAGACATACCATGATGGCTTAACTATACTGTCTTTAACATAACTCCTAAAGACACAGCTTCAACTCCTAGTGTAGAAAAGTTTCTAAAATTAAACAGAACCAATGAAAAAGCTGATAGGCCACTCGACTTTTTAATGGTTCGGGTCTTTGCAATTATTCAAATCTTTTAAAATAAAAAGTTAAATATTTAACAAAATCACATAAATACCAAGATTGGTATTTATTTTTTCCTGGATAATGTGACACGTATCAGAATTCCAAAGACAGAAGCACAAAATGTCACACTGGAGTTTCATCCTTTTAAGATAACTAACTCTACGGTCTTTAAAAGTGAGTTTATGTGTGCTCACATATGTAATTTTACCAATAGCAACTAAAGTTGGGACACCTTAAATGAAATCTGTATGAACATAATTTCCAATTTTTCAGAAAAGGTGAATCAAGCGTCATCAGTCAGTTTATGTAGTCTATAGAATAGGAGTAAGGGAAAATAAATGATGGCAAGTAAAATCCTTGATGAATATGGTTAAACAAAAATATTGGTCATATTTGGAGATGCATAAATAGGATGAGTATAGGCAAATCATTCTTTAAACCAAACATGATATCTGAAACTGTTTAACTTATCCAAGTAGGTAAGTCAGGAGCAAATTATTCAATTCTGAGGTTTTTGTTTTAGAAAAGGAGTCATGACCACAGTATTATTTTAGATCACAAACTTTCCACAAGAGCATTAAGTCGCTAAATCAGCAAGTTTCATTTTAAATCTAATTTTGCAATTTAGTAGCATAAAATGACACAATATACACTTAATACTAATCACATGTTATAAATATCAAAATAAGTCATCTACTGCTTTCCTCTACTAACAAAGAACAATTTAGGACACACATAAACTCCAACTTTATCCATCCCTTGTTTCCTAGGGGTGCTCTGAATACACCAAGTACTGAATAACTTTTAAGTGAATCCACACTTATGGATATATAATTGTTGAGAAAAGTTGTGTTTTGGTATGACTTTAGAAATCTGTTTTAACTATCTATTCTATCACACTCTAGAAAAAGAATATGAAGCTCACCTTAGGTTGATACAAATCACCAGATTAAAATAATTAAGTGCTCCCTCTAAAGCTTTCCTTAATCAAGGGCCATGATTAAGGGTTTAGGTTTCAAAAAACTTTCCTGTTGGAGGGGAAGCTGTATGAAAAGTATGAACAGAAAGAAGGTCATGTGTCAGGACAGATAAGCAAGCAAAGAAGGTATAAACAGAAATGTATCACAACACAAATAATTAAGATTGTGTGCTGTACAATTTGAAAGAAAAGAACTGTTAAAAATAAACTGACCAGGAGTAGCTAAGTGGTGCAGTGAATAGAGCACTGGCCCCGGAGTCAGGAGGAACTGAGTTCAAATCCAGCCTCAAACACTTAACCCCAATTGCCCTACCTTACCCCCTCAAAAAAAAAAAAAAAGTAAACTGACCAGATTAAGAGTTGCAAACATAAGTAACTGTGTTTCCACAGTACATTTTTCTTCAAGTGCTGACATTATCTTATAATTCTGTCATATAGCCCGTAAGTCAAGTACGTATTTTTCAGTCCCCTTGTCTAGCAATGAGGGCAGCTAGATGGTAAAGTGGACAGTGTGCCAGGTCTGGAGTCAGGAAGACTCATCTTCCTGAGTTCAAATCTGGTCTCAGACACTTACTAGCTGTGTAGCCCTGTACAAGTCACTTAACCCTGTTTGTATCAGTTTCCTCATTTGTAAAATGAGCTGGAGGAAATGGCAAATCACTCCAGTATCTCTGCCTAGAAAACCCCAAACAGGGTCACGAAAGAGTCAGACACAACTCAACAAATGTCTAGAAGTAAATCTGTTCTATAAGTGAATATAGATAAACTACACTTCCATATTCGTCTTAATTTTTTATCATCCCATTCTCCACTCAATGACAAAACTGCTAGGATAATCTTTGAACTTTTCTTAACAAGCCATATTTCTATGTACCCATTAAGGGGTTTTCTGTGAAGGCAAGAGCAAACAGCTTTAAGAAGTTGTTTGAAATGTTGAAGGACCACACAAGCCCTGAGAATCATCTAAGTCTTCAAATGTAAGGGGGCAGGGGGAGAGAATAGAGAAGACCTGTGATTTTACTGGTATCTACCAATGAAGATATGAAACCACTTTACAGCATAACAGTTTTAGGAAAATGCTCAGGGCACTGAGAAATTCAATGACTCGCTGACAGCTAATGCCTGTCAGAAGAACCTAAACCAAGGTCAGCAAGACCTTGGGGTCCAACGTGTCTCCTCCTCCTTCCCCCTTCCTTTCTCCTCTAACGCCTCCTTAGTCCAGGCGCCCAGAACCTAGGAGGGAGCCTCACAGCTCCCACAGCTTGGATGAGATGGAAGCCAACAACTCTGGTAGGATGGAAAATGCACCACCAGGGCTTATCATTAGCGCCTCCTGGCTCTGGAGAGTCTCAGCACTGTCACCTGATATGCTGGTAAGTTTTAGGTCCCCTGGGCAACCTCAGCGTTTCTAGACCTTCCCATCCACCCTACAAATGACCTTTCTTTTATATGTAGTTTCCCCCCATTAGTGTGAGGGAGACAATTCTCCCTGAAGAGCAAGCATTAATTTAACTCTTCTATTTGTGCCTAGTGCTTAGCACGTAATAAACTTTCTCAATTATACTATACTGCCTCCCATACTTATTTTTTTTAAAATTAAATGACCTTTGAGATTAAAAGTTTAGTGCTTAATTTTAGTGCTAAAAGTTATGACAATACATACTCTAAAACTACATAAACATACATTTCAAACGTTTAGCTGAATATTTGTTTAAATAAGAAAATTCATTCAAAAAAAGACAAAAACCTTGGGTTTTTCAGAATTCCTTGCAGCACAGTATGAGAAACACTGATCTAGACTAAAGTTTTTTTTTTTAAACTATTTTGTGAGAGATTGCTAGGGACATATATTTAGAAAGTGTAAAGTTTTAAGTATTTCCTGATATTATGTAAACTTAAATTATAAATAAATTTCCTTTTTTTTTTGGAAGGGAGAAGGCAAGGCAATTGGGGTTAAATTAAATTTTCTTTCTGAATTCAAGTTCTCTTCTATTTCCATTCAACATCTCTTCACAGAGTAGCGCATCTGATCCTAATTTAAAAAAAAAGCAAACACTATCACCTGAAAATATAAAAATTACATTTATATATAACTTTAATATGAAAGAACACTGTAGAAAAGAAAAATATTCTGTTAGCTGCAATCTTTCTCCAATGAGAAAGGATTCTATTCTAATGTCCAGTAATTCAGTGGAAGGACACTGGTTTAAAGTCTATACCTATAGAACACAATTTCTGGTAGGACATGCACAAAGCGCAAAGTTGAGACTACTAGATCAATTATATAATGCAGTATCTCTGTCCCCTAAAGATAAGACCACCCTGGTTCAGAGAGGTTCATAACCAGATTAACTTCAGAGTAAAGAAATTCTAGCCAAGAATTTCATAATCATTTTCTAGGTTACAGAAGAGCTTCAGTCTGTATCAGTGGAAGTGATATTCACACATTAATAAAGTTACAGATCACCAAAATATTAAACAAACAGCAACCTAACTACCTAATTACTAATTACCTAAATACCCAATCCTGCCCAATGCCAATTACTACAACATGGTATAAATTCATTCCTGAAGTCAAGAACATGATGAAGTTTTGTGTTTTGTTTTTAAATAACGTATTTAGTAATTTTAATACTTTAAGTAGGAAGAAAAGCTTGGTATTACAGATCTTAAACTGTACTTCAAACCAGTAATTCCCAGAACTATCTAATATTCTACAAAAATCAGAAAAGATCTTCTAAACAGATTAGGACAAGTAAGACCTACAAACAAATGTGCTCTGCAGTCTTATAGTGTCTATCAATCCTAACTAGATAAACGACTAAGGGGACTAGGGGGAAGAACTGAGGATTCACTTAACAATAACTGAGAAAACTGAAAATAAGTTTAGTCAAAAATTGGTTTTGAGTAACAACTTTTAAGTCACATCACAATAAATTAATCAATTCTAAATGAATAATTTTTCCAAAGTAACACTATAAAAAATTTAATGACAAAAGGATGAAATGCACATATACAACACAATTACAGATGGGGATGAATTCATGACCAAAGGATAAACAGGACAAATTAAACACCTGAATATTTTTTAAAAAAAGCAAAAACTTCTGAACAAGTAAAATCAATGCAGATGAGATCAGCAGATATGGATTAGGAAAAAAAAAATGGACCACAAAATATATGGCAAATAAATAATTTTGATCAAAGTTTGGCATCCAGATAGATAAGATTAATAAGAGTCTTTCCCCAACATGATAAGTAGAAAACAATTTAGAATTATACAATAAAAGTTACTAAACTGTTCATACTGCTTGACCTAGAATTCCTACTACAGGGTCAATAGCCAAAGGAAGTCACCGACAGCAAGAAAATATATTTATAGAAGCAATTATTTGTAAAAACAAAAAGAAATAAAACAAAATGCACCCACCAATTGGAGAAAGGCTCAACATACGTAAAGGGCTTTGTAAAGTTTATAGCACTATTTAAATGTGTGGTGGTGGTGGTGGTTGGTAGTAGTAGTAGTAGTGATGGTGGTAGCAGTAGTCGTGGTGGTGGTGATGATAGTAGTAGTAGCAGTAGTAGTAGTAATAGTAATAGTAGTAGTATATTCATGTAATAGACTATTATTATGTCATAAAAAAATGATAAATATGAAGGAATCATGCATCTATTCATTCCAAAGAGCCCATCAATACATAGAAAGAAAAAGAAACTATCCTTGGTCTCAAAGAGCCTACATATCATTGGAGAGAAGCAATATGAACAATGATGAAATACAGATCATACAGACAGACATTTTTGGTGGGGTCAGAGGAAATGGGCAACCGGAGGAGGATCAGGATAACTCAAGACCCTAAGCCTGAACCTTCTAAAAAGCAGTACATTCCAGGAATACAGAAGAGCCTGTACAAAAGGATAGAAATGGAAGATGGATTATGTGTTGGGGGGGGGAGGGGGCAACAAGTAGGTCACTTTACTTGGAAATGTTGAGGGCAGAAGCAAAGTGAGAATAATATGCTTTTAAAAAAAAAAGAATAATATGCTTTAAAAAAAAAAAAGAATATGCCTAAAAGCAAGGTTTTGAATTGCACTAAGACTTTTCGGACACCCCCTTCAGGCTAGAGCCAGGATGTGACAAGTATTAAAGACCCGTGAGTAGAGTTTGTATTTTATCCTAGAAGGTACTTAAGAGACACTGGAGCTAAAAAGAAAACTAATGATGATGACAGCAGCAACAATGTTAACATGGAGACACAATAAAACTAGTGCTATTTTTAAAAATACATACTATAGAGATGACACTGGATGCAGGGAAGATCAACAGTCCCTCTCCACTACAAGGTTTTAACAATAGGTTATAATACTAAAGCATGTACAAAGTACAATCTGGTACGCAATCTAGAGAAGTCAAAAAAAGAAAAGAAGAACATATTTTTACTCTCCACACTATCAGAGAAAGAATGTCTTCCTCAGAAGAAAAAAAGAAAAAGGACCTAAAGAGGCAAAAGAAATTCTGGCTCATGTGGGTAGGTGGAATGATGTTAGAAAAGGATGTTTTTTAAATGAGGAACATGATGAATACAAAGAAACATGGAAAGATTTAGACTTATATGAACTAATGCAAAATGAAGTAAGCAGAGACAGGAAAACAATACAGACAATGACTACAACAATGCAAATGAATGAAAACAGAAAATAATCAAAAATGAATATTAATAAATACAAAGCACAAGCCTGACCCCAAAAAGATATGAGAGGGCTATTTCCCCCACTCCTTTGCAGGGAGAGGCGGGTATCCCCCATAGGTACAGAACACTGCAGATAACCTAAGGAAATTTATTCCCTATGTATTGAGCAATTTTGCAGAAATATTTTCTCTTTCTTTTAAAAAATTCTAAGAGAAGGATCACTGGGGAAGTTAGGAGGAAAAACGGAGGGGAAAGTCTAGGCAACGAAAAAAAGGCAATAAAAATCTATTTTCTTTTTTTAAAAAGGAATCAAAAGACCATTGAACATTTGGAGCTTTATAATACGTTTAAAAAAAAAAAAGAGGCTCTTTCTGCAGAAGAGAAAAAAGAATTTCTGGACAAAGTAGGCTCCTATGTTCCAAGGAATGATAATGTGGATCCTTAGGTGATACTAGTAAGATGTCATCCAAAAATGACCAGAGGAAGTAGAAAAGTAGAAGTGGTTGGCGAATCCCTACTGAGGAAGCTGTGACAATTAAGAGGCCTGTGGTCTTCTGGGTCATGTATCTAGGACAAAAGAGAATGTCCCAAGAAGTGTCAAACTTGATAACTACTACACAATTGTGGCAATGAATGCCAGTTTCGAAAAGGGGAAAATATTTTTTCAATGTTTCAAAAAAGGATAGTGACTGTGATCTGCAAACTAAAGTCCAGTGAATTTAAATTTTTTCACAATAAAATTTTAAAACTTATAATTAAAGGGTCCCCAAAGTTTTGTTCTGATGCTTCATTATTAGAATATAAGCTCTGGTAGATGATACCATGCAGAAAAGGTTTTTCAAATAAGGTCCTGGCAAAAGACCATCTTTGCTTTTGCTTTTTTGAAGGCCATACTGCCATGTTAACTCATGAAACAGATAAAAACACAAAACAGCACTCAGCTGAGTTTTAAACTTCCACCGTGACCATGTTAGAGTGGGAGACAAGGAAGAAGGAGGTGTTCATCATGACTTGGCTACCTTCTCACCCTGGAACTTCCCCCAGTACTCAGAGTCTTCTCATTCTAGTATATGCTTTCTGGGCCCTTTCTTCTACGAACAGTTCCTTCCAGGGGCCTCCATTTTGGGATCCGGCTCAGGTAGCCCACACGTCATTCCCCTCTCTGCTGTGCCTCCAACTCTCTGGGTTTTGCTCCATTTGAGTACTTTCTCCCCACACTTCTCGGCTTCCTTTACAATCTGTCCTTCCCCCATCAGAAAGTATCCCTTGAGGGTAGTGTCTATCTTTTTGTTTATATTTGTATCCGGAGGGCTTAGCTTAGTGCCTAACATATGTTAAGTGTTTAATAAATTGTTGCTTCCCCCCCCTGCTTGGACTTAACAATTTTTCTGAAAGGGTAAACTCATCCATCTATATACATTTATTTAGATACTGGCATACTACTTGTGAACTCCACTGTTTACTAATTAACAGGTGGATACATAATCAGAGGAAGCGAATCTCAAGGACTGTGACATTCTCTACATAAATGAAATCAAATAATAGTTGCAACAGAAAGAAGGAATGATGGTTTAAGCATAGAGAAGCTAATAAAAGAGTTGAGTTTTATTCTGATTCCAATGAGAAACATCATTTTAAAGAACACTTGACATTTGATCATATTATGTTGTAGTGTTCATGCAAAGTATGTGCAAAAAGAACACTGTTAAAACTGCAAAGGACAAGATATGAAAAATTCAAAGAGTTCAACATGACCCCTCCAAACTAAAACAATACATACTTTGATACTTGATAATTTTAATGCAAAGATGGGACAGAGATAAGGATGTTGAAAATATGCTGGAAAATGATTCTGGAGTGATACAGAAGCATCATATTCATACACTGTTAATACTTTGAAAAAAGTACTGTAAAGTGCTAGGCATTTTGAGCATCAAATATCACATCATAGAAAGAGTAACAGTAGTCACAGTAATTCTGGGACAAAATTTAGAAATAAACTCACAGATATCCTTTAATGTCTAAGAACAAATGCACCAAGTGCAGGTATAAAACAGGGTGAAACTAGCTAGATACCTTAAAGCAAGGAGGCAAATATTAACTCATACATATCAACAAGTGTTAGTGGGATGGAACAAACTTAGGACTGGAATACTGCTCTGCAGGGAAGGACCTGATTCAAACTTAATAAAAAGTAAAGGGAAATCAGCACTGTATATTTAAGCATATGTATTCATGAGGAAATAACAGACATCCTGAGGAGAAATCACAGAACACTTTTGAGTGAGGTAAAAAGAGAAGTGACATTGCTATAAAGATGTTCACGAAATAGATCACAAACCTGGCACCTATGACTCATACATAGGGATGACTTCAGTTATCTAGATATCTGTTGAAACTTTCTCTGTACTAAAAACAAAGCATTTAATAATATGCAACTTGCTTTAATTTCATAATTTCTTCCTTCAAAAGGTGAAATAGACAACTGTTGTGCTGGACCTAAGTTTGACCAACAAAGAGGAATGATTTTCCTAAATCAGACCCATCAGATTTAGAGTTGGAAGGAACATGAACAGCCAGTCATTCACATCCAAAAGGAATCACTATGACAATATTTAGCGAATTCAGCCCCTAATTAAAGATCTCCAAGCAGGAGGAACACTACACCACCTCTTCGGGAAAGCCATTCCACTTGTGGTTTCTAATTGTAATTAAGTTTTTTCTGAGTACCACTAAATGTACCATTTCCCAATATCCTTTCTCTTTTTCTCCTGGTTCTGCTCTCAAACCAAACAAAGAGAAGTTCTATTGGTCTTCTACCTAAAAGCCCTTCAAATACTTGAATACAGTTATGCTGTCCCTTCTGAGTCCTGATAGCAAGTGACCATTCCATATCTGATAAAGCAAGAAAAAAAGGTCAGGCATTATCCAAAATTTACCCTAGATTTTGGGAGAATCAATCTGAAAGACTTTAGAGTAAGCATGAGGAGGATCTGATGGCCTAATATTTTACAGAAGTCATCCCAGGTTGAATAAGAAGTTCTGAAAACGCAATTCTGAAGACACAAGAATCTAAATGAATAGAGAGAGGAGCTACTACCTAAGGAGACCAATCTACACTGGTCTTAACAATTCAATGATCAAATTAGATTTTTAAAAGACAATTATAGAGAGTGGAATGGAATTACAGAGCAACAGAAAGTAACTGAGGATCCATACAAAGGAATAATAACATGGTCTTTTGAGAATTGTCAAGTTTAGTTGTTGTGTAGTCAGTTAGTTTCACAAGAGAAAGATAATGGAAGAGGACCAGTGTTAAAGGTGGAGAGAATAATAATAACCAGCGATAATGAAAAAGCTAAAATGCTCAACACCTATTTTGCTTCTGTTTTCTTTTTAAAGGAGGTTTGTCTGTCTTTGCACTGGGAAAAATAAGACAAAAACGGTTAGCAGGGAATGGAAAACCAAGATAAACGAGCTTGTCAGGAATCATCAACCCGCTCTCTGTAAGTCCAAGTCTTAAAGCAAGAATAAATGAAATTTCAATATGATAAAAGAACCAGGAGATAGAAACACTAAATCAGTATAAATAATCTAAAATAAAAAATCTCGAGGATGGAAGAGATATCTCAGGATAAGAAAAAAGCAAATGCCCTGCCAATTTTCAAAAAAAAAAAAAAGGCTTTCGGTCTTCGAACTATAGGCCAATGAGACTGATTACAAAATTCTAGAAAACATAAAAGAAACAGTAAGTATTAAAAGTGAGTATGCTTCAAAAACTAGAATAAAAAGAGAAATCAAATGGGGAAAAAAAATCTTTCTATCAAATATCTAAGAACATCTCACATCCAAGGTACATAAAAAACTAACACAAACACGTAAGGCCAAGAACCATTTCCCAATGAATAACTATTAAAGACCCATATAAAAGTTTGCTCCAAATCACTAATAAGAGAAACGTAAACCAAAACAACTCTGAGCTTACACCTCACACTTAAAAAAAATTGGCAAAGGTGACAAAAGACGAATAAATGAAAAAGCATTTAATAAGCATTTAATGTACACTGTGATAAGATGGGAGTGCACTCATTCTAACAGAGTGAGATAAAAGATATAGATGGCTTCAGCTGCAGATGCTTCGGTGTAACAGTGAAAAAGATGGCAAAGAATTCTATTTAATGCCATTTCCATTGATAAACATAAAGGCAAAAGTTGGAGCAGCTGAAGGAAGACAGGAATACACACACTTTTGGTGTACCCATGAACTGGTACAATTATTCTAAAAAAGAAATTTAGAATTGTGCTTTTAGAAAAATTCATCTTTTGACTCAGATCCCATTTTTAGGCATATACCCCAAAGAAGTCGAAGACAAAAAGAACAGTCCTATACACAACAAAAAAATTGCATGTTGCTGTTTAGTCATTTTCAGTCATGTCCAACTCTTCATGACGCTATGTGGGGTTTTCTTTGCAAAGACACTGAAATGGTTTGCCATTTCCTTCTCCAGCTCATTTTACAGATGAGTAAACTGAGGTAAACAGGATTAAGAGACCTGTCCAGGGTCCACAGCTAGTAAGTATCTGAGGTCTGTTTTGAACTCAGGAATATGAGTCTTCCTGACTCCAGGCCTTATACTCTATCCACTGCTATACTTCTTCTACTCAAAAAAATGGAAACAAAGTATATACCCATTGTTCAGGGAATGGCTAAATAAAACCATTATCATGAATGAATGGAAAATTACTGTGCCCTAAGAAATTAAGAAGAATTTGGTGACACAGGAGATTTGCAAGAACTGTGGCAGAGTGAGATAAGCAGAATTAGTAAAACACTAAACAAAATTTACAACAGAAATCCAAAGAACAAAAAAGAACACTGAACCAAATATAATTACAATGGCCAACCTCAGCCCCAAAGAGGACATAAGAAAATGAGCTACCCTCCCCTCTGCTTAAGAGGGGGGCACAGATAGCAGCTGGACTGTAGCTGTGAGATTCAGTTAATAGATTGCCTTCCTTTCTTTTTAAATAATTATGTTACAGCTGGACCCTCACTGCAGCAAGGTGATGTTTCTACATCTCCCTCATCTATCACTATCCTAAAAATCACAGAGGTGATTTGGACACCTTTTCATCTCCTCCCACTCACTCAGTGGCATATTCACCTTACGTTTCACTTAAAAAAAAAAAAAAAAAAACGTAGGCCCTTAGACCTTCCTCTCCTCTCTACTCTGTCATCCCACATCCATCAGAAATTTTCCTCAATAATCTCCTTCACACTCATCTCACTTGAAGAGATGGCCTCTTGATTCCCTTCTCTCTTCTCCAGCAGACTGTCTCTCTACCATTACTTCCACTTCCTTCTCTAATCTGCAATCTCTCCCTAGCTACAAATAGGTTCACAATCTTCCCCAGTTGATCCTACTATCCTCTCTATATCTTCTCTCCACCCCATTTTAGCTAAAAAACCTTATTAAATGACCTCATCATTAAACTGAACTGCCAAACCTAAAGCTCTTTTCTCAGTCTTCATCATTCTTGACCATCTCTACAGCCCCTGACACCATCAATCACTCTTCTCTTGGTTCTCTACCTACCTAATCTGACAGTTCCATTTTAGTCTCCTTTGTTAGATCTTCATCTAAGTCATGCCTACTAAAGAAGAGTTATCACACCCCAAAGCTCTGTCCTGGGACCGCTTCATTATCATCATTATTATTATTAGTGATTTCAACTTCCCATGAGTTTAATTATCTTTATGCACATGATATCCAGATATATATATATATACATCCAGCTCTAATCTCTGGGTTCCAGCCTCCCATCAACAACTACCTTCTGGATCTCTAGAACTGGATGTCCCACAAGCATCTCGGACTCAACATATCCAAAACAGAACTCATTAACTTTTCCCAAAAGCCATCCCTTCTTCCCAACTTTCCTATTACTATCAAGGGTAACTACCATCCTCCCCATCACCCTGGGTCCCAAATAGGTGTCACACTGGCCTCCTCACTCAGGCTAACCCTACATAACACACCATCTCTCCTGTAAGATGTGTAAGCCATCCCTTCCTCTTCACTGACTCAGGCTTGACCACTATGGAGGCCTCACACCCTGTTACATCAGCCTTCTGCTTGGTATCTCTGTATCAGACTCTCTCCATTCCAATTCACTCTCTTCTCAACTGCCAAAACACAGTTCTGACCATGTCACTGCCCTATCAATAAACTGGAGACACCTGTTACATTTAGAATTACATTTATAATTCTGACATTTAAATTCTTTTACAACCTCTTACATTTTTACTCCCTTCCACATACTCTATAATCCAAAGACACTGTTGCTGTTTCTTACACAAGGCCCTCTATTTCCCTACTCCATGCCTCTTTATTGGCTGTCCCCCCTGCCTGAAATGCTCTCTCTTCCCATTTTATCCTTCTGACTTCCTTCAAGACCCCATTCAAAGCTCACCTTCTGCAATAGGCTCTTTCCATCTCTGATTCAGTGGATATATTTGGAAAGGAATGTAATATGACATAAGGCACTAATATTTTTTAAATTACATGTAATGAAAAGCAGCAACTAAGAAGATATTCCATAAGTGAAAAAGATGAAAGATCAAGAATCGATAGAGCATTTATTATTAAGTGCCTACTAAGCTTGAGGTAATGTGATAAGCACTAGGTACACAAAAACAAAAATGAGTTAGTTGCTACCCAAGAAAAAGGCAAGATGGAAGAAGGATGAATTCATGTGATACAGGAGAAAAAGCACTGAGCTCAGATTGCAAAGATCTGGGATGAAGTTCCAGAAATTATACTTAACTCTCCAGATAGCCTTAGGTAAGTCACTTCACTGCTCTAGATCTCCCTTAACGTGTCTGTAAAATGAGGCTAATACTCAACTATATTTATTAAGTGCCTACTCTGTGCTGGGCACTGTGCCATGCCCTGGAACAGTCACACTACCTGGCTCACAGATGCTCTTGGAAAGAGATCTGTAAATCTTAAAGTACGATAGGGACACATCCCTAAAGTTATGATTAATCTGTTCTTTTTAAATGACTCAAAGTGAGCTTTTCATAAGTACAATGTTCAGAAAGCATTTAAATTAATAGTGCATAATTCTATTCCTTCATTTGACTCAGTAAATATATGGGCATATTTCTTCTTGACCTTAATATATAAAAATAAAAACTGACAAATGACAAATTAGAGAACGTTAAAGAACAAAAAAAGCCCTCCCTTAACAAGGAAACTCAAAATTTCCAAATAACAACCTATACTAAAGGATTAGAAAACTTGAGTTAATAAATACATAATTTGCATTAATTCTGTATGTACTGAAAAAGGTAATATGGTACAGTAGAAAAAGGAGTGGCAATAGGATCATAGGACCCAGGTTCTCTTGTCTTTGCTGTTTACTGCCTTGTGACTTTGGGTACATCCCTTTAGCTCTACTAGCCTCAATTTCCTTCAGTGTAATATGAAAGTCACTGTGCTAAACGCCCCCAGTCACCCCGTCTGATCTCACAACAACCCTGGAGGGAAGTGCTGTTATTATCCCAGTTTCACAAATGAGAAACCGAGGCACATAAAGATTAAAGAGGGGCTGCCGTTTGGCGTTTCTTAAAAGGCTGACAAAGTTCAACTGCAAAAATTAATCCTGTTCATTCCACAAAAAGATACGCGGTGAGATGACATCACAAGAGTAATTTCACAGAAGAGTTAAGTTTACTGCCCCGCCTGATTTAAGTCTTGGGGAACATGCCCGACAACGTCACATACAGCTTAATGACCTAACAGTAGGTTTGTTGAAAATACACTTTAACGGAGTTGCTTCAAAATTCTGCCAGTGGCGGGTGTTCCAGGAGGAGGGTGTGTACCATGTGATGATTATTATACCGTGCTAAAACCAACAGTGAAGCACACGGATAACAACATGCATCACTGGCACCCTTAAAAGTGACTTGATCTGTTGGTTCATTTGAGGATTCAGTAGAAGCACCAAGTACATCCGTTTTTAACTTGTCAACTAAAAGAGAGCACAGAGACCTTTACCTGCTTGCACTTCTTTCTAACTGTAGGACAGTGGCTTTGAAAATAATGAAGTCTACCAACTTCAAGACAGGCTCCATCAAAAACGGGAAAGAAATTAATATTGAGGGTGGCCCTTCTCCCCTATGTTCTGAGGGTCTGAATAACAGAAATGAAACTTGGTGATGCACTGACATGTCTCTGGGACTTTTCCACTGTTTGAGAAAAGTATGGAAAAAGGAAAGGAAAGAAAGGGATAAACATTTGTATAATGATTACTTTCTGACAGGCACTGTTTAAATAATTTACAAATATCTCATCTCATTTTAATCCTAACAACAACCCTATGAGGTAGGTGCTATTATTCCCAGAAACCAAGACAAACAGAGTTTATTAAGCAACTTGGCCAAGGTCACATAGCTAGTATGTATCTAAAGCTTCATTTGAACTCAGGTCTTACTGACTTTAAGACTAACATTCTATCCATAAGTCATATACTGCTTCTAGATAAGAGAAGTCTTTCAACCATCGGAAACAGAATTTTCAAAATGCTGCATTTTGCGTTCAGGAAAATAAGATTTCCAGGGCAAGCATAGAGAAAGAAAACTACAAACCATTTTCCCTGATGAATATTGATACAAAAATGTTAAAAGAATAGCAAAGAAATTATAGCAACATATCATAAAAAGGTTGGATTTATATCAGGAATACACGACTCATGCATTATTGGGAAAACTGTGTCATATATCAAAGAAAATACCTTATAGATAAAAAATACCTTATACATTTTGTATCAACAGATACAAAAAAAAAAAAACTTGACAAAACACAATGCCCATTTCTATGAAATACACTAGAAATCATAGGAATAAATGGAGTTTTTCTTAAAATGGTAAGCTTATCTGCAATTGGGATAACTAGAAGCTTTCCAATTAAGATCAGAAGTGAAGTAAGGATATCCAATATCACCATGTTTTCAATTTGTACTGGAAATGCTAGCTATTACACTAAGAAAAGAAAGTGAAGAAATAAGAAAAAAAAACAAGGAAACAAAACTATCACTTTTTGTAGATGATATGATCATATTTATAGAGAAGTCTAGAGATTCAACTTAAAACTAACTGAAACGATTACAAACTATAGAAAAGTTGCAGGATATATAAAATGAATCCAGACAAATCATCAGCATTTCTATATATTGCCAACAAAACGCAGCAGGAAGACATAGAGAGAAACTCCATTTAAAATAACTGCAGAAAGTATAAAATACTTAGAAGTTCACCTGCCAAGACACACAGAGGAACTATGTGAACACAATTACAAAATACTTATCACACAAATAAAGATAGATCTAAACAACTGAAGAAGTATTAATTGCTTGTGAGTGGACTAAGCCAATATAACAAAAATGACAATTCTACCTAAATTGCTTACTCAGTGCCATGTCAATCAAACTATCAAAGAGTTATTTTATAGAACTAGAAAAAAACAATAACAAAATTCATCTGGAAGAACAAAAAGTCAAGAATATCAAGGAAATCAATTTTTTTAAAAAAGGAAGGTGATCCAACAGTGCCAGATTTCAAGCTATGCTACAAAACAGTAATCATCAAAACAATCTGGTACTGATTAAGAAATAAAGTGGTCAATCAGTGAAACAGGTTAGGTATACAATATACAAAAATAAATTACCACATTAAACTAGTGCTTGATAAACCAAAAAAATCCAAGAAATTGTTTAGAGCAAGAACTTGTCATATGGCAAAAATCTCTGGGAAAATTAAAAATCAGTTTGGCAGAAACTAGGTCAACATCTCACATCAGATACCAAGTCAAGTTCAAAACATGTACATGATTTGGACATAAAAGATGATATCATAAGCAAATCAGGAGAACACAGAAAAAAAATTACCTGTTAGATTTATGGATAGAGGAAGAGTTCATGACCAAACAAGAGAAAGAGGACCACAGGAGATAAATTGAGTAATCTTGATTATACTAAATTAAAAAGGATTTGCACAAACAAAATCAATATAGCCAAAATTACATGGAAAGCAGGAAGCTGTTCTGATAAAAATCTCAGTTCCCAAATATATAGAGAACTAAGTCAAATTTTCAAAAATAAGAGCCATTGCCAGTTGATAAATGGTTGAAAGGATATGAACAGGCAATTTTCTGAAGAAATCAAAACTATCAATAGTCATATGAAAAAATGCTCTAAATCACTAATCATTGGAGAAATGCAAATTAAAACAACTCTAAGTTACCACCTCGCAATTGTGAAGTTGTGAACTGGTCCAATCATTCTGGAGAACAATTCAAAATTCTGTCCAAAAGTCTATAAAACTGTTAATACCCTCTGTCCGACCAATACTGCCAATAGGGTCTATGTCCCAAAGAAATCAAAGAAAAGGAAAAAGGATCTATATGTACAAAAATATTTATAGTAGCTTTTTGTGGTGGCAAAGAACTGGAAACAAGAGGATGTTCATCAACTAGGGAATGACAAAACAAGTCATGTAATATGATTGTGATGGAACACCACTGTGCAGTAAGAAATGAAGATGAAGGTTTAAAAAAAAACCCCTCCTAATACCTATATAAACTGATGCAAAGTGGAGTCAACAGAGCCAGGAGAACAATGTACATAGTAAGAACAATACTGTCATGATTATCAGCAGGGAAAGGCTTATTAGCAACTTTTATCAATGCAATGATCCATGACATCTCCAAAGGTCACCTCGAGAAAGAGACCTGATAGACTGGAGACTGAAAGCATATTTTTTCCTATTTATTTTTTTGCTTCTTTTTTTCACAACATGACTAATGCTAAAATGTTGTGCATGATTTCATATGTGTAACAGGTATATTTCTTGTCTTTTCAAAAGGTAGGGGAGGGAATGGAGGAAAAGAATTTGGAATTTAAAATAATTTTAAAAAAACAAAAAAGACTTCCAATTTTTCCAAACACAAGTCACTTTGGAAAATTACACACAACAATGTAATATTTGAAGCTATCCAAGTCTACTATTGTGCGTATTTCATAGATCAATGAAAAAAGTCTATTTGTAAAGCAATTATTCGGGGGACGGAGGGAGGGGGGTAAATACAAAGGGGAAGGAAATTGGAAAAGGATGTCATTTTATTCAACTCATAAAAATAATGTCCCTTTCCACCTATCACACAAAGGAATTATATGACTACTAACTACAAAACATTATAGAAACACAGATCTAACTAGAGATATTAACTGCTCATGGTTGAGCCAGGCCAAAATAATAAAAAGAACAATAAGAAATGAATCTGCATATTTAGTGTCATAACAAGAAATAATATTATTTTATAAAACTAGAAGTAACAATTAATCTAGAGGTTAAAATTTTTTTTTTTAAAAAAAGCAAAAATGGGGGGCAGCTAGGTAGTGCAGTGAATAGAGCACCAGCCCTGGAGTCAGGAGGACCTGAGTTCAAATCTGCCCTCAGACACTTAACACTTGCTAGCTGTGTGACCCTGGGCAAGTTACTTAACCCCAACTGCCCTGCCTTCTCCCCTCCAAAAAAAAAAGCAAAAATGAATAAGCCTACAGGGTCACTACATCACAGAGTATGTGAAGGTGAATAAGATGTAAGATTAGAAAGATCAGAAGCAGCAGGTTATGAGGTCGGAAAACTCGAACTGCAATTCAGAAGAGGAGGCTAGAGAATAGGCAGCATAGTATGTCCATGGCCAGGGCCAAATCAATAATAAAACTTTACTCAAAACAAAGCAAGCATTACTAGATTTCACATTATGCAATTCTGAAACAATCAAAAATATTTGATACTGATTAAGAAATGGAACAAGACTGCAAAGCAATACAACTTAGACTAACAACGTTCATTAAATCCAAGGATTACCAACTACTAGGACAAGCAATTCCTATATGACAAATATTGCTGGTAAAACTAGAAAGATTAAAACAGAAAAACAGAAAATTAAGTTTAGACTAAAATCTCACACCATATACCACAGTAATTTCCAAATGAACACAAAACTGAAATATAAAAGTACATAATAAACAAATCAAACGACTGAAAAAGAGATACCCTTAAAACTCTTAGATATATGTAAAGCTGTAGTTCTTAAACAAAGGAAAGAAATGTAAAAGATTAAATGTGCAATCTGGATGACATAAATTGAAAAGCTTTTGCACAAACAAAATCAAGTTGGGAATCAGAAGGGAAATGGTGGATCAAATTTCTCTAATAAAGAGCTGATATCCAAAATATATGTGGAATAGAGACAAATTTTAAAAAATGAAAGCCATTCCCTACCACATGAAGCACATGAATCATTTTCAAAAGAAAAAATGCAATTTTAAAAAAATAAGAAACTCAAAGGAGAGCTCACATACGAGAAGTAGATTTAAGCAACTCAGAAATTCCACCTTACATCCACCAAACTGGCAAAGACAATTTTTAAAAAGCAAAATAGCAAATGGTAGGAGCTATATGAGGACAATCACATTATGACTTCTCCGGCTACACTCATTTTGGATTTGATTTCACCATGCCCCCCAGTAAACTCATCACTGGGAAATACCATCTAGTAAAACCCAAAAAGCCTTAGTACATTCCCTCCAACAGTACCCTGGTTCCTCTGACTGGGAAGTAGTCATGAACTCCCCAACTTCTATTTAAGGAGAAGAGACTGAAGACATTTCATTTCCAAACCAGCTGCACTCATTCTGCACTTGACTTTACCATGCCATGACTAAGCTTTCGGCTTTCTTTTGTGTGTTGTCTTCCCCAATTAGATGGTAAGCTCCTTGAAAACAGGGCCTGTCTTCTTTTAATTTGTATTTCCAGCACTTAGCACAGTGCCTGGCACACAGTAAGTGCTTAATAAGCTATGCAATAAACTTCTAATCCAACAATACTATGACTAGATACAAACTCCAAAAAGGTAAAGATCCATATGCATAAAAATACTCATAGAAACAGTTTTTGCTGTAGAGCTGAAAACAAAGTGTATATCAACTGGGGAAGGAGTTGAACAAATTATCTGCATGAATTATTGAGATATTATTGCACTGTATGAAGTTAGAAAAAGAACAAATTCATAGAACTCTAAGACTTGTATCAACAGATGCATAATAAAGAAAGCAGAACTAGCACAACAATTACAATAATGGAAAGAAAAAGAGGACCTGAGTTCAAATCCAGCCTCAGAGACTTGACACACTAGCAGGTTAAGTAGGTCACTTAACCGCAACTGCCCTCCAATACCCCCCCCCCACAAAAAAAGAAAAGAAAAATATTTTCAAAGTATTAGCACTCTGATCAATGCAATAAGCAATAATGACTTCAGAAGACTGATGACGGACCATGATTCCCATCTCCTGACAAAGATGTGACGTAATGGACTAGAGGTGCAGAATGAATGAGCTATCAATTTTTCAGACACAGTATGTGAATGTGCTAATTTACTATACTTACTTGTTAAAGACAGGGGTTCTATGGAGGGTGAGGATGGGAGGGGGCTTACACTATGAAAGTGAAGAAATTGGTGGATGATAGTAATGGTCCCCCCAACAAGAAAAAAAAATGTCAATAAAACATTAAAGAACATAGAAGAAAATCCATAAAGAGACAAAGATAAATCAGGGCAATTTTGTTACTATCATGTTCAAGGTTTTAAAATGATGCTTTTTGTTGAACTAACTATAATTCCACATTATGGCTGAATCCTGTTGGGAACTTAACTTACAACAACAACAGTAATAGCAGTTAAATGTGGTACTGTGCTAATAAGCACTTATCAATTATCTCATCTCATCCTCTGAACACCCCTCATGGGTAGGGGCTATTATTAGATTTTGGATTTTAAAGTTGAAAAAACTAAGGCAAATAGAGATTAAGTGTAAAGGGTCACAAAGCTAGTAAATGAAGGTACATTTGAACTCAAGACATCCTGACTCCAGACCTGATACTCTATCCACTGCTGCACAAATATACACTTATCTATACAAAATTTTATTTTTATATATATACATATATATTTTTATATATATACATTAATGTATCAAACTTATAGGAACAGGGACTAGACCTGGATTTCAGTAGTAATAATAAACTTCCAGATAAGGAAACTCACTCCTGCAATGCAGATACGCTTTTCCTGTTAAGTGACTTTCCTCAGACTCACAGAGCAAGGTACATGTCAAAGGTCTTCCTGGTTTTAAGGCAATCACTCTACACTGTAACTTATCTACCTTACTTTACCATGTCCTCTTACAAATTTCCTTCTATTCTGTAATTTTTTTTGGTTTTGTTGACATTGTTTTCTTTTGAAGGGGCAATACCATCACTACCCATGTCACACTGTCTATCATCTTAATTATATACCATTTATCTGTTTCAAGATGGCTTTGAGATAGGCAGGAATGAGAGACCAGATTTGCCTTCAGGCTTACAACTAGACTTCCAGACTTCTTTGAAATCAAGCCAGAGAGAGCCTAAGTCACTTGGCCTGCCTAAGATAAAGTTACATTGTGATAAAAAATCTGGAGCTAATCCAGAATATATTGATCCATACACAGACACAAAATAATTTTTTAAACGTTAAAAATTTTACACTTTTAAAAACTTTTTAAAAATCACACTAAATGTGCAATAAAAGTCTGATAGGCATATGTACTTTTATATGCATGTGTTTACATATATCTCAAAACACTGCTGAGGAAAGGATGCCAGACCAAGAATCTCACCACACCCTAAACACGTGAGAATCTTTTGTAGAACCTGCTTCCAACTAACTCAGTCCCACACTTTGAATGTTCTTCCCTATCACTCTAAATAACTATAATCCAAAAACAATTATTTCTTTATTAAAAGCAACAATATCACCTTATTTTGCACTTGTTTTTTCTACCAATAAAACAGGAAAAAACAAGTAGAGAAACAATTCTGATTAGCCATAATTAAATGAGGCAAAGAATAAAAAAAACCAAACTCAATCTCTGCACACAATACAACTGGATATATTACATTTGCGGACTCAAACATAAATTTATAAGGATCCAAATAGCACACATCAGGCTTTTGCCAAGGGAAAAACATCACTTAAATATTTTAATCACAGTAAAACCAAAAAGGAATGCTATCTTCCTCACTGGAACCATGTGCATAAATTACAGCCGCATTACAAGGCACAGTCCATACAAAACCCAAGTACAGCACTTATTAGCTAACCAAGACTGTGAAAAAGAACTGTGCTGTACTCCATATTTTGTGTTGCTCCTTCAGGGCCTACCAACCACCCCAATATGGATAATCAAAAGAGATGGGGATGTTAAGAGGCAGAAGGGGTTCAATCAGTGGTCCAATGTCACTGGGGTCCTATATTACTTCTCAGGGCCATTTCAGGTCCATAGGTACATTAAGGAGATGAAATATGTTTTGGAGTTGATCACTGTCCAGAAGATCAGTCTCCAAAAGTGTATAAACTATAAAATCAAGTATACTATGAAATTCTCCTCATATTGGTTAAAATTATACCTGGTTTTCTTTGTCTTTCTATAGAAAAATCTAATTTCCAGGTTCACCCTCTTTACAAAATACATGGCTGGTAGAGGGGAAAAGCTAAGACAAAAAAAAAAAAACCACAACCACACTGGCCTGAAGATGGAGGAAGAGCCACTCCCACCCTGCTCCTGACTCTACGTTAGGGGACCACTTCAAGAAAGTCATCTCTCCCCATCCTAACTAGTTTTTTTATCTGTAAAACCAGGATGACACAATCTGTGATCCTGATCCGAGAAATGTTCTGAAGACCAAACAAAATCATGCAAAAGCACTTTGCAAACCGTACAGTACAATGTGTATAAACAGTTGATGGTAAAGAATTAAACGGTAAGTTTTTGCTATTTATGTAGAAATGCAGCACTGAGCTTGGGGGAAAGGCTATGGAGAACGACTGACTCCTAGAAGTTATTCTAAATCTAGCAATGACTGCTTCTTTCATTTCTGAGGAACTATCCACATCTATCTATTATGCCATTACATAAAAGACACCTTTTTCCTAGACAGAAAGCAGAAATAAATCATTTGCAAGCTTATACAAATTACTTGCCTCATGACACTTGCCAGAAAATTTCTTTCTTTTTTTCCCTCAAAACGTACAGAGACAAAACACAGTGTAATAGGTCCTATGACATATCCTGGCTAGCATCTACAGTCACTAGTGCCAGAGCAAGAGATGTGAGAGTAACAGATATATGTGGGAGACTAGGGACAGTGAGTGTCTCAAGTGAAGGAAATAATGCAGGCTCAAGCCTGGTTTCTATGAAAAACGCACAATCCCAAACTGAGCTACCAAATACTGAGAGATTTATCAGGAAGTAAATATGAGAACAGAGAAAACAAAAGGAATGAAGGCACCTAAGTACACATGGGGATTCCAAAACCAATACCTCCAGCCGCAAGTCCCAAGATAATTAGAGGCCCAGGTTAACCAACGATAGCCTACAATTTTTAAAGCCATCACTCGAGGCAGGACTGAGCATGGAACTTCTGAGAAGCTACTTAGAAAAGGCTAAACAATACTTAAAAGAGGCCACAGCATTGAAAGGAAACAAGTTTAGAAGAATCAAAAGGAATAGGAAGGGGCGAAGGGGGAGAGCAGAGACTCAGATACACACACGTGTTACGTATATAGTCTTGTATATCCAAAATAGTTTGCACATAAGAGGGTCTGACTTGAAAAAAAATTGCACTATATGAAGCATTAGTTCAGCATAGATAAGGCAGGACACTTGATAAGATTTGAACAGGTAAGTGGTGATAATATTAGCCTTAATTCTAGAGAATCCAATTCAGAAATGTTACAGTATTCATATGTATAAAGTGTTTGGTTAAACAAATGTAAAATTATTCCAACAGCAAATTTTTCTCTCTACAATGAAGTGTAGTATTTTTCCACTAGGTTTTTTTTTAGGCCATATTAGCATTAAAGTTTATATAGGGGTGGCAAGGTGGAGCAGCGAATAGAGCACTTGCCCTGGAGTCAGGAGGACCTGAGTTCAAATGTGACCTCAGACACTTAACACTTACTAGCTGTGTGAACTTGGGCAAGTCCCTTAAACCCAACCGCCCTGCTTTCCCCCCTCCAAAAAGCAAAAACAAAACAAAAAAACAAATAAAAATGCTTATATAGGCATTTAAACACAACATGTAATTGAGCTTTACTGCTAATCTGAGAGAAGTAGGGCTTTTTAACCTTTTTTGTCTCAGATTCCTTTGGCAACCTAATGAAGCTCATGGACTGCTTTTCTCAGAATGATGCTTTTAAATGCAAAAAATACAAAGAATTCCAAAGAAAATTAATTATACTGAAATGGTTGTCAAAACACAAAAAAAAAAATTTGAGGACCCCAAGCTTAAGAAACCTTGACCTAGAGGAAATTTTCTAAAGATTCAGAGCTAAAAAGGACCCTGGAAACTATCTGGTCCACCCCTCTTATTTTTCAGATGAAGAAACTAAGACCCAGAGACATTAAGTGACTTTTCCTAAGGTTACAATAGGTAGCAAGCAAACAAAGCTGGAATTCGATTTATAGTTATATATTCCTGAATCTTTGCAAATATTAAGTTTAATAAAACAAGTGACTGTCTCAAATCTGATGCTGGAAGGGACCTCAGAAACCATCTAGGCCAGCCCCCTCCTTTTACAGATGAGGCAACTAAGACTTCAGCTAGTTGGCTACAGAAATTCAGACAGTACATCAGAGATGGGATGTGATGAGGTTCTTTGAGGGTACAACTCCTCATGTTTCTGTTTCAGTACTAGATATGAACTAATTGAGCAACAAATATTTAAGTGCCTACAATAGGCCAGGTTCTCTGCTAGGCACTTGGTATACAAAGACAGATATGAAACAGTCTCTGCCCTCAATTTTATATTTTAATGAGGAAAACAAAAGCTCACCTATAACTATGCCAAACATATAACCTGGGAGGGGAGGGACAGGTTCACAAAACAGAGAAGTCCACCTGACTAAAACACAGTAGACATGTGACAAGGAGTTGTTGTTTATCCTTCAGTCTCTAAAAGGACCATAACATCTGGAAGTGATGCCACAACCTTCGACTGAATTGGATTTAAGTGAGGAAGGACTGTACAAAGTCACCAGCCTCACCTTCTCCTCCTGAGCAGTGGGTGCAGTGCCAAGATATAAATTAGGATAACTGGAGATGGCCCTGGAGGCAGTGGGAGACCTCAGACTTTTTAAACTAAGGTCTTTAACAGGTCTCAGTTTAATTGAGGAAATGTCCAATCAGTAATTAAGGCTAGGTAAGAAATGAGCCAGAAAATGGCCTCTTTTATCTAGTCAAAAAAAAAGAGAACAAAACAAACCAGAAACAACTGCTATTTACTCTCACTAAGAGTCATCAAAACCCAAACAATGACCAAAAGAGGTTTAAATTGGGACCTATTATTGGCCAAAGAAATTTTGATTGAGAAAACCACCAGGGTTTACAGGGTTAGATTTCTTTCTTAAGGACCAGTCTTAAACCCAAATTGAAAGCTCTTCCAAGGCCAAGGCCCACTTGGGTCATGGTTTGGGCAATGATTGGTTCAGAGTGAATGTAAACAGCAATTGTTTCAATTTTGGCCAGAAACCCGGAGGGTCTTCCCCTCCCAGATTGACTATGCCATCAAATACTTGTTCAAATATACAACAATAAGAAATTAAATTGGAAAGAGTAAGAAACACATCAACAATCCAGTCCAGATACACATAATAAAAGGAGTACAAACCAAACAATATTAAAGCGAAAATTCATGGTGGTGACCCTGCTGTCCTATTCCTGTCTTTTTCATAAGTTTTCAAAAATGAAACTTGAACAGTTTTCCCCCTAAATTCCAATTTGAGATTCTCTCAGGTTAAATTCCTGTGTTAAAATTACACAGCTGTGTTCCTTTTAATTCAATGAATAAGTATGTTTAAGACCCTATGAGTATACTACTGGCCCTTGGTAGATACAAAATGGGAAAAAAAAATCCTGAACTCAAGAATATTTCAACACATTAAGGAGATATATAGCTATGTGGATACATAATTATATGTTGACATTCCTAAATGAGTAATAAGAATGTACACGTTGGTCATCAAACATCACAGGTGAGCACTTAGTCTCATTTTTGATCTCAATGAACTTTTAAAATGCACTGTTACAATTTAAGTCAGTCAATATTTACTGTATTTACTGAAGAGCTATGTTGCTAGTCACTAAAACAATCATTCACAGGAATCCTCACAATTAATCTTAAAAGAATAAGTAACCAGGGTGGCTAGGTGGCGCAATAGGAGCACCGGCCCTGGAGTCAGGAGGACCTGAGTTCAACTCCAGCCTCAGATACTTAACACTTACTAGCCCTATGACCTTGTGCAAGTCACTTAACCCCAACTATTCTGCCCTCCCCCTCCAAAAAAAAAAGGCAAAAAAAAAAGAATAACCTATTCCTGAGAGAAAGTTTTTTTTTCCCCCATGTGAATAACCTTTACTGAAATGTACCAGGGTTGGAAAAATCAAAGAGCTGTTCATAACCCCTATTCGAGTATATAGAAACACCTATATAGAAAGTTTCTTAAAAACTGACCTAGACCAACTAATATGGTGGTATGCTTCAAAGAACCACAGAATAATTAATGTATCTTCTGAAATCACAAGCATACTATAATATATAAAGGTTTCCTACCTAGCTTCATACCTTGAACTTGAAACCATTTTCAATATACCAGAAGAGAATTCTAACATCTGTCTACAATTATAAAGAAACAGAAGCAACCTGATGGCAGACAAGAAGGTTGGACCTGGGAGTCAGAAATACCCCAGAGCTTGAATTCTGCCTCATACAGTTTTACTTTGAACCTGGGCAAGAGAGTTAACAAATTAAATCTTGGCCTTGGATGACTCCCACCATCTTTCATCTTTGTTCCTACACACATGCTGCTGAACTAAGGTGGAAAAAAAAAAAATCACAATCATTCTGACAGATTCCACTATAAATTTCATTACACATTACCTGGGTCCTCACTACTACTAAACAATTCTTCTCTACCTACCTTAACAACTTAGGGCCCCACAGCAGCTCTTCCTAATTTTTTCCTCCTTCCTCAAATCTCCCATGGCTCCACTCCCTCTCCCTGAGAACCCTGCTTCATATTTTATACAGAAAAAAACTGAGGCCACTGGCAGTGAGTGCCCTCTTCTTGATCTCTTGTCACTCAGATGCCTTCCTTCTGTCACCATCTCCTTCCTCCTTTATCCGTATCACACTATAAAAGTGGCCTCACTCCTTATCAAGGGTAACCCCTCTACTTGTTCAAGAAATACTATTTCATCCCAACTCCTCCAAGAGATTGCCCCCTTCATCCCAATCCATGTAATTATTTATTTTCAATCTCTCCATACCGCCTATAAACATACCTATGTCTCCATCATGCTCAAAATACCTCCAATGGGGGTGGCTAGGTGGTGCAGTGAATGAGCACCAGCCCTGGAGTCAGGAAGAACTGAGTTCAAATCTGACCTCAGACACTTAACACTTACTTACTAGCCGTGTGACCTTGGGCAGGTCACAACCCCAATTGCCCTTCGAAAAAGCAAAAAAAAAAAAAAAAAAAAAACTTCCTATGAATGTACTATATCCCCAACTGTTTTTTATATCTCTTCTACCTTTTGTGGCCAACCTCTTTTTGAAAAGGTTGTCTACTAAATCAAAGCTATCTAGTCATATGAAAAAATGCTTTAAATCACTACTGACTTGGGAAATGCAAATTACAAAACAGCACCTCATACCGACCAGATTGGCTAACATAACAGAAAAGGGAAACAATGAATGCTGGAGAGGATGCGGGAACATTGGGACACTAATATATTGCTGGTGGAACTGTGAGCTGATCCCCCATTCTGGAGAACAATCTGGAACTGTGCCCAAAGGATTCTAAAACTCTGCATACCCTCTGACCCAGCAATAGTGCTACTACATCTGTATCCCAAAGAGAGATCAAAAAAAGGGGGAAGAATTTATACAGACATAAGTAAAGCAGCACTTTTTGTGGTGGCAAAGAACCTAAAATTGAGGGGGTGCTCATCAATTGTGGAAACAGTGAGCAAGTTGTGGCATGTGATTGTGGCGGAACGCTGCTGTGCTGCAAGGTGTAACAAGTGCGTGGTTTCAGAAAAACCAGTGAAGACTAACATAAACTGACAGCAAGGAGAAGTGAGCAGAACCCAGAGGTAGATGTGCCCAGTAACAGCAATACTGTATGATGATCCAAGACAGTTCTGAAGGACTAACACTGAAAACTGCTATCCACCTCTGAAGAGCCTCAGGGCAGACTGAACTATATAATTTTTTCACTTTTTCTTTTTTTTTTTCCTGAAACATGGCTAATAGGGAAATGTTTTGCATGATTTCACATGTATAATTGGTATCACGTTTCATGCCTTCTCAATGGGTGGAGGAGGGACAGAAGGTAGAAAGTCTGGAACTTAATACTGGAATTTGGAACTTAATATTGGAATTTTTTCAAATGCCAAAAATAATAAATTGGGGAGGGTTAAAAAAAGGGTTGTCTAATCTACAATAACTACTTCCACTTTCTTTCCTTTCACTCTTTCCTTAACTATTTACAATCCAGCTTCTGACTTCATTATTCCAACAAAATACTCTCTCCAAAGTTACCAATGATCTCTTAATTCACAAATCCAATGACCTCTTCTATATTCTCATTCTCAATCTCTTCAGCCTTTGACAACTGTTGATCATTCTCTCTTGCTTGACACTCTTTTCTCTCTAGGTTTTTGGGAAAACAGTTTCTCCTGGTTCTCCTCCTACCTATCTGACCCCTCCTTCTCAAGTCTCCTTTGCTGGACTGTCATCCAGGCAGACTTTGCCCTCTAACAGTAGTTGTCCCACAGGGTTCTGCTCTGAGCCATCTTCTCTTCTCCCTTTATTCTTTATACCAATGGTGGCAAACCTGTGGCCTTCTGGGTCCTTTGGTGTGGCCTTTTGATTGAGTCCAAGTTTTACACAACAACTACTTTTATTAAGGGGATTTGTTCTGTGAACTTCTCTGTTCTGACACTGACACCATCCTGGCGCAGGCCTTCATCACTCACACCTAGACTACTTCAATGGGGGGGATAAGGGGTGAGTCTGCCTGCCTCAAGTCTCTCCCCACTCCAATCCATCTTCCGTTCTGCCACCAAAATGATTTTTCTAAAGTGTAGGTCCAACCATGTCATGTCCCTAACTCAATAAACTCCAGTGGCTCCCTACTGCCTCCAGGATCAAATATAAAAGACTTTGTTTGGCCTTCAAAGTCCTTCATAACTAAGTCCCCTCCTTCTTTTCCAGTCTTCTCACACCTTACTCCCCGACACACATTCTTTGAGTAACATTGGCTTCCTGGCTATATCATAAAAAAGAACCACCATCTTCTCTGGCTGTCCCCCATGTCTGAAATGCTCCTCATCTCATACTGGTTTCCCTAGCATCCTTCAAGTTCCAATTAAAATCCCATCTTCCATAGGAAGCCATTCTGAACCTCTATTGTAGTAATATTCCCTCTTTTAATTATCTATTTATCTTGTATACAGGTTATTTGAACATACTGTGCTTGCTTGTTGTCTCCCACATTTGTGAGTCCTAGAGCACGGGGACTGTCTTTTGCCCTTTATGTATCCCCAGTACTCAACATAGGGCCTGGCACACAGCAGGCACTTTACCTCCAAGACTTCGATGATTTGTAAGATGGGAAAAAGTAATACTTCACAGGATTATTTTGAGGATCAAATAAGATAATACAGGTAAAGCAAACTGTAAAATACTAAAGCACAACAAAAATGTCAATTATAATAAAAAATGACCTTTAAAAGTTATGGGTAATCATTTCTGAATTTTATTCATAAGCTTTTTTACTAATGTCTTATTTTTAATGCATCCTGCATCTTCTTTCTTATTATGTCTTAATGAAAATACCAATGATTGAAAGTTTGAAATTCACACAAACTACATTCAAAAACTGAACTGCTATTCTTCCATTTTTCTTTCCCCAGCTACAGAACCAAAAACCTGACAAAACTAGACAATCATAGGTATACAAATATTTTAGTTTCTCTTTCACTACTAAAAGTTAATCCATACCCACATTGGGAAAAAATTAATTAAATGCTAAGTGAAAAGCATAAACATGCCTTGGTTGTGGGGCAAGATGACAAAATGTGTTCCAAAATCTCAGAAGGAATAGATTTTTAAATATTGATTATTTTAACTCCAGATGTTGATATTTCACAAATATTTGTTGCAGTAAATATGTTCATTTAAATTCCCCAATAGGGCTAAAAAATAACTTCCGAGGAACTAGGCATATTCAACAGTGAGTCAATAAAAGAAATTTTCAAAGAACTGCATATTGGCCTCTTTACCATATTTATAAAATGAAAAATTGAAAAACCAGGTACAGCACCATCTATCATTCAGATAGGTTTATTGTTTTCTTTATATATTTACTCACAGATAGAATTAATAGTAATTATCTACTGGAAATTTTCAGCAGTTTTGGGCCCATGAATCATGCCACTGCTTTCTTTTGAATGTCTTGCTAAGATAAAGAGGTTTGGCTTAACCTGTCAGTCAATTATAAGGATTAAAAATGTAAGCCTGTACAGGGATATTTTAGAAACCAATGTACTGAAGCAAACAACACTTTAATAAGTTTTAGGCTTGTCTGCAACTAAAAGAGCAAAAATAATCCAGTTACTATATATTTACTTTTCATTTTTTTCTCAAAATTACAGCGCAGAGAGAGGTCAACATTAGCATTTAAGGCAAATATTTTTCTCAAGGTACATTTTTTTTAAATGGAAAATTATAGTCACCTTTCAACTCATTGGTACATTTTTAGCAGAATACTGGAAAGGTTAACCTTTTAGAACATGTCCATTAATTTAAGCATTAGGGTTTGTTTGTTTGCTTTCTCTTTGAAACTTAACTTGTTAACGATAGAGCATACAAGTGTGAACAAATCCTTTATGAAATCAGAACTTGATAAAAGTAAGAACCTATCACTTGCTGAAGCTTATAATCTTGTACCAGGCCTCAAATCAAGAGTTGAGTAAGGAGCCAGAAAAAGAGCTTATTCCCTAGCACAGCACCCAAAGAAATCTTTCCTCTTCCTGCCAAAAAGTGAGACAACAAGGAAGTCATCAATGTAGCTCAGCTTTCCAGAGATTAACCTAGGTAGGGCACGAAAACAAATCCTGGTGTGACACACCAACACTTACACATGGTACTGATAAAAACATCCTCTAACTCTTAAGATGAAGGTGACTTTCAGGCCAAGTGTCCAATAAAATGCTGAGTGTAAAAAGTCAGTTATCCTAAAAAGTTTCTAGGACACATGAAAGAGGAGCGAATGGCACTAGTGAGATCCTTGTCTCTTCCCCCAACCCACCAAAACATAAAAAAAACAACAGAAATGAGGCTTCACACATTTACCAAGTTACACTAGACTGGACACCAGTTTGAAAAAAATGGTATCCACAAAAGACAGAATCAGAACCACAAAATCAGAAGAATTTTGGGGCACTTTTTTCTTTTCACTGATGTAGATTTAACAGGATTTTTGTTCCAGGACCTCCAATTTAATCATCAGTGTGGTAAACTCCTAAAGCAGAAACTCTTCCCCCATTCTGGAATGGAAGCCCCACCAAGATACAACTGACAATCCAAGGAAGCTGCCTGGGGCACCTTCGAGTTAAGTTTCAGGCTCAGGACCTCACAACCCAGAGGTATCAAAAGTAGCAGTAGTGACAACCAAGTTTTTCCTTGACTCCTGGGCAAGCCCTTGGGTCCACCATGCCGAGACGGTCTATCAGTCTAACTTAAAATAAATGGGACATAATGTAGTGAACAAGAAATCAGCTCCCAGAATTAAGAATTAGAAACATTACCAAAAGACACCTAAAACCAATTATGAAACTCAGATAAGCTTCACAGGTAAATAACACTTTTTGAAAGTTGGAATAAAGTCAATTAATTTAAATGTTTAACTTCCTGAATGTTTGGTTTTTAATTCTCTAACCCTAACTCATGAATCATGTTCCACGTCTACTCCTCTTTATCAATTAAAATAAAAATTTTTTAACTCACATAGTCTCCCCCGTTTTGGCTACGTGAGAAAGAAACTGATCCAGCACCGGACAAACTTCCTTTTTCCCCCTCTTCTCAAAATCTGTGCAGGGGATTTAAAAAGAAAAAGAAAAGTCAAAACTAAGTTCTCCTTCAAAATTAAACCGTATTTTTCCCCCTCTACCCGTCACAAGCAACGATCGCAGCCACCCCCTCCCCACCCAACTCCCCCTTCAGATCAGAAACTTTTCCCCAAGTTCCTCCCGCTGTCATTCAAAAGAAGCGAAAGATCCACAGGCACAGCGAGCCTGGGGGCGACTCCCCGGGCTCCGGGGCGGGACCCCCGGGGGCCAGCCCAGCCGGCCCGGAGCTGGGGGCCCTCCCCATCTCCCTAGCAACCCGAATTTACAGCCTGCGGCTTGGAACGTGAGAACCCCAAGCTCCAGTGACACCGCCCGAGCCGGGCCGGGCAGAGGGAGAACTCTCCAGGTGCGGAGCCGGCCCCAAAGTTCACGGACGCCCGGCTACGCCGAGGTCAACAAGTGGGGGGCGGGGGGCGGCTCCTCTTTCCCTTTTTTTCTTTCTTCCTTCTCCCCCCATCCCGGGCTTGAGGGGGGAAGGAGAGAGGTCCAGCCCCCCCCCCCCCCCCCAGCCCCGACGGCTCCCGACACAAAGCCCGGGACGGGGTGGGGCTGCCCCCGGACCGGGGCCGGGGGGAGGGGTCGGCGCCCGGAGCCCCCTCCCCCGGCCCCCACCTTTGAGCGCCTCCTGCAGCCTCTCCATGTCCATGGTGGCCCGCGTCCCTCGCTGCCCCCGCCGCCGCCGCCGCCTCCCTCCGCGGTGTCCCGAGTCCCCGGGCCCGGAACGCCGCCGCCCCCCCGCCGCCCTCACACGCGCGCCCCCACGCAGGCCGCACACACGCAGGCACACGCGCGCACACTCGCGCCGTCCTGGCCCCCTCTCTCTCACGCACACACACGCGCGCACACTCGCCCGCACACTCGCGCCCTCAAACACCCACGCCCACAACCCCACGCACACACACACTCGCACACACGCGCGCACACACACGCACACGGAGGCGACAGTGGCACTGGCGGCGAGAGGGGCGAGCGAGCGACGGAGCACCTCCCGAGCGCCCACAATCAGCTCCCCAACATGGCGCCCGGCACGTCACCGCGCGCACGCTCCCCGGGTCGCCGTCCTCGTCCCCGCCGCCGCCCGGCGCGGCCCCGCGCCCCGGCGCGCCCCCACGGGCTCTGGGCGGGGCCAGGGCCCCAGGGCGGCCGGAAGCGCACCTGGGAGGCGTGGTCGGGGCGGGGCCTCCGCGCCGACGCCCCGCCCCCGGCCAGGAGCGAGGCTGTGAGCCGGCCTGGAATCCCCTGGGTCGCTCCAGCCCGCGTTCTGCTTGGACACTTATGGAAACCGAGGCCCCGAAGGGGAACCGCGGGACGAGGGACACCGGGTCTGGGGGCAGAAATCCCGGGTTCAAATCCCACCTCTGATCCATTCGATTGTGAGCCCCTCGAGGGCAGGCGCTGTCTCCTGAGTGTAGTACTGTGCCTGGCACACAGAAGGTGCTTCATAAATGCTGACTGATCGATCAGCTGATCGATGCTTAACCTCCTTGTGAGCCTGCACCAACCAGGTCACCTTTCTTGCCACAGTTTCCCCATCCATCCAGTGAGGGAATTTTGGACCAGCTCCACTCATTCATTCAATAAACGCTTATTAAGTGCCTATTGTGTGCCACCAGAGAGTCCAAGCCTCTGAGATGAGCAAACCGCCTTTAGGAAGGGCATGTCACCGCCCGCACCTAACCCCCGGGTGACCCTGGGCTGTCACTCAGTCCTCCTGATCCGCCAGACTGTAGCTCGAGTTGTCCGTAATGCTGTGGGCTGGAGCTGGGAGGGCCGCCGGAGGCGATCTGGGCCGGCCCCCTCATTGGAGGAATGGAAGGCACCTCCGATGGAAACTTCCTGCTTGAACGGGCCCCACGAGGGTGAAGCCGTCCCCAGAAAATAACCATAAGAATTCGCTTGGTGCTTTGGGGGCTGCAAAGCGCTTTATTCAGCCTGTCTTCGTGGATTCTCTCTCCAAGCAGGGGAGCTAAATGCTAAGATTGTTTCCATTTGAGAGGAGAAGAAACGTGCCTGGGCAAGTCACTCAACCCTCCTGCCTCAGTTTCCTCAACTGTAAACCGCGGATCATAAAAGTACCGATCTCTTAGGGTCATTGTGAAGATCAAATAAGAAAACACTGATTTAGGGGGGGAAAAAAACTGCTTAGCACAGTGCCTGTTACTTAGTAAAGGCTACAAAAAGGTTAACCATAGTTCCTGCCCTCGACGGGCTCACATTTCAAAACCGGGAGATAAAACACATTAAAAGAAATTAAAGAGATGATCGTGTACTTCTTCCTCTGGTGGCTTGTCTTCCGATCTCGGGCTCCCTTCGGGGCTAATAGCCAATAACCAACGGGAGCTGAACCTGGAGGAAATCAAAGGATTCTAAAATAAGAAGAGACTGTGTGTTTCAGGCACCCAGACCACAATCTGTGCAAAAGCACAAAGGTGGTAGATGGATTGCAGATCAGTTGGGCTGGATCCTCCAAGCCGTATCAATAGATATTTTAATGCTTGGAGACTTCAGTGGGAACAAGTAAACCAATCTGACTGGAACATGGCATGTGTGAAGGACAATACTGGGGAAGAGTCCCAGAGACATGGGCAGGAGCCTGGTTTTAAACTCATTTATTCAACCAACATTCATTGAGTGCCTACGTTATTTCCGGAACCCCAATCTTCAGGACTCCTATAGATACCTGTTGGTCCTCCTTTGTTGTTGGAGAGGATCAGTGACATCAGGAGGGGGATATCTTGATTTGTGAATGAATTAGATTTGAGTGAGTTAAAAAAAACGTTAAAAGTATGTTTTCTTCAAAGCAGACACCTCAGAAATTCTGGGAAATACGGTTCCAAACCACTGGACTAGGCACTCAGGGAGATAATAAAACTGAGGGAGTCTGAGCTCTTCCACACAAGGACTTCTTAATGGTTTAATAAGATAGATGAAATTATATAACAGAAATAAAAATAACACAGTCATAGCTAACATCTATATAGTGCTGGGTATGTGCCCGGTACACATTTTACAAATATTTCACTTGATCCTCACAACAACCCTAAGAGGTGGGTGCTATTATTATCATCCCCATTTTACAGATGAAGAAACTCAGGCAGACAGAGAGGTTAAGTGACTTGCCTAAGGCCACACTCCTAGTGTGTATCTCAGGCTGAATTTGAATTCAGGATCACAGAGATCTCCCTCCATTGAAGTCTTCTTCCAAAGATTCATCTTGGTGTGGGTCCAGACTCATAACCTCATCAACATGGCCGCTAGGAGAAGGCATGGTATATCCCAGTCCCTTATGCTGACACATCAAAACACAGAATGCACATCTGCCCTTGACTTCTGATCATAGCCAATGAACCTTGTCCTTTCTTGAAGGAAATTTTCAATTTTCTAGGGCCACAGTCTTCCTTCTTACATAGCCAAAAATCAGAGATGTTGGTTGGTCTCCAGTGTCTGTACTACACTAACATTCCTTAGAAAGGTAAAGCTTCATCTAAAACCCCCCTCAGTCCAATAGGGGTATAGAACACACAAACCGCACCAGAGAATAGTCCCTTCAATCCATTTTTGAACTAGATACTAGGAATATAAAGACAAAAATGAAGGGATCCCTGCCTACAAGTTGCCTACATTCTTTCTGGGAAAACAATACTGTGAACAAAACATAAGCAAAATAAATACAAGATAATTTGGGGAGTGGGGTGGTGAGGCATGGGAGGAGAGAAATACAGGACAATCGAGAAGTCCTCACCTCATGCCTACACTGGAATTTTTACCCACAGTGATAAGTCTAAACTTTGATTTTTCATTAACTCAACACAAAATATTTCTCACTATCAATGACTACCTTGAAGATTTCCCAGACTACTTTGCAAATATCCTATAAGTGAGTGATGTCTTGTACAAATAGGGGAACAATTTGAAAACAGGGAAGATTGTTACCTAATAGGGTTTAGAACTGAAAGGGACCCCTGAGATGATCTAGTCCACAATCTCCCCTACCACCCCCCTTTTTTTGCAGATGAAGAAACTGTGTCTCAGAGAGGTAATTTGCTCTAAGTCACACGATGAGTACATAGCAGAGTCAGAATTTGAACCTATGTCCTCTGATTCCAAATCTCTTCCTTTTTCTACTCCACCAGTGAACATGTTTCACAATCCTCTAGTAACCAGTATGAACCAGTGGACCTCCTGGAAATTGGCAAATAAGATAATATGGTAACAATGGGCATTTAGGTGGTGCAGTGGATAGAATGCCAGGTCTGGAGTCAGGAAGACTCAACTTCCTGAGTTCAAATCTGGCCTTGGACACTTACTGGCTGTGTGACCCTAAGCAAGTCACTTAACCCTGATTGCCTCAGTTTCCTCATCTGTAAAATGATCTGGAAAAGGAAATGGCAAAACACATAAGTATCTTTGCCAAGAAAACCCCAAATGGGGTCACTAAGAGCTGGACATGAGTGGGGTACACTCTCTGCACCCTCTGTGAAGACTCCTCAGAATGAGAAGGGAGAGAAATTATCTCAAAACCAGAGATAGACTTTTCTAAGACTGGACAGACCTGAGTCCTGGGTTTACACAACCTAGGACCCTTCTCCCCTTCCCTGGCTGTCATTAGCATTAGGCCTCTTTCAGAAGTTTTTGACCTCCACCCTTGCTTGTGACCTTTTCCCCTCCCTTGCTTTGGTTTACCAAATAAGGCCATGGATGATACCTTGGCTTCCTGTCCCACCTCCCTGCCAATAGGAGATAGTGGCAGGCTTCTTTGTTATCCACCATTGGGTTAGATTTCAAACCAAGACTGAGATCCTGCCTCCTAGCCAATGGGAGAAGGGACAGCCAGGGGGAGGGGGCTTGACCACCTTAGGGTATAAATTCTTGTTCTGTCTTTTGTAACATGACTCCTCTCCTTGTCCCCACCATGGAGAGGACTGCCCTCCTTTGTGGGGGAAGAGAATAAAACTTCCTGTTCCTTCCTCAAGATGCCTCGGACTTTTGATTTTTCTTGGGGAGGGAATTTTTGGGGTCCCCATACCCTACACAGACACAACTGAAAAAATGACTGAACACAATGGTAACAACACTGGCGTTCAAGAATTAGTGTTAAAGACACAATCAATTAAGATAAATGTAACAGTACTACCAGGCCAACTGTGTCAAATGGTGTTTATCAGATGAATCACCCAAAAGTTGCTGATGGTATCCCCAAGGCGTCTAAACGCCCAGAAGGAAAGCCTCTAGTGCATTGAGTAGGTCCTACATGGATTAAGATATTAAAAGGTTCATGGATGAGATCCTGAATTTATTGAATCATTGAAGCAAAACTTATTTTGGCTTCCATTTCCACTTCTGACACTGTCTTAGCCCCTTTTCTGCTCCACGATGGAGGACTCTCGATAGCTGTTCAAGGACCAGTGAAGGGTGACCCATAAGCAATGGAATTATTGGTCATAGTGTAGAGGAGACATACGCAAGCTCTTTATTTCCTCTAGATCTTGAAGCTGAGAGAAATCCTTCACTCAGAAGTAATCTCCTAAACGATATATTTTAGAAGGTCCTTTACGAACCCATCACATGACGGCATCTGTGATCATGTACATGAATGGGAGCAAAGAAGCCCCAGTCTGGGAGCTTTAAAAACAACATCACTTGAGTCCTGTGATGGAGTCTGGTGCAGGCTCCCAAGATGCAGCCAGGAAAAATGGTGTCTAGAGGACAGAGGTGGGCATAAAGTAGACCGAGGTTGGAGACACTGATCATGACTGTGAGAACGGTCAAAACTCTCAAGACCTTCCTAATGCTGTGACCCTTTAATATTCATATGTGGGCATATCTGCATGTGGGTGGACCCACCTGGAGACAGATTTTTGGGGTCCCCATGCCCCACACAAGTTAATCATAAACTCCTTGAGAAGGATGGAAAAAAATATCTCTAAGTTCCCTGTCGACTCTTCAGTTTTATGATTTTGAGTTGGGAAAAGTTGGAAAAGGCTTTGTTTTCAAGCACATAACCCAGTACCATGGCACATAGAAGGCATTCTATCACTAAAGAGGTTATCCATAAAGAGGGTTGCTCTGGACTCCAAAATACCAACACGTCGGGTCCTGTTGAAAGAATTCGACTCAAGTCTTCTCTCAGCCAAAGAAAAGTAAAGTTTATTGAAAGTTCATTAAAAGTTGGCCATATTGGGTAGACTCTTAAGGAGCCTAGGTATCTGTGATGCTTGCATTGGGCAAGCAGGCCAGAGAAAGTCTGACACAGAGTAAGTCCATGCCAGGTCATTCTATGGTGCTCTCAAACCACATGGAGGGAAAATGGGGTCTTATGTATAAAGAAATCTAGGGGTGGTCTAGAGGAGGAGTTTGGGGAGGGTCTTCAGGAGGAATCAATCAGGTCAGACTCCAGTAATGAGTTTGGGGAGGGTCTTAGGAGGAGTTAATGAGGTCAATGCAAGGGTGGATTGATATTTTGATATTTGGGAACCTGAGGATCAAGGGTAGGAAACTGTTGGAACAAAGGAGGGCTAAAGTCTTGGGCAGAGCCACAACTTAAGGCCCATGACCCCAGGTGGGAAAATTCAAGGAGAGCTCAAGGGGACTCCCAGAGCCTGCACCTCATCATCACCATATGTCATTGAATCTTCATTTTATCAAGGTACAGCTGAAGTTTTCCCTGCTTTGTGGTACCTTTCACCCTCTCTTTGAAATTCCTATTACACTTATAATATACACCACACCATTTAGCCCTTTTTTACTTATTACAGTTGGGAAATCAACAAGGTTTCTTGTTGGCTAGCATAAAAGGCTCTGAAGAAATGACTATTCTTTTTTTAATCTGTTCTTGAAATGCCTGGCCCACTCAGAACTTATTGTTTGCTTAGACTTGGGTTCTGCATCTCGGGCTTTTATTCCCGAATAGACCAGAAAGTGAATCAGGTTTGATGAGTGATGACGACCTTGACTCCTTCATCTGGTTTTTATTGGTCAAGAGCTGGGAGCAAGATAAGTTTCTGTACCCCACCTTTCACATAGCTCCTTTTTGAAGGCTCCAAAAGAATGTCAGGAATACAGGATCACAAACAGTGAATTAACAGTAGTTAAAAAATAATTTTCTAACCCAATCAGATAGATGTCTGGAGGCAAGGACCAGGAGTCTGCACCTGAGAAAAGCTGTCCAAAAACAGACAAGCTTAGCCTGTGGGATTCTGATAGATTTTGCTGGCTGTCTGGATGCTACACTCAGCTAAGTACTAAAGGAACATTAGCATTGCCCCTGCAGCTTCTAGGCATTCCACCTCAGTAGTGAGTGGTAGCAGATGACTGAGTAACACCCAGCAGATGGTAGCAAAGAGCAGGTTGGCAAATAAAATCAATCATTCAATCAACAAGTATTTTTATTTATTATGTACTTAGTGCCATGCTTAAGACCAGGAGGGGCAATATACAGGAGAGGAGATAAGACCTCTAGAAGAAATGAGGTAATGGCCAATAGAAAGTTGGGGGAGGGTATGTGTGTGTGTGTGTGTGACATTTCAGTGACATTACCAGAGGATATTGATGCAGTTTGGGATTACTGGGAACCCCAAAATGTAAGGGTACAAGGAGAGTCTGTCTGGAAAGAATTCAAGCACACAAGCCTTCTTTCAGTCAAAGTAGCAAGGTTTATTGTAACACCAATAGGTGCTGGAAAGATTCCTGGTGAATCTAGGCCTTGATGGGGGTGAGATTGATACTTACTTACAAAAAAAAGACAGTGAGAAGATTTTGATGGGATTAAGGAGTGGTAAATTAAGTTAATTAAGTGATCTAGGTGGGCTGAGGTGGGCCTTTGGCCAGACTCCAGTGATCTGGACTACTGAAATGTATGGGAAAATTCAGGGACTGGTTTGCTTTCAAAGACATGGTCTTTTCCTTTTAGGGGTCTGGGTCCCGTCACCCCCATCCCCTTGATTTGGTCACAAGCTTTCTCATGTGTCCCTCTGGCCACGAGTATCCCACACAGGTACTTTCCATATGTATGCTCTGCCACTATATTTCTTCCATATGTTATCACCAGTCACATATCTTCTCTCTACGTATATCCTCCTCCATTGATGACATGGTTACCTGTGGAAGAATGGACACCTCGTGTATGTATATGGAGTGATAGAGCACACAGGCAGGACTCTTTTTTTTTAAATCACTTTATTTGTTTTTAATTAATTTGCCAATCCCAGTCTAGCTCTCAGGTTAGACTGCTTAGTAGATACTTGACTGCTTGATTCAAACACTGAAGATAACAGAAATTCTCAAGAATACTTCACAAGGAGGTGAAGAGCCAGTCCTTCTTCAAGAGCAATTAGAGGAAATTAGCCAGTAGGAGAAAAGAGGGCTGGGTTTCTGGCCAGGAAACCGCCTTCAATCTAAAAATTAGACTTGCCCCAAATTCTCCTCCTTCTAGATCTCTTCCTAAACTAAAGGTACTTCTATACACTTGAATCTCCAAGCCTTCCCTATTGTTGGACTTAAGTGTTTCAGGATGATCCCATGTCATTTGCCCATCAGTTACATCCTAGAGTGAGTGATTTTTAAAGAGGAATGGGCAAATATAAGTAAAATGGGGTATAAAAGTGGGGGAAGTTGAGTAAAAATAAAGTGAAACTACATTGGCATTCACAGTTTTGTTTTAGGTAACGGTCATAGAATGTATCATTACTTATTATGTGCAAAATACTGAGTTAGATAGCATTTTGATTACAAACCCTTTTAGACAGGAACCGTGGCTTTTATTTCCTTTGGACCTCCCCCACAGCATACTGCAGACTGGATAAATGTTGCTGACCTTGTAGGGGCAAAATGACAAAGATGTAAGAGGCAGTTCCTGCCTTCCAAAAGCTCATAGTCTAAAAGACTCAGCTGCTGTGGTTAGCTCATATAGCTAGCATTTAGCAAGCACAATATCTGGCACAAAATAGGTGCTTAATATTGTTATTAATGGTTGACTTGACCAAAAGGGTAGTAGGTTGGCCATGAGCATATCCTTCACAAAATAAAAGAGTACTACAGTTGAGTATGACTCAGCCAAGGTTAAGTTGTACCATTCTCTTATGGTATATTTGCACATTCTGTCTTGTATCAATAAATGTTTAAAGAGAGAAAGAAGAAAAGAAAGAAAAACAAAGTTCACCAAAATGAAATGAAAGTGGTGGGAGTTGTTTACCACTAAGAGGAAAGGGGAAAAAAGGAAAGAGAAAAATGGGAAAGAGAAAGATCACAAATGAAAGGGAAAGAGAAAGAAGGGAAAGATGAGTAAGAGCAAATGAGGAGGAAATTGAGACTCAGAAATGAGAAGCAATTTATCCCAAGCCACAGAGATGGTAAGTAGTCAAGAAGAGAGAGGGATAGGGAAAGAGAGAGAGCAAGAGTGGGAGAGGAAGAGGAGGAGGAAGGAAAGGAAGAGAGGACAGGAACAAAAGAGAGGAAAGTGAGAAAGGAGGGGAAAGAGGAAGGAGAGGGAAGGAGAGGGAAGAAGAGAGAGAGGAGAAAAGAAGGGAAGGAATGAAGGAGGAAGAACAAAGGGAAGAGCCTGGGTCTTTGGCTTTTGCTTTTGCTTTTTTTTCCATTCTAAGTGCAGAAAGCAGAATTTCTGATCTGGGCTGGGAGTCCAAGTAATGCAGATCCAGGAGTCCAGAAATCCAGGCCCATGTGTCAGAGCCAGACCAGCAGCAATACCCTGAGGAAAAAGGGTCTAGGACTCTACCGCAGCAGAAGCTAGTAGCCATGTTGTTGGACAAGAACTTAGTTAGATCAATGATATGCAGGAAGTAAGCTAAATTGTAAGCCCAATTCTATCCCTAGAGACTGAAATGACATAGAGGGGGTTATGCCCCTGAGGTGTTGAGGCAAATGTTTCTACTTGATCCCGATTAGATTTCTAAAATCAATATTCCTTTGTAGAAACCGGAATGCTAGTCAATGGTCCCTTAAACATGAGAGGAACATAGCCAGGGGGGGCTTGAGCTGATGGCAGACAAGAGAGATGCTCCAGCTCCCTCCATTTGGGAGGAGATGTAAGAGTCCTGACCTTCAGAGAGCCAGGCCAAAGTCAATTCATGTTACATTTGGATGCTTATAGGGAAGAGAGAATGTGCTCAGGATCAGAGAAGAGAATAGCCCAGTTGGAATATAAAGTTTATACTGAAAAGTAGTGACAGACAAAGTGGGTCCACAGGTGGGTCCAATTTGTGCATCCTGTAGACACTGGAGATCCAGAATGAAGGGGTGGTGATAAGACAAAATTAAAATATTAAGGTATAGATGTACCAGAAAGCTAGGCTAGGTTGTTTATACCATTAGTCAATGAACATTTATTAAGTGCCCACTAAGTGACCAGGAACCATGCTAAGCACTGGGGCATGTCCTTACACAGATGCATTAATCTCTCTGGACTACGTTTCCTGAAAGGCTGTGCACAGAATCCACTGTGCCCCCTCATGCATCACTGACTTAGATCACGTAGGCATTCCTTCTAGTATAAAAAATTTAAAGACAAGACAGTCTTTATGGGGAGGAAGAGGTTGGTTAGCAGAGACTGGAATGAATGGCAGCTTCACTGAGACCTTGCTGAGATGGATGAGACCCAGGATGCTCAGAGGAATAGAGCAAACACGGAAATACACTCAGCTCTTATGGTGGTTAGGGCCCAGAGTGGGAGGTGCCATAGCTGAGCTGACCAGCGCTCTAGTCTATCCTGCTGGACTAACATTAACTAGGCAGAGTTAAACCACCTGTGTGCTCTCTCATTCTGTGGTACTGACAAAGAGAGATGGAATGCCAGATTGGCTTAAAGTTCTCCTTTAAGGAATAGGCAGTAACTATTATTGGGTATGGGGGCCCATGAGTGCTTGCTTAGATCACATAGATCTAATTCTTTGTTACGACAATGCTATTGGCTTCTTTAAATGGTTTTAAATGGGTCTTACTCTGGTAAAGTGGATGATAGCTCACGAGCTAAGGATTTTAAAAGAGGGTTAAGTGTAGCCTCTGGGGGTAATGTTGAGGGGACCATCAGATCTATTTCTTTCTTTTTTTTTTTTTTGATATATAGTCTTTTTTTTTTTAATTAACTTTTGTTCAGATCTAAATTTCACATTCATTTTACATTCAAAACTAATCCATCTCCTCCCTTGTTTCTTCATGCCAAGGATTCCTAGACTTAGAGAGTAATTTTTCACAAAGAGCATGAAGCAAAGCCTGCCTATGTAGACTGAGAGCCCCCTGCCATGGTATTCTACCTTCTCACTATCCTCCATTCCTCTGATTGGAGAATGGAGCCATGAACTTCAAACCTCCATTTATGGAGAGGTCAGTTTAAAACATCTCACTTCTCACCTGGCTGCACTACTGCCTCAGGAAGCTCCCCCTCCTCTTCTACATCCTTTTCTATGTTATCTTCCCCCATCAGACTAAACCAGCGGTTCTCAACCTGTGGGTTACCTTCAATTTGTAACAATGTATCCTGCATATCAGGTATCTACATTACGATTCATAACAGTAGCAAAATTACAGTTATGAAGTAGCAATGAAAATGATTTTATGGTTGGGGGTCACCACAACATGAGGAACTGTATTAAAGGGTCGCGGCATTAGGAAGGTTGAGAACCACTGGACTAGAAGCTCCTGGAGGGCAGGGTCTCTCAGATTTCCTATTTGTCTCTTCAGTGCCTGACACATAATAAATGCTTTTGTTGACTGATTGACTGACTGAACATTCTATTCCCTAGCTGGGAAGGGCAGGAGAGACCAACCTCAGAAGAATTCAATTCCTCTTAAATCATTTATTCATCCTTCCACCTCTGTTGAAGTATTTCTAGTAAGGATTTAGAGAAAAGCACTTTATTACATTTATGGAACTTTTTCAATAGGAAAAAAAAAAAGACAATCCAGCACAGTTGTTTTCACACACCTATCCAGGGATTACTCTCCTTCCTGTTTTGACACAAGCCAGCAATACTACTAGGTTCCAGCTGGACACTCAGAAAACATATTTCTTTCCTAAGCAGAGATATGATACTACAGTTATACAAAAATGTCATTATGCCTGGCATCAGAGAAGGAGAAAATACTGGCCCTAAAAAATAAAATTCAACAAAGTGTGGTTGAAAGGGTGATTTCCTCCAACACCTGTTCTCAAAGACAGATGTGTTTCCAGTTCAATTCATAGTGTCATAGATCCAGAAAGGAGCTCAGTGGCCGTCTAATAATAATAGCAACAATAATAGCACGTATAGAGCACTTGGTCTGCAAAGTACTACACATGTTATCGCAGTATCTTCCTCCTAGGGTTGTCATGAAGATGATACACCTGGCCAGTAGATGGTAATGTCATCTCCATTTGATGGATGAGAAAACCGAGGCAGAGTTCACCCATATTCATAAGTAACTGATGCAGCAATCTGACTCATTACACTAATGATTACAAAAGTGGACATTCATGCAGGACTTTAAAGTTTACAAAGAGGGGCAACTAGATGGCACCAGTCCTGGAGTCAGGAGAACCCGAGTTCAAATCCAATCTCAGACACTTAACACTTACTAGCTGTGTGACCTTAGGCAAGATGCTTAACCCCAATTGCCCTGCATTCCCCTCTCCAAAATGCAAAAAAAAAAAAAAAAAAAAAAAAGGTTATGGATTCCTGGACTGAGTTTTATTCATAAAATTGGTTAATGGGGATTCCAGGTTTCATCAATGACCATTTCAAAACAACTCGGGAATATAAACTGAGAAAATATTTAGTATTATGAGAAATTATTGCACTTTTCCAAATACCATAAAAATAAAGTATGAATAGGGAAAACACATTAAGTAAATGCATTTATAACATTTCACTGGTGGGAAAAACTAAAGAGGAAAAAATGAAAAATTCGGTTTATATAGAACCAAACAATTTACTCTTCTGAAGTCATTAAAAAAAATTCTATATTTAACAAATTATTTACCATGTGGAAGGCAGAGTCAAAGATCTGGATCTGAGTTCTGGTTTTTTTTTTTTCCTTCCCCCCATTTTTTTTTATTAAAACAAGACAGATGGTGCAATGTTTGTATGTCCCTATAAAGGGTAACAAAAAGGAGACAACATTTAAATAGAATACACAGTAGATGGTCATAGATATCCTTCCTGGACCCACTCCCACCAAACCCCACCTTAGTGCTTTTTTTTTTTTTTGGATTTGAATTCTGTTAAGTGACTTGTCCAAGGTCATACAGCTAGTTAAGTGTTAAGTGGCTGAGGCTGAATTTGAACTCCTGTCCTCCTGACTCCAGGGCTGGTGCTCTATTCACTATGCCACCTAGCTGCCCCTTGAGTCTTTTTTTAAGGGGTAGTTTGATACGTCTGTTCTAAACTTTTTGCCAGATGAGACCAAATCTTATTGAATAAGACAATAAAATAGTAAAGAAAGGAGGGATAAATAAGTATAGATTAAGGATAGTATGATATGTAGTATAACATAATAATATAATAAAATATGATATAGCATAACATATGAATAACTATAGACACATATGAATGTATATGTCTATATGTGACTATGATTATTGATATCTATATACATGTATAAGTATATTGTGTACAGGTATATTGTACATATGTATATCTTTGTGTGTATATGTCTATATATGTATATGCATATGCATGTATATATATTATATATATATATATATATCTTCACACTTAATTGTAGCCTTGGGCAGGATGGAGGGGGAGGAAAGGGGAAAAAGAACAAAGTAAAAAAGTGCACAGCAGAGAACAAAAGAAGTTACAAGGAAGCAGAGATGGACAGTTCTGAACACAATGCATGGCATTTATTACATAGGTTTTCTTGAAATGGAAATTTGGAAATTTACTGCTGTATACTTTGAATCCTCTCTCATGTTGGGCCGTGCATATGACAATGCCTTTTTTTCTTATTTTGTATTATTTTAATTTTAATATTTAAATTTCTTTTTTCTTTTCCTATTTTGTATTTAAGTTGAAAATAAGATTTAAAAAAGAAAAATGTTTTCATTACTCTCTTCTCTTTAGATGTAACATGGGATTTCTAGACAAGCATTCTGTGATTCTTTTCCATGAAGTAAATGGCATGCTTTAAAGCAGTGGAAAACATTTCTCTCCAAACTCTTAAATCACTTGTCCATCAGGTTACATTTGTATTTGGTAGACCAAAAGACAGCATTAAGCAGGTCCAGGGACTGAGTTTTGTCTTTTCAATTTCATTAATATCACTATTAAAATGACCAGAGAAGAGTTTTGTCTTTTCAAACTCATTTATATCAGTTTATCTGATGTTATTTATATGATATTACACTGAAATTACTATGGGCTTTAAAATCATCCACAAATATTTATTTGTAATTTTGCAAGATAGTGCTAGGTGCTATAAGGAATACAAAAAAAAAAAAATAAGATGAGTATCTCTGCCCTCACAGAGTATATAATCTGGTTGAGGAAACAAAACATAGAAAAAGCTAGTAACAGTACAAAGCTACTTTTTTTCACACTGGAGTGCTCTTCCCCTCCCACCCTTGCCCCTTCAATTCCTATGCATCTTTTAAAGTCCAGTTCAAATGACAACTCTTCCAGAAATCCTTCTCTGCTGGTCACAGTCTTTCCCAGCTCAGATTTCACATAGTCCCCCACCCCTTATCTGCACCTTCTTTGTACTCTAATATATTATCTCATCTTTGCTAATTGTGTTTGTACCATAATCCTCTAATACCCTCCTTAAGGGCAGGGAACCACACCATCTTAACTAAATTTTTTAAATGAGAGAAGATGCTGTTTGTATATAGTATAGTGGAATATATATACTCTATGTGGTGTAATGGAAAGAGTGCTGAATTGAAGTCTCTGATTGAAGCTGGGTAAACCTAGACTAATTCACCTCACCACTGAGCCTCATTTCCATTATCTGTAAAATTGAAACACTATTTTATTACCCATCTAAGAGTTGTTGTAAAGGAAAATGTTTTGTAAACAATAAAGCATTTTATAAATATATATTATTTCCCCAGCTAATTAGTACAATGCTCTGCTTGTAAACAATCTTCCCCCCCTTTTTTTTTTTGCTGAAATACAATTAAATTCTAGGTAAGTAACATAAATTTAGGCATCATTGTTAAGTATTTAGTCTTTTTCCTACCTGCAATAAAGACATTCTGCTTTGGATTAGGGTTCACTTGGTAGCCATTTCACATACGAATGCTGCCATGTAAATCTTTGTAACCTCTCACAGGAGAGAAAAACGAAACCCTTTAACAGGAGGAAAAAAAAAGTAAACACTACAATTTACACTAATTTCATTTAATTTTCATAAAGCAAATGAGTTGTAATCAAAGTGGTTTGCTGAGCAAAACAATTACTTGATCTAAAAGTATATTACATACCAAAAGTTTTAGTGCAATAAAGCTTTAAAATGCACTAAGACTTTTGGGATACCCTGTATGAAATTTGACTAGAATATATTTGCCTTTTAAAGCTTGAAAGGTTATAAAAAGAAAGAAACTTAAATTTTCCAAAATAATCCCAGAGAATGAATATATATGTATGTATGTATATATGTGTGTATATACATACGCGTGCGTGCACACACACATATGTGGTATATGCTTGTGATAGAACACTGTCCTGTAAGAAATGATGAGCTGTTGATTTTGGAAAAACGTGGAAAAACTTGCATGAAATAATGAAAAGTGAAGTGAGTAGAATCAAGAGAATATTGTATACAGCAACAGCAATATTGTTCAAAGAATAATTGTGAACAACCAAGTTATTCTGAGTAATATAAATACTCAAATTGACTACAAAGGACCTGTGAAAGAAGATGCTACCCACCTCCAGAGAAGAACTGACAAACAGGAGTATGCATAGCATGGTTTTACATATATTTATAAATCTGTGTCAAATGCTGGCCTTCTCTAGTACAGGGTGGGGTGGGAAGGGAGAGAGTTCAGAACTTAAAACGTAATAAAAAATTAAATTAAATTAAAAAATTTAAACAGGAGGTAGCATCTAAAGAGCTCCAGAATGCTAATTATTTTTGTAGTACTTAATAATAATTCTGTTCCTTTCAATTTGCTGTAATAACAAAAACCCCGAGACACTGCAAGTTCCTTTAAAAGTTCATTTATTCACAATGTAAGCAGAAAAATTTTCAAACATAAAAATGCACTGTTACAGTCTCCTTGGGAGCGATAAACAAGTGGTACATTTGTCAAGTGAAAACAAATGAGATATTTTCAAATAATGATGTCGTAATGAGTCCTGAATTTTACACACACACACACACACACACACACACACACACTCTCTCTCTCTCTCTCTCTCTCTCTCTCTCTCTCTCTCTCTTTCTCTCTCTCTCTCTGTGTCTTTCTCTTTCAGACTCAAAAGGTGATTTCCAGTTTGCTCTGTAAAAAATAAAAACTAACACAAAGCTTGGCCAAATCAAGCCTAATTCCAAGGAATCATGTTCTATGAAATCATGGGACTGAATGTTAGCTACGTGTATTTTTGCATTGTAGAGAGTGCAATCAAATTATGATGCCTCATTCAGGGCCCCAGGTCCCTCCTCCTTTTTTGATCCCTAGCAACATAACAGCATGAAAATATGTGTTAATATCAGCCCCTTTTGTACTGCATGCCAATATCCATAAACTTCTCTGCCAGAAAGAAGTAGATGAACGTAAGCTCCTTGAGGGTAGGACCAGTTCCATTTTTTGAATGGGGGTCCCCAGTGCTTAGCACTTATATATGACTGGCATAAGGTGCTTAATAAATGCTTATTGACTTGATTTTAACTGAATTAAGGAATGAAGGGGGAGAGAATAAAAAGAATGGTGTGGATGAGATGGGAACGGACCCACAACCCTACCACCAATCCCCTAGGTTACCTTCACCTGACAGCATTAATGTTACAGGTTGCTGACCTCTGTTAGCACTCAAATCAGAGGGTAAATCCATTCCTTGCCTCTCAACACACACAATTCAACATTTTTCATGAATGTAAATAATGTATCACATTCAGCCTTTTGGTTGAACACATGCAATTTTGTCATTACTTCCAAATATAATGATTTCATATGAGTTAAGGAGGTTTTGATGGTGCTGTTAATTTCATTTCTCCTCCACTCTTTCAGGACTGTGTAAATGACAAGGTTACGATTGCATTCATGTATTGAGTTACCAGCGCCATAACTGTAACATGAAAAATTACATATTTATGACTTACAAATTCCTGTTGTCAAAATAAATGCCAGATAACTTACAAGCAATTTGAAATGAGTGCATTGAGTTTGAAATGTGTATGACTTAAAGTGAGAAATTAAATCTATCACACTAAAATAGAAATCACTAACTTTTTTGAAATGGTGATAAATAAGTTAACTTTCTAGCTGTTCATTGTCTTAAAATGTTGGAGTTTTCCACTTAAGCCACAATGTGGGGGAGAAGAGGGACAGAATCCTGCTGGAAAAATACTCAGACTGGGCCTCAGGTTCCTTATCTACAAAATGAGGTGGTGAAATTTGATGGCATTTGAATTCCCTTCTTGCTCTAAACGGATGATTCCATGATTTCTTCAGAGACATTTGCTGAAAATCCCAGGGCCAAGGCAAAGAACAAATCTCGGGATGCTTGCACTTAGAGCTTCTTAGAGAACTCAGAAATCGCCCTCAGTCCCATTACCCTTATTTTTCAATATTATTATTGCTAAATAATAATTTAAAAAAAAATAAAGAAACAGACTCAAAGAGGCTTGCTCGCAGTCACATAGGTTGCAAGAGATTGGATCTCAGACTCCTTGAATTTCAAACTGTGGATTTTTTTTTCATTATTCCAGGATACCTCTAGTTTTCTAACAGCAGCTCTGTTTCAGTGTCAAATGAAATGATAATTAGTCACAAATGTTTTGCAGTGTAAAAAGCAAACACTACTCTACTATTTTCTTTCTCAATCAAAACTCAATTGTGACTTTAGAAAAACTGACAGCCTGTAGGAGCTCAGATGGCATATTAATGATAGGACATTTGTAGTTCTCAGATTCTGGGGTTTTATAACAAAGCAGCTTGATTGGAATTTGGCTAATCCCATTAAATGGGGGGGTGGCGGGGTGGAAGTAAGGAAGAGGGTAAATACTGCCCTTTGATAACTTCCTGGCCATAAGAGACGCTGAGTGGGTTGGAAAAAGATGACCCTATAGTGTAATATAATAAGAATGGGGGTGGCTAGGTGGTGCAATGAATAGAGTACAGGCCCTGGAGTCAGGAGGACCTGAGTTCAAATCCAGCCTCAGACACTTGACACTTACTAGCTGTGTGACCTTGGGCAAGTCACTTAGCCCCAATTGCCCTGCTCTCCCCCCTCCAAATAGCAAAAAAAAAAAAACCAGCAGACATACTTAAAGACTATGAGTAGTCCCCTTGTGCTTTGCAAATCAAAGCTTCTCCATTCATTTTCATCCTTTGGGATTCTTGTCCATATGCTGGATCCTAAGACTAAAGTGTGGGATAATTAATGGATAGTTCAAATATTTCATTGCTGGGTTGCAAGGGAAAAGGAAGAGAATGGGAGATGAGGACTTGGATACAAAATGTAGGCAGCTTTTTCTAGGAGCTGGCAGAGAAAGGGAAAAGGTGTAATGGATATTGTACCAAGCAGAAGTAGGGAAGTCTCATCTTCTCAAGCTCAAATCTGGCCTCAGATACTAGCTGTGTGACCCTGGGCAAGTTACTTATTTCAGTTTGCCTCAGTTTCCTCATATGTAAAATGAATCAGGGGGAGGGGTGGCCATTGCTAGTTGTCTTGACTCTTGTTTTGCCACTGGACTTTGATGACTCTGGAGGAGAGAGTAAGGCTGGTCATTTGCGCCCCATTTAAATCCAACTCAAGATGTCACCCTCATGATATGTCCTCTTTGAGAACAAAGGATGAACAACAATAGTGGTAATACCATTTCCTTCTCCAGCTCATTTTACATATGAGAAAACTGAGGCAAACAGGGTTAAGTAACTTGCCCAGGGTTACACAGCAATTAAGTGTCTGAGGCTGGATTTGAACTCAGGTCTTCCTGATTTCAGACTGGGTGCTCTACCCATTACACCACACTGTCTCCCTAACATACCCTTTCAAAATCACATTCCAGTCATGCTCCTGATCCCACCAAGTCTCTGTAATAGTATAAGGTCAAATTTACATACTCAACACTTGCAGGCTTTCCTTTGATTCGTTTTCCATTTTGAGGCTACCAAAACTCTTTAGCCAAATTAGGTACAGCCAAAACCAAATGTATTCTGATGCAGAAAGTCACAAAAGGATTCACAACATTCACATCTGTATACTTTTTCTAGGAATTAATAGGGCGGAGTCTTGGACTCCTGGGCAGTGGGGTATCCTACCTATCACAGGAGTAATACTTGGGTTTTTCTTTTCTTGGCTGTTCAAGTCTTTTATGGAGAAAAGCATTGAGAATTGGGAACTAAGTGTATTGAACATATTTATCACAATAAAAAAGCACTGCTTTTACAGTTATATAGAGGAAAAAAAGAAAAGTTTTTTATACAGTTATCTAGTTCAGGGTTCAGAAACAATTTTTATTTTTCAGCCATAAATGCTACTACCATCACGACTAAAGAATGCCTGTGGAGACAATGGGGCAAGCCAAAGCCAGTGAAAGCAATCCTGGATGAGGAGGCAGATAAGAGGAGTTCCAACTTTGGCTTTTTCAGAGGTGCCCCCATTCAACTACCTTTGGGGGACCTTTGGCAAGTAGCAATGGACTCTTCCCACCCCCCTCAAAGAACTGTTATGAGGGAAACCACAGATTTAGAGTTCCTTAGAAGCTATCTGGTCCAACCTTATTTTTACAGAGGGGAAACTAATGCCCAGAGAGTTAGTGTCTTAGCCAAGATCATACAAACAGTGAGTAGCAGGAACAAGATTCAAACTCAGGCCCTCAGACTCCAAAGCCAGCAACATGTCTACTGCCTTTGTAGCACAGTGGAAAGCCAATTATCTAGTCAATCAATCAATCAATCAACCTTTGTTTAAGCACCTAAGAGGTGTCAGGCATTGTGGTAAGCACTGAGGATTCAAAGAGAGGCAAAAGACAGCCCTCCCTTCCAAGAATTTACAATCTAATTGGGGAGACTCCCTCATTTTAATGGTAAAAAAAAGGAATGCTTAAATAACAGTGGGAAAGCCAGGATTTAAATTCTGAACATCTGGTTTCAAATCCAGTGGTCTCTCCACTGAAATATAGTGTCTCTCAAAATGCAGGTAGCAAACCCCTTGTAAAGTATAGACCTAGAGCATCCTTAAATGACTTCAATCTTATGGAACCAAATGGAGATAAGGGGAGACCCCCATGTAAGAGGAGAACTTCCTCTACTCTTCACAGGTCCTAGGACATTAGTATTTTCTCGGCAAATGCATAAACTTAAAGCAAAGTATAAAACAAGAGAGCTTCTGTGGCCGGCAGAAAGTTAAATTTCCTGCCAACTGAATTGGCTATATGCTTTGGTGTCCATTACAACAGGGTGGAGTTGCCTTTCAATTTTCTTCTCTTGCCAACGAGCACAGAGACACTAGATACCTGATGGCCAGGACTTATGAAGACGGAAGCTAGACAATACCTCCCTGTGTGTAAATACATCTCCTGCCCCATAGTTCAATAAGCTCCTCAAGGGGTTTAACCATTACCGCATTTCCTTTTTGAGTCTATTGTTGCTTAGTAAGTCCTGGTTCAGAGTCTCCAACTGACATGGAAAAACTCGTAAGAAGCACCTTGAGAAATCCTAATCACCTGCGACACTACCTCATAAAAACCTAATTAATGGGAACCCTGAATCGCTCTGGAGTTCTTTCAAGAGGCCTCAAATGGCACACTGTAAACACAAAATTCATCTTGTCTCTTTTTTTCTAAGGCCACTATCTTGGCATATATGCCCAAGTTTACTTACACTACCTCTAACAGATGCGTTGTCATGGAAAAGGCAATTGAACAGGGAGCATCTCCCTCAGGAGCCCGGATGGCAGTTAGGTGCCAATCGACTCCTAATATTTTTGTGCAGCTAATAGGAGTCAGAAGGCTCCCAAAGACTCCTTTTCACAGCTAGTTCATACTGTTGCAGCAATGTTTTATGAGCAATAAAATGAAAACCTACCCAAAAAGAGTTTTAAAAAAATCCTTTAACAAAAAGCATACTCCGTTGAAGCAAAATCAATACTGCAAAATTTTCGCAAGCATTTTTACTGACAGTCTGGGAGCATCATGAAACTATGAAAGAGGATCCAGCCTGCTTCAAGCTTTTTCTATCTTCTTGATCATGAGAGATGCAATGATCTGCCAACAATAAACCAAATTTAGAGCATTTTGTTTTAAAAGACAAGAAGATATATTTAATAATACATCCTGTTGGATCTGAGGTGGACAATGACATGCTTCTCATACACTCTCTTCATCGTTTTCTCAATCTGCTTCAGAAAAACCTGCGGAATCCGTCCACATAAAGTATGTACAGTTTCCAAAAACTTCAACTGAAGTGGGTAATACATGGATTGAAAAAGATTGTCTTGAAAGGGAAACTGAAAGACAGAAAACACATAAATACAAGGGAAGCAAATTAATTTTAGTGACTGGAAATGCTATTCAAAGAAAAAAATGCAAACCATTCTTATGGGAAAGGCATAAATGGTAAGGGTTTTCATAGCTTCTTGCATCTTCTTTGCATTCTGCTGTGGCTGAGGAAATGATTTTTTTTTAATTTTAAGTCCTTAATAAAAACATTTTTAAATTTGAAAAAAAGTCCTTTAATAAAGAAAGAAAGGCAAACCATTTTTTACTGGAAACTAAATAAATGGTACAAGGGGGGGGGTAGATATTGATAAAGAAAGGCGACAGTTCGGGGCTTGTTTTGTAAGCATGGTGCAGTTGAAAGAATGCTGGATAGGGACTCATTTGTCTTGGGTTCTACTTCTAGCTCTGCCCTACAAATGGCAGATTTGGAATCATATGACCATAATTCACAGCTTGTTAGCTGTGTGACCTTAGGGAAGTAAAATTACTTCTCCACGTCTTAGATCCATTATTTTATGGGCCATCTCAAAGAAACCATAAATTAAATCTAAAATTCAGATTCTCCAAAGATGGGTTCAGTTTGGATAAGTGATATTGAATAAGGTTTCTGCTTACTGGAAACATAGTTTGTTTTTTAAGCATTTTTTTTTTGGGTCTGTTACAAATTCTGTACATAAAAATGGGGTTTGGGATGCATAGAGAACCTTAAGTTATGGCAGGTACTTATTTTAATTTCAAGGTTCTCCACAAAGGGCATGTCAAAGAGAGCAAATAAAATATAATTGGGAAATATTCAACAAAATAAATAAAAAATACAATAGGACATAGATAATGTTACTATGTGGCTTTCTAAGCTACTATATTGCCTACAGGGAGTATGTATGGATTAGTGGCTACTATTTCTATTTGAATTCAACACCATCCCTCCGTCACACCCACTGTGGAAAGATGCTATCTCATACTATTATCTACTAGAGGGAACTTGATTTTTTTTTCTTAAAACTTTTTGGGGGGTTTATCATTTTAATTTTTTGAGTAGTAAGCATTTTAAACATTTAATCAGTCCCTCCCACTGTCACCTTCTTCCAATGAGAAAATTAATACAAATAAGGCTGAAAAGCAAATCCCTCGGTACATATCTACCTAATGTAGAAAATAAATCCCCACATTAGCCATGTCAAAAAATGTATGTCTCTGCATTTGAAGTTCATCAGAAGGTTCCATCTTTATTTCTTTTGGACATGGTCTACATAACAGCAACTAATATTTATATAGCATCTTAAGGTTTGCCAAGTGCCTTACAAATACTACCTCATTTTATCTTCACGACAATCCTGGGAGGTAGGTGCTATTATTATCATTATTCCCATGTCATAGATGAGGAAACTGAGTCAGCAGTAAAGTGATTTGCCAAGGGTCATATAGCTAGTAGGCAAGTGAAGCAGATTTTGAACTCAGGTCTCTCTGACTTCAAGTGTAGCAATCTATGATACCACCTAGTTAATTGTATGTAATACAATACATTGCTTCAATCAGAGCTTTCGAGTCTTTCTTATTGGCTCAATAATATTCCATTCCATTCAAATACCAACACCCACTTAGATTTCAATTTCTGATTACCATGAAAAGCGCTGCTATAAATATTTTTTTTGTGAAGATAGATCCTTTTTATCTTTCTTTGATTTTTTTGGGGGGGACATATTCCTTAGGGGAACATAAAGAGTTAAAAATTAAAAGTTAGAAAGGTCTAGTCAAACTCTCCTCCTTCATTTCACAGTTGAGGAAACTGAGGCCCCTAGAGATGGAATGACTTGGCAAAGATTATACGGGTAGTAAAAAGAGAAGGGCTGATACTGAAACCCAGATCCTCTGACTCCAAAGCCAGTGTGCTTTCCAATGGACCACACTGTCTCTCATGGAAAGGAGAGACATGGATCAAGTATCAGTCAATCTCTGAACACTTAGTAAGCACCTACTGTATGGTTGGAATTTTTTTTTTTTAAATCAGGCTTCTTGATCTTTTTACTTTTTATTTATTGTCAGGGTATGTTAAAAAAAAAAAAGAAAGAAAGAAAGAAAGAAGCATGCACTGTTGTTGCTCTGGTTTATTTCCTGGGACTGTTTTCCTGTGGAATGTGCTTATTATAGCACTTCCCAAACTAAGTTGGTCATAGAAAACTTTGGGGATTGAAATATTTTCTTCAAACCCATAAAATGCTTGTCCAGGTAGTCTGAGGCAACCTAGTGAGGTGAAATGAAATCCCAGCTCAGACACTTATTAACTTTGAGACTGTGGGCAAGTCATATAACCCATCAGAGCCTCAGCTCTTCATCTACAAAAGGATATAAAATACTTGCCCTCCTTACCTTGAAGAGTCACTATGAGAAAAGTGCTTTACCAAACTTAAAGTATTACATAAACATGAGCAACTTTTATTGCTCAATATTTTAGAAGAAGAAATAACACTAACACTAATATTTTCTCAGGGAGCCTCTGGTCATGTTGTAGGGAATTGTGCCAGGGATTGCAAAGAAGACAGTTTGGGATGGCAGGTCTACTGGAGTACACCACCTGTGTGACAGACAGGCTATCTTCATATGGTAATGGCTACCTAGTCAATATCCTCACGGAGACCAGGGATGGATGCTGGAACTGAGGCAGGTAGAGAAAACTGAGAGGCATTGGCTTGGACAAGGTGTTAGGTAGGGACATAAATCCTTTGGGATAGTCCATTTTAATTAACCATTTTTCAAGTGATTTTTTTTTTTTTTTTTTTGCTTTTTGAAGAGGGGGAGGGCAGGGCAATTGGGGTTAAGTGACTTGCCCAAGATCACGTGGCTAGTGTTAAGTGTCTGAGGTGGAATTTGAACTCAGGTCCTCCTGACTCCAGGGCTGGTACTCTATTCAGTGTGCCACCTAGCCACCCCCAAGTGATTTTTTTTTTGTTCCTGTCAACAATGTGTCTCTGTAGAACCAGGCCTGATCTTCAATGTTTCATGCATAATCAGGAAGGCAACACAATTTGTTCACAAGCTAGACATTGCAAATCAGCTACAATATCAGCTCAGTGTCATTTAGCCAAAGGAACTCACCAGTTGCCTCCACGTGCCTCAAATTTTGTTCACTTTGGTTTGTTTGTTTATTCTAGTAGGACCTTTTTTTCCCCCTTGATTATCTGAATGTGTTGATTATTACCAAAAACAGAAGTTTCCCACCTATTCTCCCTAATTTGGTTTCCCAGGCTTTGAAAACCCTGGAAAAGAGAATATTCAGAGGGGAAAGGAGAAGGAAATAAGCATTTATGTAGAACCTATTATGAGCCAGACACTGTGCTCAATGCTTTTTTAAATATCTCATTTAACAATATTTAAGAGAGAGAATATAAAGGAGCACAGTGTACAACATGTGCTCTGCTTTGCCTTTATCAAAACTAGATCCCCCAAGAACTCAAGTTTTAAACTCAGCTAGGAATCAAGGAAATCCAACTTTAGCACAAATGCCAGAGGAACCTTATTTGGGTTCATATTTCCTTTTCAAATGTGTGAATATAGAACAGAAATAATCCCTGGGAGCTTTTAATAGTGCAATCTAATGTCCTAGGCATGCTTATGGCATTGTACACATTATAAAATTTGGTGGCGCAGCTAGGTGGCACAGTGAAAAGAGGACCTGAGTTCAAATCCAACCTCAGACACGCGACACACTTTTTAGCTGTGTGACCTTGGTTGGGCAAGTCACTTAACTCAATTGCCTTGCCTTCTTCCCTCCAAAACAATAAATAAGTAAAATTTGGTTTAGTGCAGTCTTCAAATAGGCAATTGACCAAAGAATCCTATATGCCATTTTGTCCAGCCTGTAGGTTCCTCCAGTTGAAGTAGCTAGGTGGATCAGTGGATAGAGCACTAGCCCTGGAATCAGGAAGATGAGTTCAAATCTGACCTTGGACACTTGCAATTGGGGACCCTGGGCAAGTCACTTAACTTCTGTTTGCCTTAATCCAATGGAGAAGAAAATAGCAAACCACTCCAGTATCCTAGTCAAGAAAATTCCATGGACAGTATTGGCATGCTATTATCTATGACATAATGAAGAGTGATATGACTCAACGACTGAACAAAACAACAACCACCAACCTGTACTTCTACTGAAAGAGAATGCTCGTTACCTCCCACGTAGCTAATTGCACTTTGGGATAGTTCTCATTCTTTTGTTGTTGTTGTTTTTTTGCTTTTTGGAGGGGGGAAGGCAGGCAATTAAGGTTAAGTGTGCCACCAAGCCACCCCAATAGTTCTCATCCTTAGGAAACTGTTCTTTCCATTGAGCTAAAATCAGCATTTGTAACTTTCATATTGATGTTAGTTCAGTCCAGTGGGACCATGGAGAAGAATTCCAATCCCCTCCCAAGTGACAGCCCTTCAAATATTTGAAGACAGCTACCACGTCCCTCCTGAATCTTCTATTCTGCCGCTTGGACCTCCCCAGTTGCTTCAATCATCTTATGACATGCCATCAAGGTCCTTCAGTGCCTAGAACGGGGCCTAGATCAGAGTATATGCTTAATAAATTCATGTTGCCTTCTTTTCTTCATGGTCACCTGTCATCCTCTGAAAGCATCCTGGATACTTTCGAACTTATAAGTGTCTTTCCTACCATGTGGCAGCCAGAACTAAACACTATGACGTAGTCTTCGATATTGTGCCTTCCTTAATAAAAGCCTCAGAAGGCATTAGCTTTCTTGGTTGGCAAGCCACTGTTCACTTATTTTGAACTTGTAATTCAATGAAAGAACCAGGTCTTTCTCAATCTCACTGCTTTCTAGCTATGACCCCCTCCCCACATTGTACTTAGGAAGTTTATTTTTTTAAACCCAGTGCTAGACTTTGCATTGATGTCCATGAAATTTCATCTTCACAAATCTGGCCCAATGTATCAGCCTAAAAAACTTTTCTTTTTACCCTGGTTCTATCATTCAGTTTTGTAACTATCCCTTCTCAGCTCTGTGTCATCTCAAAATCAAAGCCTTCTATGCCTTCACCCAAATCACTGATAATAATATTTAAGGACAAAGACAGACATGGACAGAGTGCTTGGGAACTCCTTTCCTCAGTCTCTTGAGCTGGGGTATCATGCTCCACACTCTATCAGTCAATCAGTAAACATTTATTAAACACATACTACACCCTAGGCACTGTGCTAAGGGCTGAGGATGCAAAAAGAGGCAAAAGACAGTCCTTACCCTCAAGGTGCCTCCAATCTAATGAAAGACAACATGAGAACAAACATACATAAAACAATCTACAGGATAAACAGGAAATAATTAGTCCATTAATGACTACCTTTTGGTCCTGATTGTTCAAGCAAAGCATGCTTTCTGCCTGGAAACAAGTTTATCACCAGAATTAGAACTTACATCACGCATTACTTCATATAATGCTTTGAAAGTCGGTTGCTTGTCATCATGATAGACACCTCGATTGCCATGAAGAACAGACACGCCTTCTTGTTCTGCTCCTTTACAATTACTGCCGTACATGCAGTGGTCAGGCCTGTAATTCCACTGGCATGGAAACACATAGAGACACTCTGGGGACAAAAAAAAAATGTATATGCATAATTATATATATGAACAAATTTAACTGACTCAGTAGTAATTTCTAATATTTTAAAATAGCAGTTCTGCCGGCTACAAATTTCTTTTAATGTGCTTCCAGATCTCCATAATCTATGCATACCTTCATAACCCAATTTCATTGAAATCTGCTAAAAATTATGAAATGGATGTCCACTGGCAAACTTTTACTAGTCATAGTTTTATTTTAACTTATAGACTGAACCAAAAATTGTAAGGGGAGGTGAGGGAGGATATCTTGATACCCTTTAGGAATGTAGCTTATTTCATCAAAATTATAGCTTTGTAAAAGCAGATTTAAAGCAGGAAGGGGTCACAGAGCTCATCTATATCTACCCAGTCATTTTATACATTAAAGAAACTGAGGCCGAGAGATGAAATTATTTGTCCAAGGTCACACACAGTTAACAGTAATCTTAGTAAATAAAAGAGCTTAGATCTCAAATCTAATCCTCTTTCCAAGATTAATGACTCCATTCTCTTTAATGTTCTCCTCAAAAAAATATGAACTGTACAAAAAAACCCCAATGAACTCAGTCTGAGTTCCAATTCTGTGGGTTTTTAAGAAAGCACAGCTAGAGAACTGGTAGCATCTGTAGAGTTAGCACTTTAAGGTTTGCTAAATGCTTTATATATATTGTCTTATTTGACAGATACCTGGTGTGGTCTTTGGTCCTAAAGCCCAGTTGGTTTAAAATGTCAAGTTCCTGGGTTTGATTCCACAAACAACTACAACACAAAGTGGTTTATGATGTCCCCATAAAGACAGGTACAAAGTGTTATGGAAAATCAGAAAAGAGTTCACTTCTAGGAAAAATCAAAGAAGGCTTCATGGAAGAGGTGGCCTCCATGGACCTTGTAAGATGGATTTATTTCAGTAGGCAGAAATGGTAGTGGGAGTAGCTTGTTCTTGCTGCCCTCATGGTAACCACAATACAACACACAGTTTTGACATTCTAAAAGGAGGGAACAGTGTGAGTCAAAGCCTGAAGATGGAAGAACACACACAACATCCAGAGAATAGCGAGTGATTGGCACGGTGGACATAGCATTGGATCTGGGGCCAGGAAGACCTGAATTTATATCCAGTCTTAGATATGTAAGTTGTGCGACTTTGGGGCAAGTTATTCAACTTCTATCTCAGCTTCCTCATCTGTGAAATGGGAATAATAACAGTATCTACCTATAATGACAGTACAAGGTCATTGTGAGGATAAAATGAGATAATACTTGTAAAAACTTTGCAAAAATTTAAATAAAAGTTTAAATAAATTGCTATATAAATTCTAGCTACAATCATAAACATAATTCCAGTCTAGACATGGGGTAGGATACATGAAGAGGAGGAGGTAACTGGAAGATTAGAAGGGTCATCAAAAATTCCACTTTGGTCCAAGTGTTCACATCACATTGGGCCAAAGAATACTGGGAATCAAAGTCTAAATTTTACCTAAGTCATTGTTATATTCCATCATTTCCCCAGGGGTCACAATGGGAAGGTTAAAAAAAAAATTTATTCAGCAGAAAAGTAACACATGAAATGGACATGATTTAATTTTAAAAGATGGCGTGGTAAACTTACTACATGAATGATGTCACTAAATTCCCTTCACCAACTGGGGCCTTGGTTTTCCACATCCATAAAATGAGAGGGTTAGACAAAGTAATCTTTAAGTGCCTCTTCTAGCTCTGAATTCTATTAAACTATCAGCTTGTTCTTGCTGCCCTCATGGTAACATAATACAACATACAGTTTTGACATTTTAGCTCAAAATTGCCATAATTTTTTTAAAAAATGACTTTCAGATAACAGTGTCTTTTGAATTTCTGTCCCTAATTCACTACATAATTTGCAGAAGTAACAAAGCCCTTTAGTACAGTGCCTGGCACACAGAAGGCATTTAATGAATGCTCATTGATTCATTCATTCACACACTCATTCATTCATTAACTGACTCTCCTTAGGACCTGAGGTTTTCCTGGAAAGGTCCATATTCATTTCCAAAGCACTTTGAGCACTGAAAGAATGCTTTGAGAATGGATTCTTCTTTTCATTTATGTTCTCAAGTTTTTGTAATCTGTTTATAGCAGATAGGTTCTATCCCTCATCTAGCAACTTCCCTGGGGAACAAGCAGAAGGAGTTAATGAGTTGTCAGCAACAAAGCTCTTCCACTACTGTGTTAATAGTTTTGGAAACCTGACTCATTCTGGGACTTCACCTCCCTTAGACTCCTTTTCATTTTCCTCCCTAAGGACTCTCTATAAAAACAACAATGATTCATATTTATGGAGCGTGTTGGAGCTCACAAAGGAAGCCTTCCCTACTATGTATGACTCTCGAAGCTATTCCAGTGTCAGAATTATTACCCTCATTTTACAGGTAGGGAATCTGAGCTTCAGAGACATTAAGAGACCTGTCCAAGGTCATACAGGTAGTCAGTGACATTGGGCTACATATGCTGAGGGAGCACAATGTGTGGTACCAGTTACCTCAAGGAGCTGCTGAAGTCATGAGGTTCTCTTACTCAATCAACAAGCTTTGGTAAGCACCTACTGTGTGCTAGGCATGTGCTAAGAGCTGGGGATATATCTCTTACTCAATCAACAAGCTTTGGTAAGCACCTACTGTGTGCTAGGCATGTGCTAAGAGCTGGGGATATAACGACAAAAGTAACCTTAAGAAACTTACATTCTATAAAAGGAGACAATGAATACTTATATAGTCATATGCTATATATGTGTGTATGTATATGTATGAGAGAATGGAAAAGTATGTCTTAAACACTTATTATGTTAGAAAACTGGGAATACAAAACCACAAAAATGGAAGGCCCTCCAAGGACTTCTTGACTCAGAAGCAGGAAGACCCAGGGTAGAATCCTGCCCTAGTCACTTTCGGGTCTTATTTTCCCCATCTGTAAAATGAGGAAGGTTAGACTTAACGACTTCTAAGATGCCTTCTGGCTCTAAATTTGGGACCCTAAAAGAGCTTAAATTCTAGGCAGGGGAAAACAAAACCTAGAGGGGAGTGGTAGCCAGGAAAGGGAGTTTTAGTCTGGGGAGCCACAAGGATGATGAAATGCCATATATGACAGCAGATGGATGGACCCTTTCTAGAAGCAGTGGTCCCACTGATTTGAATACTGTGCTCATGGTATGAGGTAGGAAATGGGGAGAGCAAGGAGGAAGGCCAAGGAGGGGGCACCTATATAGGGACAGACCAAAGGCTAAATGGTCAAGGTAGACAGCTAGCTAAGATGTGAAGATGAAGCAGCATGTGGGGTCTGGGGCAGCTAGTAAATCCAGTTTATACTAGGACATTAACCACTTAGCATAACTTGTGTCTGATCAACAGACAAAAGGCAAACGTGATTCATTCAGTCACCAATCAGGAGTGGATTAATTTCAACAGGGACCCGAGGATTCCATAAGTGTAATTCAGGTGAGGAGAGTGCTGACCAAGTGAGAAAAGGCAAGAGGGCAAAATTCTTTTGGAGAGGGAGAGGGACAGGGTGGAGAGTGGATGGGGGGGGCAGGATAGGAAGAGGGGACATTTAATCAGACTCTCACAGTGTGCTCACTATGGAGAGGTTCTGCGTAATTTCACATGTTCAGCCTGTATTTGATTGCTT
>CM053590.1:31479842-31566845 GCA_028646515.1 Pseudochirops corinnae
CCCTGGGGTAGTTATTGAAAGAGGTTTCATCTTTGAGGATAGTTGATAGAGCATAAATGTCCTTAATATTTTTAGGTAATAAACAGTGTTGAGATTTAAACTACAATAGTGATCTTGACTGAACTCTTTATGATAGTTAAATTTTCTGTTTCAAGTCTTTTCATTAATCGTGTTTTGATTTTTGTTTCGAAGCCATCTCCAGAAATATGGGAGAGGTGGGTGAGATGGGAAGGGATACAAAAACCCTGTCTCTTGAAAATATATCTCTAAAATGAATGAAAACGTATAATATTATTGTAAAACTTTTACATGAACTCTTTTAGAAGTAAGGATACTTACTTGAATTTTGAACTAGAAAAATATAAAAGTGTTTTAATATCACCTTCAAAAGTAGAAACTGACTAACATTATGAATTAGAAGATGGACTGCTGAAATAGTTGCTTATGTAAAAAAAAGTGAGCATTTATATTTTATAGCATTTCAACTTTTAAGTTCTCCGAACTATCAGTATGTTTCTTAAAAACTGAGATAAGATTAAATGTTTTAAATTTCAATTTACATTTTATTGTTAAATGCTGTGAAGTTATGCTATTGCAAATCTGCTTTTTGAATATTTTTAAAGTGATCAGATCTGGAAGATAAATGTACACAACACATATGCTATGAAATTAGACTGACATACACAAAATTTTTGAAATATTGATGGATTTAGTTAAATTCTGTGATATAATAGAGGAAAAAGAGATGCTTACCTTTTGGATTTATCTTTTAATTAAAATAATGACATGTAATTAGGCTCTAACATATTTTGGACTTCTGTACAGCCTCTTTTCATTTGATTTCAGTAATGAACCATGTAACATTTTCCCTCCCTGTTGTGTTTAGCTGGGTAGAGTCAAAGTCTTTATCTTTGATACATTATGGTTTTTTTTTTTTTTTTTGAGGACTTTAATTTCAATTTTTTTGTCTAATGCGTTAGTGTAATCAGATTTATCCCTTTGGTTTGGTCACCTCACGCTTGAAATTTATTTTTGTGAGTCTTGTGTTTTTGTAATGCTCTTCAAAAATGGACCATTCATTACATTAATTTTTTAACATTGATTTTTATATATTAAAAAGTTTCCTTCCCTTTGGAAATGAGAAGATGTAAAAGTTTTATTTGTTTTCACATAAATGAATTTGTATTGCAGAAAAATACTTTTTTTTAACTTGAAGTTTGCCTTTTATTTCTTATGTTTTAAAATTAGTTTATGGATACCTTGAAAATTTTGATAAGGAAGTGACAGTGTTATCCATACTCCAGAAACTAGCTATTCATAATGAAAGAAGTAAACAGATAAGACAAGAGTAGAGTATTAGGATAAAATAAAGATTTGTCAGTTCTTTAAGTGAATTGTTTTACTTGGCACTCATCACCGTGTTACCTGTTGCTTCAAGTTGAAGCACCAGAACTGCAAATTAAAAGAAATTAAGGCAACAATGATAATATTTTGAAAAATTTGCTGGGATGATTTTTTAAAGGCTCTTCCCATAATACATACTCCCTCTCCTTTTCCTTCTCCCATCTCCCTGTTTCTTTCTCTTTTTCTTTCCTCTCCTTTTTTAAGGTTGTTAGGAATAAAAAAAAAAAACCAGGCCATGTAGCAAGGGACACTTAACCTTTCTGGTGAAGCCTGTGGAGGCTCTTTCTCTGAATATTTTTAAATGCATAAAATAAAATAACAGTTACTAAGAAAATAATTTATATTGAAATAAAGATGGCTATTCCCCTATCCCCATCTAAGTTCATAGACTCTTGAATCTGAGTCCGTAGACACCAAGTTAAGAACCATGGACATTGAGGGAGTTTTATAGTCATCTATCTGCTTGTGGCCCCTAGACTTGTTCTTTATTTGGGATATGCTAATAGTTCATGATACTTGTTGGATTAAAAGAAAGGGAAAGGTGCTTTCTGAATGGCTAGGACGAAGACCATGTTGATAGCAGTTAAAAACAAAAAAAGACATTTCCTCAATTTAAATCAGTCCTTAACTCTGGTTTGCTTATTGAGGAATCTTTTTATTTAGCTATCTGAATTAAGTTATTTGCAGTGTATCCGTGTCAGTCATAATGTAGCATCTCCACATATTTTTATGAGAAACAATAGTATTTATGTAATCTGTTCATCCTTAAAGAGCCACTAATCTGTATTGTATTCTTGTTTTACTGTAGTTGTTATTGTGTGTGGTGTGGTGGAAAGAGTGCTTGATTTAGAGTCAGAGATTTCTGGGTTTGAATACTGGCTTTGCCACTTGACTGAGGTAACTTTGGGCAAGTTACTTTCCTTACCTCCCTTGACCTCAGTCTAATTTCCAGGGTCTTTTCCAACTCTCAATCAATGACCCTAATTTGTTAAACTGCTGCATTACTTGTGTTCTTCGTTAGAGCTTTACATTTCTTCCTAAAAATTCTTTTCATATGGGGGTTCAGGAACCCTGATAATACCTAAGTTGATTGGGCATTTGTCTTTACCATTAAGACATAGCTACCTGCCTACTTGAAGTACTTAGCTAAAAACTTTGTACATTATAGGTGCTCAGTAAATATTTATTGAATAAAATATTAAGGGAGTATGTAACATTTATAGGAAGCATATTTGGGAATAGGGATTCTGATTATCTTGGAGCATGCACAAAATGGTTTGATTTTTGTACTATTAAAGAAAATACCATTATTAGCTAGCTTTTCTTTTTTAAAAAAATGAGACCAGAAGTAGCAATTTCTTATGAAAGAGGAAAATTTCACTCTAGGTGGCAAATGATTTTTCTTTATCTTGATTTCTGTAACCCGTCCAGGAAATGTTTCAGGATCTTTCTTATTTCCTCCTTCCCCTTATTCCTTCTTCCTAGTACTGGGTAGGAGGTGAAGTTAGAGGAGTAGAAATTGTATTCAGTTTATTTTTCTCTTTAATTGCTTTTACAGTGAAGCCATTGTAAATAGTAACTAAAATGTTTGCTTTGCATCCCAGTTATTTACACTATGCTTTTTTCCCTTTAGCATAGATAAGAGAGAATTGACTTAATTTGATTTTTATAGAGTCATCCAGGAAAAGTTAATTACTTGGTTAGTGTGGTTTATTGTGGCAAGTTGTTTTGCTCTACTTCTAATATTCTTGAAATGGAAAGACAAGGAATGAGCAGTAAGCTAATGTAGTTTTTCTTTGTAGAATAAATTAAGCTTCATAGAGACACCCTAAGAGTGCTTTGACTTGAAAAGCTTTGACAGATGTCATAGGGGTTTCATTTTTTCTTTTCAGGATATAATTGCTGGTCACTGTCAATAGTTTGGGATTCATTGCAATTGTTAGAGGAGCTTAATTCCTTTTGTATTTTCCATGATATCCCATTGCCTCATGCCTTTCTGTGTCAGTGACAGGACTGATTTTATTTTAAATATTTTTTGGGCACAAAAAGAAAAGTTACCTCTCTATTCACTTAGTGGAATTAAAAATCCAAAATTAGGTCCTATAGATAAAAACCTGTATTTGCAGTGATATTTACATGAGGATTTCTTCAGGGTAAATCTGAAACAAACCAAGATCTTAGAAAGGGAGGGGGCAAGTTTAAATGGCCCCTTTTGCTCAAAAAGTCCCTCAAAACCAGGGAATCGTTAAAAAACAAAAGCATTAGGAGACAGCCAGCCAGTTTTTAAGAACTTTGTGTTAATGAGTTCCCATTTGGTCCAGAGGTTGCTTTGCTCTTTTTATTGCTAACTAGAGCTAATGACCCTGAAGAAGGGCTGTGGCTGGCCTCTCATACAGAAGAAAGGGACGTGTTTTCTTACATAGATAATAGTGCCTACTTTATTCTGTTGTAAGGAGCTTTGCTCAGAAGTGTGTTTTCATTTATCTGTTAGGGAATTTGCAGCGTATTAGCAATTCTATTATAACTTTGAGGCTTATGAATGCTTGGGGGCAATAAAAAGTTAAATGATTTTTCTCAGTCTCATGGTGTGTGTCAGATGTAGGACCTGAATTCAGGGATTCCTGACTAATCCTCCTATCACCTAACCCAAGATTCCTCAGAATCATCTCTCATTTTCATTTTTACCTTTTGTAAAGATAGTGAGGACTAAATAGCCTTCATGGAAGTATTTTGTGTTCTTAATTTTTTGATTTGGTCGAGTACTGTAGTTACACATTGAGTATTAAGAGATTTGTTACTAAACTTATTTATAAGGTAGTTGTTTAAGCACAGTCATGGATTCCCCAGTCGTAAATCAATTCAAAGCTTTAACCTTATTAAAGAGATTATATTTCTGCTTTTTTTCTTCAGTGCTTTCATCCTGAATGCATGTTGTACATAGTAAGAATGCTTAAGATTTGAAACTTAACTGACACATCTTTTAATGAAACTGCAATTTTAAAACATAAGAACATTGGTAGGTGCATTGGAGAGTTGTTTTTCCTCTTTGTGAAATCTTATTGTTGGGGATCAGCTAGAGACTGGCTTCATTTAACTCTTAGCAATCTGTTTCCGTCTCATCTTTTTTTTTGGGCTGCGCTGCTGTTTTATAGTTTAATTCAGGTTTCTAGTATTTTGAATTTCATTTTACTCTTACATAATTTTCTGTATTATGCACAGATCTTTTATCAAACGAGTTTTCCTAGGGTTGTGTTTCGGAGGGTTTATTTTTCAGTAATTTATTGTGGTCTTTATTGTTTAATGTGATTTAAATTTAGCCATAATTTTTAATTAGTTATTTTGGGGTTTTTATAGAGTTTGTATAGTACCTTAACATTTATTTTAAAATTTCTCAAACATTCTAAGAAATTTTTTTCATATATGAACCAAATATTCCTGGGAATTTAAGTAACTGAATTTATTAGGTCATATTGGATTCTCAAATATTTGAAAGTTATATTTTGTTTTTGGCAATGGGGAGTGGAAAATAAAGGATTGAACAAGAAATATGTATTCTTTTGATTGCAAAGTTAATATTTTAAATTTCAGTTATTCTGATGAAAATTGCTAATGAGCTAGTGTCCTATTTTGTACATAAAGGCTAGGATAAATCCTATGATTTCCAGATACTGCTTTGGCTCTATTTACACTTTTTGCACTTCAGTTGTTTTCTCTGATGTGATTTAAGTATCTGATTAATTTTCCAAAAATCAGTGAAATTGAAAATATCAGTGAAATTGCTATTTAACTTGAATTTTATTTCTCATGATTTTTTTTGTAACCGCGCACTTTTCCGAAACCCCTCCCATTTGAAAAAAATCTTGAATAAAATTGATACGTTTCCTTTTTAATTTTGTTGGGGGCATGGGGCTGGGTTTATTTCTTACACAAAATATTTTGTATTTCCCCAGTGCCTAGGATTATCCTCTTCAAGCAAATAGACACTTAATACATTTTTTTTTATCCTTCTCAATATTCTGTTAACCGTCTTAATGTTATTGAGCAACTCTATTCTTAACTTTTTATAGAGATGTAATTAATGTTTTTACTAGGGTAGGGCATTTCCCCAAGTATCTTAATTGGAGATTAATGGAATGTGCAAGCCTTTTCCATAATTAAACCAAATTTGGTATATTTTGATTGATCCATGTAAGATTATCATTAGCTCACTGACTTGCAGAAATAAATTTCTGAGTAAAAGATTACCAGCTACATGAACGCAATATCATAATTTCATAGTTACTTCTGTGTTTTAAATTCTTTTCTCAAAAGTCAGTTTGTTAAAATCTTTCCAAAAGGTAGAACTCTGATGTTTTTTGGCCTTGGGTCAGAGATGGGAGATGGAAAAAAATGACATACTGCCATCTCCTGGGCAGAAAGTAAAGTGCTGTTTAGTGCTTTTGAAGCACAGAAAAATAGACCACAGAACCTGAGAACTTGAAGAACAAATATTAGTAACATTTCCTCTTTTAATATCTTAGGAAAACAGTTTGTGGTAATTTTAATGTAACAATTCTTTGTCTTTTGGTCCTTAAAATGTTGCTTTGAAAGAGAATGTTGTAGTGATATATCTGTCTAGTCTGTTAACTATTCCTTTTTAAGTTGATTTTTAAAGTTTACTTCAATTTCTACAAAATAGAGAAAAATAAAGATTTAGGTTGGCTATCAAGAAAGTGTGTCTCTTAGTTAGGCCTGTTATTTAGGCTGATGTATTGGGGATACAAATTTTAAAAGGGTAATTGTCCACTTCCATGCCTCATCTTTTGTACTACAACTATATTTTCAGTTGTATTGAGTTCAGAGCAATATGCTAATTTGGAAAATGAAATTTCTTGGTGTTGTTTACCTATCTCTGTATCGTAAGTGACCAAAAGAATGCTTTAATTTTGGTGAATAACTTTTGCTTAAAGTAACCATGCCTTATGATATCTGATTAATTCAGGTGTCAGGTATTGTTAACAATGCTTATGTTTTTTTAAAAAAATAGAGTACACATTCATTGATTTCCGTTAGAGAATAATTCGTGTAAATATTATGTTTTTAAAAATGTGTTTAATGTACTTTTACATTTAAGACCTCCTCCTCATTTTGTATGGATGAGTATTTGTGTCTTGACATTGATATATAATTTCAGTTGGTTGTCTTAATTCAAATTTAAATTCTTTTCATTATATTGTAATGATTATAAGAGAATGTACTGTAAACCGTAGAAATGTATGTAGCAGATAATTTCAAAGGGCAAGGTTTTGTAACTGTTATGATTTTTATCTATGTACCTAGGCAAAATATAATTAAATATGTTGTCATATTACAGATCTTAGTGTCTGAACTAAAGTGCATTGTGATAGGGGACTCATACTGGGAGTTGTTTTGTTTATTTGTTGAAATAAAACTTGGTATATAACTATTTCTAGTAAGTTTGTGAATCAATGCTTTTTTTCACAAATGTAGGTATTTCCTCCATTGGTGCAGAGTCCCAGCATTTTATACCTTAATAGATGATCTTCATGAATTGTTATTGCTTCCCAAGTTCTTCCCCTGTTGACCATCTTTCTGATGATGAATTTTTCCTTATTTTTAGCTAGGTTGGTCTTTTAAGAATAACCGGTACAGTTATTCCAACTTGGTATAAGACTTGCCAAAGCTTGTGCTTTTTAGGGATAGTTCCTGGGAAGCCTGAAGTATCACCTGGCCGTGGTGAGATATTAGAGCCGTACTTTAATGACAGTTCTGTCTTTGGTGTTAAGACTTAGGTGTTTTAGTGTAATAATTCTGTTACAAATAGTATTGGAATGTATTTGCTAATTTGGGTCCACAAATAGATTCTTTTCTGTTTTGGGGTTTTATGCCCATAATTATACTATTAAAACATTTTTAGCTGTGAAGAAATAATTCCATTTGAAATTATAAGGGTACTCTTTGCAGTCAAGAGTAATTCACTTTTAAAGCTTGTCCTACAGAAAAATACAATTTTGTTAGACTCTTACAGAAGAGTTCTTGCTAAGAATTAAAGAGTTGAATTTATAGAATGAAATGACTATGACTGCGTGTGATAATTTTAAGAATTCTTGTTTAAAATTTGAAACTACAAAATTTAATGCTAGGTACCTTGATCTCTACAAGGGGGGGTAATAAGAGAAAGGAGTAGGCATTTATTAAATGTTGATTATGTGCGAGGCTCTGTGCTAAATTTCATATGTTACCTCACTTGATCCTCACCACCCTGTGAGGGTGGTACAGGATAATCTTTAAATTTAACCATGTGTTTTGAAATTACTTTCAAGTTAGAATATTTTTTTTATTTTTATGCTATTTAAGTAGTATTTCCTTTTAGGTAAGGAAGATGGGGTGGGGTGATAGTTTATTTTTTGAAGTAATTAGAGGACAAATATAATTTTTGAGTACCATGACTTAAAGCCACAACTGTTTTAAATTACCCTCGGACATACTCTCAGCGAAAACTTAGTCCATAACTTAATGCTCAAGTTCTCTTACACACTAACACCACAATTTCTTAATTATAAAATTGTATTTTATTACAGTATTCCTTTTACTATTCAACGGCTTTGTGAATTGCTAACAGATCCAAGGAGGAACTATACAGGAACAGACAAATTTCTCAGAGGAGTAGAAAAGGTATTTTTTCCCTAATTAAATTGGATTATATCTATAGAAAAAATAGGGTTGACCGAGGGACCTTAAGAGAAGAGAGATTTGGTCTGATTGTTTTGTTAGGAGTGTGTTAAAATTATCCTTTTATCAGTTATGTCTAATAATAAAATGTCAGTCCTTATTTATATTAACTTTATTTGGGAACAGGTTATCAAATATATTCAGAATTAATCTTAAAATTCTGATTAACATTGAATTAAATTTAGTCCTATTAGAACCTCTAAAATAACAGGGATTTGAGGGCGTGAATGTTTTGTAGGGCTCCAGGTTAGTTCCCTTCATCATGACTCCACTCCTTCCTACTCCTCTATTCCTGTATCCCATCTCCTTCTCTGTGGCTCAGACTGAGGAGAATTACACTCAGCAGTACTATCAGTTTTCCTGCTTTGCCAGGGAGATTTATTGTAAGAGCCTGCCCTCCACTCCGGGGTGTCATTGCCAGTATTTCCCCCACCAGTGCTAGGCTTCCAAAGGATTCATCACTTTGAAAGAACTGTGACTTACTGCTGAGAATGCTCCTTCCATCAGTGCCTTTCTAGGTTGATGGTAGGAGCTGCCAGAGATTGTCTTCTACTGCATAGTCTTTGAAAACCTAGAGTCACCTTCACACCATGATGGAACATTGAAATAGAACTTTAGTAGAAATTGACAATATTTAGGGTATGAAAATTTGGTGGGTTTTGTTTCCAAGAAACAAATTATAGTAATTTATTATGGTTGAGGAAAAGCTTGATTTTTGGCCCTGACTTGGGGGTTTTGATTAATATCTTTATATATCACTTTATTTTCTTCATTAGTAAAATAGCAGGAATAAAGACCTTATCTCAGGGTGGTTGTGACAATAAGAATGAGTAAGCAACATCATGTGGTGTTACCCTGGTACTAAATTACCAATTTTTGTTATTGCAGAATGTGATGGTTGTTAGCTGTGTATATCCATCTTCAGAGTAAGTATAAAAATTCTTGCAACAGCTTTAAAAGTACTTTCTTTTTGGAATTGTGGAATTTATCATCCCATCTCTACCCCTTCACCCCTAGTTTTATTTTGTTTTGTTTTGTGATGTTTCCCATCAGAAAGGAGGGCATTACTTGGAATTGTATTTTCAGTTGCCAGTGGGTTAAACATACATTAAAATCTCAGACTTATGAATGGGTATAATATTATAACAAAATCTGAACTAGCATCTATTTTCTAACCTTTTTATTTTTCATGTTCCAAAGCTGCTTATGATGTTCCTTAAAGCGACTCTTATTTTACAACAGAAGTACATATGAACCCTACTCTATGAACATCTACTCTACAAAGATTCTAATTCAGGAACTGAAGGAGATGGAGTCTAGGATTTGTTTAGTGTAGGGAGGATTTCTTGGTTTCTGAACCAAGAGTTTTGAGAGGGGAGGATCAATATTTCACTTGTTCTACTTGCATGTTGGGTGTTTGCTGGTGTCTCACAGATAAGGAGTTTGCTTGTAATTTGGCAGATATGCCCAGTGCAAGCAGAATAACGTTTTCTTTGTCCATCTTAAAGGACGGAGCCTCTATGATTGATTTATTTAAGGGTTGACAGATGAAATAATGCTTGTGAAACTCAGGGAGAATTACCCCACCCCAAATCTAGGTACCCCCATTCTGGGATACCTTTAAGGCAAATGATCTTATCTTTTTGTGTGTGATATAGATCTCTTGTTTTTAAATATATAACATAAAATATAAGATTGCAAAGGAAGCTTAATATATTGAAATGTAGTTATCAAAATATTTAAAGAACAAGTTGACCTAGTGATTGAGAACCCTGCTCCAGGGGATGAGTGAATTGATTATTAGAGTTTGAGTTATGAACAACTTTTACCGTAACTCTCTGCCGTATGACTGAAGTATTGCTAGACTTTTAGGATTTGGCACCTTATAGTCTACCTTAGGATCAACATTTAAGGAATTGATTAGATTTATTTTGCTTTACCAGCTTTTTTCTGGAACATGAGTTTTAAAGTGAAATGTTCCTATAATCTATTGTACTTATTGGCAAAAAAGACAAAAAAACCCAACAAGAATAACTAAGAAAGGCAATAAAAATATTTTTTACCCATTATTAAGGGCATAAATAAGAAGTCTATAAAATAATGACATTGCTAATTTAACCCCAAAGCTTCAACACTGGAATGGAATTATACTAGTACCATAAGAGAGTTCAAGACAGGTCACTTTTCTGGTAACTCAGATTTTGAGTTTTTAGGTTAGAATTTATCGTGGGTAATTAGACAGTATGTGAAAGGGTTTTGTAAAAAAAAGAAAATTTGAGGAAGATACGAAAAAAATCTTCAACTTTAGGGTTAGTAAAACAGGATTTATCTTATGGACTATGCAGTTTTTCCTTATCATTCCTACATCTCCCAGATTATTTCTCTTGGTCAAGGCTTTCCTTTAGCCTTGACTGTTTGTATGGACACATATATTTTAAGGTCATGTCATCACATTTGGGAGAAATATGGTCACATTTTTCCTAGGTATATTAAAACCAAATGTTGACTCATATAAAAACCCTCTGCCTCTTTTAGAAGGCATTACCAAAATTAAAGAATTTTAGCATTTTGTTATATAGTAGAATGTTTTCATTTCTCATAGGAAAAACAGTTCTAACAGCTTAAATCGGATGAATGGCGTTATGTTTCCTGGAAATTCGCCAAGTTACACTGACAGGTAAGTTGGTTTTAGTGACAAGAAGACATGCCATTTCCCTGCTTTGGGAAGTGGGTCCTGTCCTTTCAAACATAGGCTGCTGATGGAAATGAACAAATAGCAAACAGAAAAGACTTTTATTTCTTGACATGTAGACTTGGAAGAAAGAAATGTTCAGCATATTACCTTTTGGGGAATTTTTGCGTGTATATCTGGGGAAGGATTAATTTTCATCAAAACAATAATGGTGCTCTATTATAGGTCTAACATTAATGGTCCTGGAACTCCCAGACCAGTAAACCGACCAAAGGTTTCTTTGTCAGCACCTATGACAACAAATGGTTTACCTGAGAACACAGAAGGTAAAGAGTCAAATTTACAACTAACGGAGGAAAAAAACCACAGGTTTGTATATATTTTACATATCTGTATTTTCACTAAAGTTAATCTGCCACTAGATTCCAGTATAGTTTAATGTTGTCAGTGCTAAATGCACAAATATAAGCTATTAACAAGGAGAGAGATCAGCTCTGAGCTGAGTGTCTGGCCTGGGCTGGATACATTTCAGAGTCTTCTATAACATGGGGTTTGGAGCCAATGAATATTCTAATAGTGACCTATAGAGCTAGATTTTGAGGAATTACATGTATTTATAAGGCTTAAAATATACTTATCATTTAAAAAAGATATTTGAAAAGAAAATGATCTTTCCAAATAACGTTTGAAATCTTGTGGGACAGACTTTCTCCTGACAGTATCCAAAGGAAATAGAAAGGAAGAACATGCTTACTTTGTCTTTTTTCACATCAAAAGAGAAAATCAACAGTAAAAAGGCACGGAATAGGCAGAGGGGGTTCATGTAGTAAATGGCCCCGGTGCAGATGGGAGGAGCTCTTGCCTCTGAGGTGTTGACCTTCTAGACTGTTGCCAGATGTATTAGCTTTGTCAGCAGAATAGTAGAAAAGGACATACCTTAAATATGAGAATGTGGTAGAGATGGCAGATAGATCATCACCTAATAAAGCTTTTATAAAATTTATACAGTGATTCATCAGCATCTGAAACAGAAGGCACCCAAGTGAGTCCTGTAAAAAATAAACACTCCGATGAAGACTCTGTGGAAGCTGAGGGGCATGAGGTAAAAAGACTCAAATTTGACACAGAAGGTGAAGACAGAGACACAACCAGCCAGAGTTCCCCTGGTGAGATGTCTTCAGCTGTGGTAGAGGAAACAGGAACGCCATCTGCATCTCAGGATAAAGACAGAGGAAACAGCTCTGCCAGACAGCGTTGTACAGAAGAGGAAGAGGAGGAAGAGGAAGAGGAAGAAGAGGAGGAAGAGGAGGAAGGTATATAGAAATAGAGCGAGGGGATTCTCATACCATTGTTTCAGTGTTGGTGCTAGATAATATTTCTAATTGTAGCTAAAGTTTCAGGATATTGTTTGGCCTATTGTATAGAAGAATATAACTTTAACTGGGGTGAAATCTTTTGAAAATACAAATTTAACTGTTGCAACTTTTGATTATTTTTAGAATCTTTTGTGACCTCACAAGAAATTACTCCGGAAAGAAAAGATCAAGAAAAAGAGACTGATGAGGCCTTAACTGTGAGTGAAGAGACTTCTGAGGAGAGTAATCAAATGGAGGAATCTGTCCTATCTCAGGAAGACAAAGATTTGCATTCTGAAGACAGTGAAAATACAAGACCTGTAAGTAGTGGTGCTGATTGCAGTGAAACTGAAGAATTAGGAGCCTACGCCAGTGAAACTCGAGAAATTCCATCAGAATCCCCGATGGAAAACAGTGATGAGGCCACAAACGTTGCAGAAGAGCCTATGGAGCAAGACTAACTATGAAACCCACTTAGATGCAGTATTTTACATAAGGCCCTGATTTTCCACTGTATAAAACTTTTATGTAATAAAGTGGACCTTTAGTTTTACAAGAGAAGCAGGTTGTAAAATATTCTTCCATGGAATAAATCCTGAAAGAGTTTTACATGTAAGAACTGTGAATATCGGCTCCTTCAGGTCCTGCTTACCGCTGACTTTTTGGTCTGGTCAAATCAGTGGTATGTGTATAGATTTTTTTTTAATTTAGAATAAAAGTTTTTAAACTGGAAGGTAATAATTATAATTTTGACAAACTTTTTGGAGATTACCACATTTAGTTTATACATATGCAAGAAAGCTTTTTGTCTTGTCTATTTCTGACAGCTCTAGCAGTTTTCATATTTTGGTCATAGTTTCAACATTTTAACATGTGAATTATAGGGTTTCATGCTGGTTTCCAGATTTTATTGTTTGACTATGTACAATGGAACCTTAAGTCATAAATACGTATAAATATATATATACTATTCTAAGGGGGAAAATGTTCTATTTTTCTGTTTCTATAAGAGATGAATACAGTGAATACTTTTTCTATTGGAAATAATTGAATTCACCTCTTTCAGAAGTCAATTTCTTTCACTTCTGAATGATTCAAATAAAATCTGGCCCCTATGAAACCCTGGAAATCTTTAACACTGTTGAAAATACCAGGTTAAACACATTCCAAGAAATCTGTTCAAACTACAAACCCTTTTGTATACTTCTGAGGTGCCTGACTAAAAGGACTTCATTTATTTATGAGAAAGATTTGCTTTATGTTAAGAACAGTCTTCAACCATTAGCTTAATATTTTGTAGGGTGAATGCTTATGAAGCTGATGTGAGAACATCTCAGAAGAACTGGGCAGGTTACTTGATCTTTTGCTTGCTTCTATGAACATTGTGAATATTAACACATTTCTAAATTATTTGAAAGTATGCAAATGGATTTGGTATGATACACCATTGTACTGGAGGAATTAATATATTACCTTAGTAATGTACCTGAGCTAAATGATTGAAAGTTCTAGGGGTGCATAGAAAACAGCATAATTTGTATGACATTTTGAAGTGAATTAAATATTTTTGAACATGCTAGTCCGACAGCCAGTGTTATATTTTTCAGATCAGCGCAAAGCACAACTACTGCTCAACTCAATGTTTTCAGATTCCCATAAAGTCATGCAAGCTGCAACTTCCCAGTCAAAATTGCTGGCTGCCAAATTTATACCTGTTTCTTCAACTGTACCTTTTTGATATTTAGAATTTTTAAATTTCTGTAAAGTAGATTTTGTAGATTGTAATGTGTTCACTGCCTTTGTGAAGCGGTATATAATTGTATAATTTCTGTGTGTAAACTGAATGCTTGGGCTTTCAATACAGTATTCATATAAAGCAATAAATATTAATGTTATAAAATATTCGAGTACATTTTTATCAAAACAAAAGAATACCTTTTTTTTAGTTTCAGATGCCTGAAATACACAAATGGGTTAAAAAGTTGATGCAATTTCTGAGACCTTATTGTATGCTTTACGAATGATTTGGGGAAAAACACAGGTTGTGGATTTTGTCTGTTTAAATTTTCTTTACAAAAACACCAGAATAATTTGGCTCAGTTTCTATATTTGTAGAGTACTTATTACTGACTGTCTTGTCTGTCAGGTTCACAGCAGCCAGAGGATATATTTAAGAATGTTTGATAGTTAAAAAAAACAAAAACACTGCACGTTGATTAGTGTCTCCCAGAGAGAAAAGAAAATCAAACATTATAAATTTTTTTTAATTTTTTCAAAATTGCTAATTGCAGATGTGTTTAATGAAAAATAAACGTTCAAAATGTTGAAATGAAGCAAGGTTAAATATGACATTCATTCATAGTAAAATTTTACTTTCTTGTTAAGGGATATTTTGCCAATGAGAACAAATTTTAAACATTTTAAGTTTAGAAATTTTGGAATTTCCTTTAGAATTTTTGTGAAAATATTGTCAATAAACCTATTCTTTAAGCACCTATGACCTTTTGATATTTTTATTTTAATAGTTGTAGTGCCATGGACTATTTGTTAATATAATGATTATAGCCAATTTACTTTGTCAATTTTTAGTTTTAAAATTTAGCAATGTGGTTTTGTGGTCTGTGAACTTGTAAACTTGCAATTGTTGTTTTTGCAAGGGTAAATGCATCTCTTTATTAAATAAAGTAAAATAATGATGAATGTATAAAATGCTACCCTAACTCTGTATGAGAGATATGCTCTTTAATTTTTAGTTTATTGTTAGCCTTCAAATGTTGATCATAGATCAGATTTGTTGCTGTTTACACAAGGTTAACTGAAGAATACTCTGGGTTTACTTATGGAATATTTCATACTTCTTTGTTAGGATGGATGGGACGGATACTTCCATGGTTCAACCTGGATATAGGCTTCTTGTTTAGCTGCTGTAAAGGTGTTGGTAACTATCAGGGAATGAGAAGTTTTTTCTTAACATTTGAAAAGGTACACTCAGGAGATAAACCAAGAAAGAGAAATAACAGTTTAAAATAATATGTCAGACCTGTTTTAGTAATTGATACATTTCCAATATTTAAAAAGGTTCATTCTGACAGCAGTTTTTCTTAAACGTGGTGAGCCAACAGAATTACAAAAGATCTAAATCAAGATTCAAAAATTTGGGTTTAAAATGCCATTTCCTTGCTCCTCCTTTCTACCCTAGAGATGGCTTCTAACTACTCAGGCTGTTTGCCTAGATATAAAATAATAATTAGTACTGATTAGGCACTGAGGAATAAGTAAACATTAGTTTTCATTAATTAGCCTTTTTCCTCTAAAAGTGGATACAATATGCTTTGAAAATGCTGAAAACAGTTCTGATATAGTAGAACACAGCAGTCAATGAATCTTCCCCCCACCCCACCCCCACCGTTCAAGTTAGGATAACTTTTGGCTGCACCTTTGAAAGTGGGCAAAATAATAGTCTATTGTTGGCAATTTGGAGCAGTAATCATGCTACTTTGAAAAGAACCACCCAGACACCGGGTCATAGAAGCACTGGCTTTATAAAAGCATTGTGTTCCTAAGAGTGCTTTATTTTGCCAATGTAGATAGGCATGCATTTATGCATTTTAATCTAAAGTCAGACTAACTTTCCAATAATATAGTATAAACTAGTTTTCATGTAAAGGTGCTGGTGTGAAGTAATTCTTAGGAAAGCTGCTAAAATGGTATTTATGAAAAAATTGGAGAGGGGATAAATTTACAGCTTGTACAACCAAAGGAACTAAATTATGGGAGGCTTTAAAATGATGGACCCTGAACAGTTTCATAAGTATATGGCAAAAGGGGTGTTCAGCTATTTGTGAGATAGATGGCAGTCATAAAATGGATAAATGCAGTGACATTAAATTATTTTATATGGGAAAGTGGTTCAGGACTAAGTTTAATGCATTAATAGTCTAATAAGAATGATAGTGTATTGATGAGAATATATTTAAATAGAGTGAACCAATAATAAAACTTCCTTCAGGATTTTCTTATTATTTGAACTTGGAGCCCAGCTTACTTTGCCAAAAATGTATTATTTTCATAATGCAATAAAATACAAATTAGACAAATTTCTGCATCTGTGGAATTACTTTTGTTTTTTGCCAAAAGATTTTTCTGTGTCGATTGACTTAAAAAGTGTTGTGTAGACAAGAATACCACGCTCATACTTGTATAAATCACAGGTCAGTAACTTAATTTCCAAGGTTGGGCTAACACCAATGAGGGATCAGCCCTGAGTCTTACTCTTTAACGTTGTATTTTTCTCAAGACATTCCAAGGTGGGAGATCCCTCAGTTATATCAATGACAGCTATTGATCTTCCACTTCATATTTTGTTTCTTCTTTAAGTTCCCATATTTTTCTGTTATTATTAGCTTTGGCTTTTATAATAGTTTACACCTAGGTTATACAAGCTAAGCACATTGAATTAGTTTTTCTCCATGGAGCAGATAACCTACAAGGGAATTGAAGATAAACTCACACTTTGGTAGATAGCAAGAGAGTGGTAATCTTTCTCAGGAGGGTCTAACTCAGAATATCAAGTGAAAATTTAGTGTGAAAGAATTTGGAGCTGGAAGGAGCCCATTCGGTCTCTGATTGTTCTAAATCTCTTGATTCTGTGATCTGGTCATGTCTTCACCTTTTTTCTTTACCTTATTAACAATTTTGTTCAAATTTTGTCTTTTATTATGCACTTAGCAAATGTTCATTTAAAAAAGCAGAGAGAGGGGCAGCTCAATGTGTAGAGCACTGGCCCTGCAGTCAGGAGGACCTGACTTCAAATTCGGCCTCAGACACTTGACACTCTTACTAGCTGTGTGACCTTGGGCAAGTCAACCCCAATTGCCTTGCCTTCCTCCCTCAGGGGGGAATAGATAGATAGAGAGTGAGAGAGAAAGAGAGAACCCAAAGAATTGAAGATAACACCATAAACATTACATATTTTTTAATTTTTAAAAATTTTAGTTTTTAAAAAATATTAAAAGTGGTTTCTTGAATGCTGCTGTTTCATTGTGGCCTCTTTCAAACTGTGGATTTTTAAAAACATTTTTTTGCAACACTCCCCCCTTTTTGATAGTTCTATGACTACATGGCTATTCTCCCCTGAGGGGGGGAAAAGCCCTCATCTATAACAGCAAAATAAATTTACACGTTGGCTACGTGTCTCGCCCTAGTGTAGTCTACTTCCATTACAAGAAATTAGAAACTTGATTCATCACTGGTCTCATGGAGTTGTGATTTAGGGGGAGCTTGGTGGCCCAGTGAATAGAGCACTGGCCCGGATTCAAGTCTGATCTCAGATACTTCAACAGTAGCCATGTGACCTTGGGCAAGTCACTTAACCCCAATTGCCTTGCCTTCCCTCCACACACACACACAAAATAAATGGAGTTGTGATTGGTCATTGCATTGAATCTCATTTTAAAACCACACTCTATCAGTTCATACAAGTCCTCCCAGGTTTCTTTGAATCTAACCTTTTCGGGGTTTTTTTTTTTCATTATGTGTATTTTACATTTATTCTTTCTGAATAAATGGGTAGCTCCCATAATGGAGTACGCCAGCTCAGACAAACGTGAGCCCTTCTATACTGCGTCCATTAGAATTTCCTGCCTTGCTCTCCATTGGCTAGGTGCCACCTCCTGAACTGCCCACGTCATACTGCCCTCACATAGCTTGGGAAGCATGCATGCAACCCTCTAACCCTCTCCATGATCCCAGCCCTGATTAGAACCAGTCACCCCTCACCCACATTCTGCTATCAAAGAAAGGAGCACTTTTTAATTATGTGGAAACAAAATTCCATCATTTCCCTCAATTCCCCCTTTTTTTCTTTGCTTCAAGTTTTTGTTTCCACACCTTTAATACTCCATTATCTCTTAAGGTGCAATAATATATGAATTATGATTTGTTCAGCTACTCCTTAAATGATGGTCATCCAAATTTGTTTTCAATTCTTTACCACAAAGAAGGTGCCACTAGAAATATATTTGTGGGGGTGGCTAGGTGGCCCAGTGAATAGAGCGTCGGTCAGGAGGACCTGAGTTCAAATCCGCCCTCAGACACAACACTAGCTGTGTGACCTTCGACAAGTCACTTAACCCCAATTGCCCTGCCTTCCCCCCCCCCCAAAAAAAAAAAGCAAAAAAAAGATATTTGTGCATATGGTCCTTTCTCTCATCTCTTTGGGGTAGATGTCTGATAGCCATATTGTGATAATGTACTTTTTTGTGTTTTGGGGGGGCATAGTTCCAAACGACTTTCCAGAACGGCTTGATTCATTCACAGTTACAACAATAATATATTAATATTTGTTTCCTATAGCTCTTTTTTCCACGTAGGGGAGGGGATCATTTCTGCTAATTGGATTAATGTGAGGTAGAAATTCAGTTGATTTAGTTGACATTAATCTCAGTGTTTTGGACCATTTTTCATATGGTCGTTAGTTTTGCCTTTTGCTAACTGTCTTTGCATCTTAATTATTGGGGAATAGATCATGTTATATTTGTATCAATTCCCTATACATCTCAAATATCAATCCTTTATTAGAAATTTATTAGAAAGATTTTTCAGTTAACCCTTCTTATCCATAGTTGTGAAAAGTACTTCCTTCCCTGCCCCTCAAATTTGTTTGACCTTACCTCATATCTAGCTCATGTATCGTTATTTAGAGCGTGTGGTTTGTAGTTGGAGGTACTGGCCTAACCTTGATTTCTGCCAAATTGCTTTCCAGTTTCCCCACTAGTTTTTTTTAGCTGAGTTTCTAACTAGATAGTTGGAGTCTTTTGGTTTATTGAATACTAATTGCTTCTGTATCTCTGGACCTAATCTGTTTCACTCATCAACTGCAGTTTTTTAAACCCTGCTGGATAGTTTTGATGATCACTGCTTGGTAGTATAAATCATCACCTTATTTTATGGTGATGGTGAAGTAAGGTCACAAGCAGTAAAAATGACAGTATCGGAATTCAAACTCACACCTACCATATCTAATTCCTATGCCAGGACAACAAGATGCGCCCAGCTGCCATGCAGTATTCTTTCCGGTCCACGCTTTTGTTCAGATAATAAAGAATTACTAGGGTGTAATTCAAGGTGAACTTAACTTGTCCATATGAAAATCTTTGGGCTAAAAGAAACCAAATAGGACTGGTCAGCATCAACTCATTTGCGTTGTTCATATTTGGGTTATGTGGTTTCACATCATTTTCTGTGCAAGGGATGTTTAGTGGATGAACCATTAAGTTAGAAGACAGTTTCAAGTTCTGGTTATTCCACTTAATTAATGTCTGCCTTTACATTATTGTAATCTTAATGCTTCAAAGAAGTGATTATCTTACACAGGCTTACAAGTCTAAAATAAAGATTGTGTGAAGATCCTCGGTCTTAGGACGCAGAGTGTAACGTCTTAGAGGATCTTGCACGGTGAGCTCCCTTCTCGATGACTGCCACAGATCCCTTCAGTGTTGTCCATCATTCTCCCCTTTGTTCCATTCTCTGAATAACAGGTGGCCCTTCCCTTTCCTAGGATGGTTGCTCGGCTTGGCCTCTTGTTCCCACTTGCTCTCATTGCCTCCAGGTTCTTGCCCCTTCAGTCATCTCTTATTTTCAATTTCTCTTTACCTATTTACCAAGCACCTATGTGACAGTCACTGCTAGGTACTTGAGGTGTCCCAGAAATCAAATTGGCTCCTTTCATATTGCCTTGCAAATATCAAGATAAAAACCTTCACTTTACCCTGCCATTTCCTGGTGCTATTGTCCAGTATCACTCTTTCCACAGCCAGACTATTAATTGTATCTTCACTGCTTGCCTCCTCTCACCTCACTTGCAAAACCTCTTGCAATCAGACTTTCAACTCTACTCCAAGGTTACTGATGATACTTAAAAAAAAATTTTTTTCTTGCTATCTTTTTTCATCATCAACGTTTCTCACATAAATACTCTCTTAATTTCTAAATCCAATGACTTTTTTCACCCCTCAGGTCTCATCCTTGACCTGTCTACAGCATTTGACACTTGACTCCCTTGGGGCTCATCTATCATCTCTATATGGAAAACCCCCAAGCTTTAATTGCTTATTCCTATTTGGGCTAGATAGTTTCACCTACTTGTACAAAACTTTTCAATTTTTCTGTATTAAAATAGCACAGCAACAGAACCTGCAGTCTATGTACTGAAGGGTATTCATTTTTGGTGTACATAGCCTATGTACAGCTCAAACTTTGGGAAGAAAAATCTTCATGCCCAATACTAATCTCTCCTGAATTCCGGCTCTACATCACCCACCACTTGCTGTCCATCTCCCCTAGATGTCCCACAAGATTCTTAAACTCAGCACGGGCAAAGGAGAACTGGTCTTGATTCCAAAGCCACCTTTCTCACCACAATCAAAGGCGCCATTATTCTAGTCACTCAGGTTCACAACCGTGAGGGCAAAGCTTGACCCTTCCCTTTTCCTCATTCCCTGTATTCAATCAGTTTCTAAGCTTTTGTCATTTCTATCCCTGCATCTTTTCTAGTATCTCCCCTGTTCTCTCTAGTTAACTTCAATGTAGTTATCTTCAACCCTGCTTGAGTTATGGCCATATTCTTGTATTGCTTTAGATCTTTCCCTTGTCCAGTCCTTCCTCCACATAGCTGCACAGTTTCGACCATACCAATGTGCTCAGGAAACTTCAGCTTCTTGAATTCCCTTCTGCCTCCAGGATGAAATGTAAACCCACTCCCTGGCATTTAAAGCCTTCTGCAATATGGCTCCAACATAACTGTCCAGACCAGTGGTTCTCAACCTGTGGGTTATGTTCAATTTGTAACAATGAAAATACATCCTGCATATCAGATATTTACATTACGATTCATAACAGCAAAATTACAGTTATGAAGTAGCACCGAAAATAATTTTATGGTTGGGGGTCACCACAACATGAGGAACTGTATTAAAGGGTCGTGGCATTAGGAAGATTGAGAACCACTGCTCTAGACCGGTTTCACATTGCTTCCCTTCACAGCCAAACTGGCCAATTCCCCCCCACCCCCTATATGACATCCCATCTGCCCCGCTTCTGGTTAGCTTCCACTTCCAGAACCCTCTTTCTTTCTTAACCTGTGCCTCTTAGAATCCTTGGCTTTGTTGAAGTCTCAGCTCAGATGACACCGACATAAAGCCTTTCTTGATCCTCCCAGTTCTTACCCATTTAATTACTGATATCTGCTCACTTCTCCCCCAGTTACTTTGTATTTATTTCTTATCTCTCTTTGTTCCCTTTTTTGTAGCCTCTGAACTTAACACAGTTCCTTGGATTTTTTTTTACTGGACCTATGATCAGCTTAGTGAACTCCTGGTGAGATAGATTGGCACCTCTCTGCAACATATATAGTCTTAGAGTTGTCCTTATCACAACAAGCACTCAATACCCTAAATTAAATTGAATTTCACAGATTGTCTTTTGAAACTCAAGTGCATCTGGTATATCTTAATAGTATATGGCCAAGACAGTTATTGAAGGAAAAATCTGGTAGTACAACGAGAATCTGAGTAATTTTTTTTTCTGTAGGAGCTAAAACATGACAGTCTCCTAACTCTGCAAGATACCTAATTCTGTGAGTACGTACTATAAAACTACTCCAGTTACTATTGTCGGTTGGCTTTATTTCAATATTCCTTAATTTTCACGTTGTTAATAGTTAATTACTTATTTCAATATTCCTTAATTTTCACATTGTTAATAGTTAATTACTGTAGTTAATCACTTCTCTTCCCTTCCCTTCCCTTCCCTTCCCTTCCCTTCCCTTCCCTTCCCTTCCCTTCCCTTCCCTTCCCTTCCCTGCCCTGCCCTGCCCTGCCCTGCCCTGCCCTGCCTTCTCCTCCCCTCCCCTTCCCTTCCCTTCCCTTCCCTCTCTTCTCATGTCTCCTCTCCTCTCCTCTCCTCTCTCCTCCTCTCCCCTCTCCTTCCCTCCCCTTCCTCCCTCCCTCCCTCCTCTATGACTCACTTTCTCTTCACCCTTTTCTGTCTCTATCTCTCAATGTTTCTCTCTCTTAGAGGCAGGAGAGGGAGTAAGGTTTCTACAAAATGGAACCAGTGAGTCAGAAAGTTAACATTATTTTTCACTCTTTTTTCCCCGAGGAGGAGAGCAATGTCTGAAGTAGGATCAGTGGGTGAATAGGCTCTGTTGCGTTATATAATATGAAATGTTAGTAACAGAGCCTTAGTAGTCAAACAATCTTAACCAATTTTGGCTATAACATTTATTGTACATGATAAATGTAGATAACAAAAGCTTTTATATTCACATGGTACCTTAGAGTTTATAGTGATCTCATTTGGTTCTTACAATTACATCAAGTGAGAACTGATCGAGTAGGAGAGCTTTAACTACGTTGTTCTGCTTGGGAACAGGAGATCATGTCAGTGAAAGGGCTTTGTAAACTAAGGTCCTATGCAAATAGAGCATGTTACTATAAAAACCCATGCAGAAAGATCAATACGTTGCAACCTTGCTTTAGTACTCTTCACTTGCTGTAGAAGAAAAGCCATTGCAAAAAACCAGCCTGTCACAGACCTGATTCAAGTGCAACATAATGCTGCTAAACCAGATTACAATTAACAAAACAAAGACAATACAGCAGAGATAATGTTAATCTATACTTTTCTAAGTCAACATACAACCCTCAGGGATCTGTTTCTTTTTGAGTTTGACACCATTGGTCTAAAAGGACCTAGTATGAGAGACAGTTTGGCCAATAATGTGACCCCATTGGATAGACAGCTACTCAGCTACTTGGTGACTTACTCCCAAGTAGATGTGAAAATAGAATAACAAAGTGAAACCACCAATTTCTGTATCATTCACACTCATAAATTATTTTTTATGATTTCAGGACCCCTATCAATATCAACACAAAGGCTAATGATAGAAGAAACTGGAATGATTATAGATGTGCATGCCAGTTTTATGCTTAGTTGACAGGTTATGCTGCTTGGCTATCCCACTTATGTCCTCTGTGACTCCTTTACTTTCACTATGTTTGCCCTTATTCCACAGCTTGGGTGGACTGTAATACACATGGCTGGGCATTGTGGAATGCTTTACATATGTATTTCATCTTCACAACAGCCCTGTAATGTAGATGCTCTTATTACCACTTGTTTTACAGATGAGGAAACTGAGGCTGAGAAAAGGGAAGTGACTTGCCTAGGGTCACACAGCTAGTGTTTGAGGCAAGTCTTCCTAATTTCAAGTCCAAGACTCTACTGTTCCATCTGCTTGCTCCATCACCACTCTACCTAGCCTCTTATGTTAGAAGCATAAGTGTTTACTTTGCCTTTTCAGTTGATCACTTCCACCTAATATCTGATTCAGCAGTCCATCGTTAAGCATTTATCAAGCATCTTCCCTGTGCCAGGCACAGTGATAAGCACTGGGGAAAAAAAAGGTAAAAGATAGTCCTTGCCCAGAGGGGCTCACAATTTAATGGGGGAGGGACGTCAATAACTGTACAAACGGCGATATACAGTTTGAATAGAAATGCCCAAGAGAGGGAAGGCATTGGAATTAAGAGGGTTTGGAAAGGTTTTCTGTTGAAGGTGGGATTTTATCTGGAACTTGAAAGAAACCAGGACAGCCAGTAGGGCGAATGAGGAGGGAAAACGTTCCAGGCATGGGGAACAGCTGGAGAAAACGGCCAGAGCTAAGACATGGTATGTCTTGTTCAAGGTCAGAGTCATGGAATCAGAGGGCAGATGTGTTCAACACTAGGGTTGGGGGTGGGAATGAAAGTGTAGGAAGACCAAGATTCTGACTAAAATTCTCAGCACTGGTTTTCAAGCTACTTTTAGGTATTTTCACTTCATCTTATAAATATCATTTAGAACCTCTACCATTTATGAAGCTCCATACCTAGTCCCTGTTCTTCCAACAACTTTATATCCCTATGGTTTGCTTATTTCCTTTTCCTTCCCTGACCAATCTCTTATTTGTTTCACTGGCTTGTTTTACTTGTCAATTTTTATTTCATTAAATTTGTTTTATTTTTTAAAATGAAGAAGCATGTATTTTCTTTCCCTCCTTTTCTTTGCCATGAGAAATAAACAAAAAGAGAAAAACAAAGCTTTTCTAACAAATATTCATAGGCAAAACGAAATCCCACATTGGCTATGTCCTGTAATATATGTCTCATTTCTGTGTCTTAAGTCTGCCCCCATCACCTCTTTGTCAGGAGGTAGGTTACCTTTGTCACGTCTCCTGAAATCATGGTTGGTTAATGCACTGATCGATCTTTACAGTCTTGAGAATTTACAATGTTGTTATGCCATAAATTGTCAACTTGATTTAACAACTTCTTTTTCTTACCAAATACAAAATCTTTTCTTTATCATATACAAAATGAATACAAGTTGATTGGAGGAGGGAGGACACTAGAATCTGGGAGGATCAGGAAGACTGGAAGGTAATCCTTGAGCTGAATCTTGAATGGATTCTAACCTGTGGAGGTGAGGAAGGAGTGCATCCTAGACATTAGTGACAACACAAAGGCATATATGACAACAGGAATGTCTTATGGGGGGAACAGCAAATAAGCCAGTGTGACTTGACTATAGAGTGAATGGAGGGGGAATTATGTATAAGAAGACTGGAAAGGTAGGTAAGAGCCAGGTTGTGAAGAACTTTAAATATCAAATGGAGTATAAATAAAAATTCTGCACAATTATGGGCTCAACAAACATTAATAAACCTGAATATTTCCTTATACAAAGAGCAGAAAAAGAAAATTGTGTATGACACACTATGACTTTCTACTTCAGAGAGCATGAAGAAAAAAGATACTAAATTTAATATGGTAGTTCCAACACTACTACTTCTGTGTCCTTCTGGGTCTGTTTTTTCTCCTGCTGCTCCTCTGCAAGAATGCTTTCTCTCCTCTTCTCTCCCCAGTGAAATTTATCCTGGTGAAATTTCACCTTATTAGATCACAGTCCTTCATTCCAGTCAGTCAATTTGTTTTTGAACCCTGGCTCTGTCAATGAGCATCTTAGCTACCTCTCCCCACTTTGTGTCATTTCCTAATTTGATAAGCATTCCATCTTTGCTTTTATCCACACATCCCTGGAGCACTCCACTGGAGAACTCCTGCCAAGTTAGCATTGAACAATTAATGACTATACTATAAATCCTACCATTCAAACCAGTTCCAAATCCATTTAATCACAGTTATGTAGCCTACATCTCTTCATCTTTTTAAAAAGTATGGCATGAAATGCTTTATCAAGCACTCTGTTAAAAACAATATAAACCATACCTGCATCATTCAAAAAGGAAATACATTTATTCGGGCACTACCTGTCCTTGGTAAAGCAATGCCAGCTTTTTGAGATGATGAATTCCTTTGCTATACCTTTATGTATTATCTCCTTAATAATATTTTCTAGATGTAATGAAGAAATACTGGAAGCCTTTCCAATAAGATTAAGGGTAAAACAAGGATTCCATTGTCACCACTACTATTTGATATGGTTCTAGAAATGCTAATTTTAGCAAAAAGACACGAAAAAAGAAATTAGGGGACTATGCATAGGTAAAGAAGAAACAAAATTATCCATTGTTGCATATGATATGATGGAGTAAGAGAATTCTAATTATATATGTTAAAATAAATTAAAATAATAAGTAAAATAGTAGGATATAAGACACACCCACAAAAGCCTTTTTGTATATTACCAAAAAAAAAAAGCAACTAAAATTAAAAACTTGGGAAGAAGTGTTGAAAAGAAATTCCTTTCAGAATAGCCAAATAATACATAAAATATCTGGGAGTCTACATACAAAGACATGGAAAGGAATTATATGAATAAATTAGCATTTACAGCTAATTGGAGAGATAATTGTTTCTGGTTGAACCATGCCAATAGAATAAAAATTACAATAATGGCTAAATAAATTTATAGATGCTGTACAAGGTACTAAATGGTTACTTGATTAACTAGATAGTATAACCACAAAGTTCATCAGGAAGAATCAAAGATCAAGAATGTCAAAGGAAATAATGGCTGGGGGGGGGGGAGAGGGAGGGAGAGAGAATGGGGAGTAGGGAAAAGGAAAGAGACCTAGTAGAACCAGATCTCAAGCTATATTACAAGACAGTTATGATCAAAACTATTTGTTATTGGTCTATAAAATATATAAATGTTGATCAATGGTACAGAATAAGTATAGAAGACCCAGAAGCAATCCAACATACCCAAGGGTATACTTACCAGGGTGAGGACTTATTCACTATTCCACAAAAAATGTTGGGAAAGCTGGAAAACAGTTTGGAAAAAGTTAGGATTAAATCAGCGTCTCAGATGATACTCAATTTCAGTAGGGTTCTTTGAGAGGGAACAGTACCTCTGCAGCTGGGGGAGGAAGGGGGAAGCATGCAGAGTCTAGCTTCAAATCCTAAGGTTTGTAATGTAAGAGACAGGATTCTCTTCCATCCTAGGAGATACACTGAGTTTGGGGCTTGGGATAGAGTTCTTTGGAGCAGGAGTTTTTGAACTTCTCAATGACAAAGAGAAGGAAGACGGACCTGGGGAGAGAAGAGGAGAAAAAGCATTCTTGCAGAGGAGCAGCAGGAGAAAAAAAGAGACCCAGAAGGACACAGAAGGTGTAGTGTTGGAACTACCATGTTAAATTTAGTATCTTTTTTTCTTAATGCTTTCTGGAGTAGAAAGTCATAGTGTGTCACACACAATTTTCTTTTTCTGTTCTTTGTATAAGGAAATATTCAGGTTTATTAATGTTTGTTGAGCTCATAATTGTGCAGAATTTTTATTTATACTCCATTTGATATTTAAAGTTCTTCACAACCTGGCTCTTATCTACCTTTCCAGTCTTCTTATACATCACTCCCCCTCCATAAATTTCACTGGGTTTTTGAAGTCTATGCCAGTGTAGCACAAACTTCCATTTCTATCCTGCTGATATAACAGAGGCATCAAGCATGTTCAGATTTGTCCTTCCTGGTTCTGAATGGTCTATGTGTGAGCCTTTGGGCTGCTTCAGGCCATGTGATGACCTGTTGCTGAAAGAACTTGATATTTAAAATGATGTCACAAACTTCAAGTAATACCTTGGTCATTCTGTGCTCCTGGGCATCAGTGTATTAAAGAAGGAGCAGTTTTGGGACGGTTAGGTGGTGCAGTGAATAGAGCACCAGCCCTGGAGTCAGGAGGACCTGAGTTCAAATTCGACCTCAGACACTTAACACAAAAAACTAGCTTGTGACCTTGGGCAAGTCACTTAACCCCAATTGCCCTACCTTCCCCCCTCTAAAAACCAAAAAAAAAAAAAAAAAAAAAAAAAAAAGGAGCAGTTTCTGGCTAGAAGTGTGTGATTTCTGCTGTGACATTCCAAAACTGGGGTGTGGGAAATGGGCAGTGAGTATTTCCTCACCCAGGGGTGTGCTGGTAAATATTTTACAACCTGTTCTCCTGGGGAAAAATGCATGCACCACACACTTTTAAGTTTAATCTGCTTTATAAATATTTTCTCCATTACTTCCTTAAGACCAAACAATCAATGAAATAATAAACCAAGCCCTGATTTATGGTGTTTTCCAATTTCTTAGCTACAAATGCCTACACTGGAAATTTGACAACTGACTCTCCCCACCCCTGTACTGACCACAAGTGAAGTGTGTTCTCAAATAGGCAGACTTACCTTGTGTCCCCAGGCTGCCTTTTAGTTTTTTCTTTCCTTATCTTCAGTGAATGAATACCCCTAGAGCAGGGATTCTTAACCTGTGTTCTGTGAACTTGTTTTTTACAAAATATTTTTATATGTTTATTTCAATGTAATTGATTTTCTTTATAATCTTCTGTATTTTTTTTTATGCATTTAAAATATTCTGAAAAGGCTTCATCAGACTGCCAAAGGGGTCCATGACATCATAAAGATTAAGAATTCTTGTGCTGAAGAGATATGTCCTAAGGACTTTGTGAGTTTGGAAGGTGTAGCAGTCCCAATGTGTGGGAAGCTTCATGGCAACAGGGGAGGAGTCCCTGGAGTGTGGGTAGTTGATGATGGGGAAGTTTCTGTATTGGACGAGATGCCTGGCCGATATCATAAGCAAATATGTTCTGGAAATGATGAAAGATTGTGGTGCTGAGATGAAATAGACACAAATTAGCACTCTGTTGTTGTTGAGTCATTTGTCAGTCATGATCCCATTTGGGGTTTTCTTGGCAAAGATACTGGAGTGGTTTGCCACTTCCTTCTCCAGCTCATTTTATAGATGAGGAAACTGAGGCAAACTGGTTAAGTGACTTTCCCAGGGTCACACAGTCTCTGAGGCTGGATTTGAACTCAGAAAGATGTGTTTTCTTAATTCCTAACCCCATGCTCTGTCCACTGTGTCAGTCCCATATTAGCAATCTTATAAAACTGCTTATATTTGGGTGAGACTTGAATATTAACCTCCCAACCAATATAACCATAGTTTTAATTTGTTACTGAATTCTAATTGTTCTGTTAATGTTCGCTGTGATTATTTCATGCTTAGCATTCTGTTTTGTGAGTAGGAATAAATAATCTGTTTTATACCAAATTTATATTGTATATTGACTCCTTTTGTTATATTTTTCCCATTTGGGAAATCCCTGGACTTGTGAGGTATCAAGGATGCTGAGGTGTAAGGGGTTTGTTATGAGCTAATGAGTGTGAAGGAAATGGAGCTCCCTTGTACCACCACAGGTAACCTGCCTAGGATTAAATCCCCAAATTAATCTTCCATTCTCCATTAGCAGCTCTGTTTGATTTCAACCCCATGGAAAAATCACATGCTACACTGGGTAAACTTGGGTGATTTTCCCTCACTCCTGAAAGGAAGCTAAAGTTTCCTTCCTGTGTTGTCTTCCTCTATTAGACTATAAGCTCCTTGAGGGCAGGGATCTTTTCTTTTTCTTAGTTGTATCTCTAGCCTCTAGTACATTGTAGGTGATTAATAAATGTTTATTGAGTTGAAGTTGAATTTCAGCTAAGTCTGCAAACCACAGAACTGGAAGGGGAAAGTGATGAAGCTGAACTGAGTGACTGAACTGTCTCTTAATATTAAACTGAATACATTTCCCGGACTTGGCAACCTACTGTGTCTCTTTACTGAGGATTAGCCTGTGTATGGAGCGACTCATCTCCAGTAAACTGGACACTTGGCAAAGAAATTATTCGTTGCAGCAATCCACAAATTAAAAGAAAACTGCCAAATAAACCTCAGTTAATATAAAACCTCCTTCTGTAGTGATGGTAAGAGTGGTGGAAAGAAGGGTTGAAGGTTCCAAGATTCCCAGTTTTTAGATTGTTTATAAATATTAATTTTGTTGTTGATATCCCAAATATGAGATTCTCACTTAATAATGAAAAGCAGACAAATTTTGGGAGAAACTGAATCGTATCATTCTTTTTTTTTTTTTTTGAATCATATCATTCTTGACCTTCTTCTGAATGAGACTTGAGGAGAGGTCTTTAAATTTGGCAACTGAAAGATTTTTGGTTAGAAAGCAATCTGGAATTATGTAAATTAAATGGCTAAAGTACTCATACTCTTTTACCCAGAGATTACGTTGCTTAGGCATATACTCTAAGGAGCTCACTGATGAAAAGAAAGTCCCCATATATGCCAAAATATTTATAGCAGCACTTTTTGTGGTAGCAAAGACTTGGAAAGACAATAATTATTTACCCATTGATTAGGGAATGGCTGAACAAATTGTGGTACATGAATTACTGTGCTTCAGAGGGTCTGTGCTTTGGAGGACCCAGATAATTACAGGAATAAAAAAAATTGGGAGGTGAACCATAGTGATGGAGTCCATTTTCTTGAGATACCTGATGAATAGTGTTGTGAATAGCTGGAAGGATTAGTGGGTGGTGGAGATCACACTTTAACTGTTGGTGGTCTTGCGTGCTGCTTTGAACTGAAGTGTGAATGATGGAGTGGATTGTTGTTATAGTACATATAGGTTTCAATACTTATCAGTAGCAAACCTGGCATCAATAACTTTTATGTAAGGGAAAATTTACATAAAAGGTCCTGGGCAGCTCACACTAAATCTTTGTAAACTTTTTTTTTTCATCAGTGACATAAAGAAGTCTGGATTCCAAAACTAGTCAAGAGATCACTAAAGCATTAACAGGATTTATAGAAATTCAATACTTTGCTAAATCATTCCCTTTTTCAAGATCATGTCCTGCAAAAATTTTGTCTCAGGATGTCAGATTGTTCCATATTTTAAAGATGTCAGTTTAATGCCCAAAGGAGACCAGAGATTGAGTGATTTCAGTCTCATGTTTGAACAATGGAAGGAGAAATAAGTTAAAATTTGACAAAAAAAAATTGAGATTGTGGTTATATAATTCTTCATTAGACCATTATTTGAAATGTAGTTTTGTGGTTTGTGCCACATTACCTTGATGAGAAGTCACTGAAAATATGAATGTCATTATCAGCAAAACCCTTGATTAAAAAAGCAAAACAAAAATAACTTGGTGGAGTTTTTTTCCCTGCAATTCTACTTCAAGAAAAATCAGACGAACACCCTATCAAACCTATTAATCACCGGCTACATGGTAACATAACCTAGACTTTATAACATTGAACTCCCTTATGGATTTACTTTTCTACAATTCTTGTGTTTTGCTTTTTTTTTTTTTTGGAGGGGGTAAGGTAGGGCAATTGGGGTTAATTGGGGGGTAAGTAGGGCAAGTTAAATGACTTGCCCAAGGTCACATGGCTGGTTTTTTTTTTTGTTAAGTGTCTAAGGCAGGATTTGAACTCAGGTCCTCCTGATTCCAGAGCTGGTGCTCTATTCATTGCACCACCGAGCCACCCCTCCATAATTCTTGTACCCCATTAAGTGTAATGATATAATATATTACTGAGATAGTAAAATTACTAACTATGAATAAAAATATGTATGAATGTGTTTTAGATGAGGTTTCTGAAGTAGACTGAGCTGCTTAGCTTATTATTGTAGATAATCAAAAGTAAAGCATTGATATGAACAAAATATGAATTTATATCAAGCCTTTAAGAACTACCCTGGACTTCATTCAGTGAGATCGCTAAATATGAGTGAGAATTCTGACTGCTTTAGTAAGAACATTTTTGAAAATATATTAACATTTAATTTTTACTTATATTTACTTCCATTTATATTATAATATAATGATAAATCAGTATACCTCATTTGGACCCATGTGTTTTGTAATACGTTTTTTTTTTTGTGAAAAAAAAGTTGAAAAGTAAAGATAATTGTGAAGTTCTTGTATGAAAGCAGCATCCAGTGAATCTTTCCATTTTCAAGACTCTCAGCCCTTCCCTCCAGGCTGTTGGGGCAACTTGAGACCCACCACGCCAGCAGCCTCTTCCACTGAACGCTCACCCTTGCCATGAAATTTCTGGTGAAGGGTCACGTGGTTCCGAGTACTTTGAAGGAGACAAAGTAGCAGCTTGAAAATGTAGCTCATGTTGAGCTGTGCAGAGCTTCTCACTGGTGACTCGGTGCGCCCGGAACGCCTCCACGAGGTACCGATAGGCTGCCGTGTCTTTGTAGGGCCGGTCTGTGGCCGCGCTCAGGTACCGCAGGTCCCACAGGAGGGCCTGAAGAGTGCGGGCCGGCGAGCCCAGGGCCACCATTGTGGTGCTGGTGCTGAGCTCAGGGAGCAGACCCCGGCTCTGTAATACATTTTTAATCAAATTATTTATATAACCCATGCTCCAGAGCCTAGTTATATGGGACTCTCCTTATTGGTGGAGATGGATTACTCAATGTTTTGCACCTGTGTGAGTGGGCTAGTTGTTGAGAGCTTCAGAGAAGAGAGAGCTTGATCTTCTGGTTTCCAGATTTGGAAGAGAAGGTGTGTGGTTCCAGACCCTCTTTAGGTCCCTAAAGGAAGAGAAAGACTCTGGGAAGAAGTTTACATGTAGAGGAACTGACACCTTGACCATGTCCCTATCCCCAGTCTACTATACTAGAGACTTTGGGAGATTTCCCTTTGGATGAGATCTGAGACTCTCTCTTGGTTGAACTATCTCACTCCCAATAGGAGAGTCACTCACTTATTGTCTAGTATATTCCTATGTATACTTTCTGTGCTTTGTTTTGCTCTTAACTTGGATAAATGAGTGTATTTATTATTTGCTTATAGGGACAAGCCTCTCCTTCCCACATTATTACCTAAGGCCGCCCCCCTGCACACCTTAGGAGAGCCCCCAATGAATATAGAGAAGGTTGGGAAAACTTAGATGAGCTAATGTTCAGTGCAGTAAATAGATCCAAGAAATGATATACACACGTAATATACATAAAGACTACAATAATGTAAATGGAAAAAAAACCAAAAACCACAAAACAATTAAAAATGACTTGCACAATTATAAAGAATAAGCTTGGCCCCAGAGAATGTATGTGAGACTTCAGCTTTCCCCATTCTGTTGCAGGGATGAGAGGTCAATGGATGTTGAACATTGCAAATATTGTTTGATTTTAAAAAAAATTGTAGGCTTTGCTGATTTCTTTTTACTTGATCCAGTCTAATCCAATAAGCATTTATTAAATGCCTACTGAGTACCACAGGCACTGTGCTAAGTGCTGCAGATACAGTTAATTAAAAAGACAGTCCCTATCCTCAAGGAGTTTAAAATCTAATGGGGGGGGGGGGGGACAACACAGAAAAGAGACAGGAAGGCAGGGAGGGAGGCTCAGGGGGCTTGGGTCTTGAGGTAGCTTGTTTTATGGAGTTGAAACCGGGCAGTGTGGTAGATGTAAAGTGCAAATAAAAAAAAGGTTATATAGGATGACTCTCTGGTAGGAGGTAGGGAGGGCGATATAACTGAAGTCATTTCATCATTCACACTGTTTCCTCAGTCTTTTGGTGAATTTTTTGTCTGGGTTTGATCCAGACTATCTTATCAGAGCTGAGAGATGTAAAGTTCAGAAAGAAGGCAATGAGGAGAAGTTAGTTCAGTCAACTTGCTGAGAATGGCATGGTGTTCCAGGACACCTGAAGTATCTAATTCCAGGGACCACATTTTAGGAAAAGGGTCCAGAGGATGAAGACCAGGAAGGGGGAAAGTCCTCTATTTCATGTTATAGAAATATCATGGCAAGGAACTGGGACTGTTTAGTTTTGAAGAGAGGAAGACTAAGGCTGGAACAATTTAGCTGTCTCTAAATACCTGAAGGGATTAAACTTGTCTGCTTTAGCCAGTAGGCAGGCATTTCCAAGAGGCACATTTTAGACTGGATGTCAGGGAAAAAAACCAAATAAACAAAACCTTCCCCATGATAAGACTTGTCCAATAGAGGAGTGGGAAGGTAGTGGGTCCTTCTGTAAAGGTGTGTTGTGCTGCTCACAAAGGTTCTATACGTCCACCTGGTTTGTCCAAAGGCAGTGCATGGGAATATATTGAGATGTGTCTTTGGAATCTTGTCCACCCTTCTCTAAGGGAGCCTGATTTTCGCCTTGAGGAGAGCAGGAGAAGGGGCCATTAGGCTGGCTGAACCATTTTCCTGTGAGAGATGCAATCTGTCTAAAATTTTACATTTATCTGCTGCCCTCCACCAATAGTGATGGCCTAAAAAACATACAGCTTGGATTGTTTTTAGGTTTAAAAAACAGCTTTCTCAGACACTGTTTCTTAAGAGGAGAATGCAGCTGGGAAATAAGATATACAGGCACTGGGATAGGGAGATCCATCTTGCCCTACTGAAAAGTCAGAAGGGTGATGGGGGAGGATATAGGAGAGAGCATTTTAGGGAGGAGGTATACAGTGGGATTGCTGTTTTGGGGTGGTGGGTAGGGGAAAGACAGGGAGAAAATTTGTAACTCAAAATCTTGTGGAAATCAATGATGTAAACTAAAAATAAACAAAAGTTAATTAAGAGGAGAGTCAACTCAAAATTACACCTGCAGGCTTGACTCCTTCCCACCAAATGCAAGTTACACAAAAGACCATAACATAGTAAATAGTGAGTAAACCCATTTATCCAAGCAGATAGGAAACAAAAAATCAGAAAAGTTCTACCATGGAATATACCAGAAAATACACAGAGTGAACGAGCTCTTTAGATGGGAGCAAGATATATCAGCTCAACTAAGAGAGGCCCTAATCTCATCTAAGGGGAAATTCTCCAACAACCTCTAGGCAGGCAAACTGGCAATTAAGGAAATATTGAGATGCCAGCTTCCCACATATGTCTGCTTTCCAAAGTTCATCTCTCTTCTTGTGTCTTGAGTCAATCTCTTAGAGTGTCTGGAGCCATATTTGGATCTTAGCTCGGGAATGAAGAATGTCTTTGCTTGATTAATCTACCCCTCAGCAGTCCCACAGGGTAGAATCACTATTCTTTCTTCATTGGTTATGCTCTAGGCTTGGCTGGAAACCCCAAAGTGGAAAGACCCATTGGCTGTTTTTTTGGCAAAGGCTGGGTGACCACTTGTCAGTTATATTATGGAGGGGATTTCTTTTTAGGTATGGGTAGAACTTTATATCTTCTTGCTCACATCTTTGAAATTCTATGTATAAAGGGCACCTATGGGGTTACTATTGGGTCTTATTTAAGATGGTTTCCAGGATACTTTTCTATCGAAGTCACAGAATGCAAAACTGAGCTTTTGGTGCCACCATGTGGTCATGTGTTTAGTAACAGGTAGATTGTTTGATTTTCAGTTTTTAAAGAAGTCAGTCCTTACATATGTTTTTAGTCAGTAACAAATTTTGAGATATGACAATCTTGTCAAAACTATAATTCAACAAACTTAAAATAACCACAACAGAGATTATGTAGAAACCACTTTGGAGCGAAGTCTAAAACATCAGTGCCGAAGTATTTTGACTGTTTTTGGGAGTCTAATCCTGCCAGATTTGGGTTCTAATATGGACTTTGCCACTTATTTTATGTGTGACCTTGGATATGTCACTTCATCTTTTTGAGGCTCGGCTAATTTATCTGTAAAATGAACGTATTGAAGAAGATGACCTCTAAGGTTCATTGCAGCTTTAAATTTGTGGTGGTTAGTGACAAATGATGCAACATGGACATGAAGGTTAGCAGAGGGAAAAGCAAGGTAGAAAATGACAAAATGGGACAGATGCATGCATCTCAAAGGGATTGAAGAAAAAGGAAAGAGACCAGTAGGAGTAAAACTAGCAGCTCTTTTTGTAGTGGCAAAGAACCGGTTATTAAGAGGGTGCCCATTAATTGAGGGAATGAATGATGGAAGAAATGATATATGAATACAATGGAATACTATTGAGCTACAAGAGGAAGGGGATGGTTTCAGAGAAACAAAAGAAGATCTGTATGATCTGATGCAGAGTGAAGTGAACAGAACCAGGAGAACATTGTATCTAATAACAACATTATGAAGACAAACAACAACGAAAGATTTAAAAACTCTGATCAACTCAATGATCGGCTATGACTTTAGAAGATCTATGTTGATTCCACCTCCTGTCAGAGAGATGATAAACTCAAGGTGCAGAGATCATTCTCTATTTCATTTTACACCTAGCCTTAATTGCGGATTAGGCTTGCCTCAGTCAGACTGAGAATTGTTAAAGGTTTGCCAATAGCAATGTGGTATATGGGGTGTTCAGGGAAGACCTGTGGGGTTTTATATGACCCTTGAAAACAAGGGTTTTGTACTCATTTTTCTTCCTTTTTTTCCAAAGAGGGAAGAGGTAGGAGGAAAAGAAAATAGATATTTGTTAATTGAAAAATTAAAAAAACATAACAAAGTATAAACAAACAAAGTACATTAAGTAAGAAATGATTGTAGCCTCGCCAAAAGGAAAACTACTTACCCTATTAGGCTAAATTCTTTGAGATCAGAGACTGCCTTTTGCTTTTCTTTATAATTAGTACCTGGCACACATTAGGCACTTAATAAATGCTTGTTAAATCACTGACTCATGTGAGAATGAAGAGAGATAAATTAAGAGGAAGAAAAGGGTGACTGGGAATTGTTTCTTCCCTACACTTAAAAAAAAGTTGATGGGAGAGTGGTTTGGCTATTATCACAGTATGGTGGACAGAGATCTGAATTTGGAGTGAGAAGACCTGGGTACAAATCCTGCGTATTCTATTTATTAGCCAATTATTAGATAGGTCACTTGGACTGGATGGTCTCTAATATCTCATGGAATCTGTGTATTCAAGTTCAAGGATTTATTCATGCAAGTGTGGACTGTGGCTCTCTTAGTTCCTGAGAACACACTACCTTCTGATCCAATCAGGAATATAATATGTTAGAAAGTGTGCCATGTGAATCCTTCCTGTAATGGATCTTTCCAAATGCCTTCCTAATAGCAGTGTCTTGCCAATGTTGTTTGTCCTTCGTTTTTGAAGAGGGTCATGACATCGAGGAGGTGATGTCATGACATGCAGTGAATTGGATTTAAGTGAGGGAGGGCTGTGCAGAGCCACCAGCCTCACTTTTTCCTCCAGAGCCATCTGGGTGCAGTAGATCAGGACACTGGAGATAGCCCCGGATGAAGTGGGAGACCTTGGTCTTTTTAAGCTGAGGTCTTTAACAGATCTCCGTTCGAGCGAGGCAACATTGTTTGAGTTTTGAGGGCTCAGAATGAGTGTAAATGGCAATTGTTTCTGATTTTTTTCTTTTGGACTAGGTAAAAGAGATCATTCTCTATCTCATTTTACACCTAGCCTTAATTACTGATTAGGCTTGCCTCAGTCAGACTGAGAATTGGTAAAGGTTTACCAATAGCAATGTGGTATGTGGGGTGTTCAGAAAAGACCTCTGGGGTGAGGGCTTTCTGAGCCCTTTTCAGGGCTGCTCATCCAGAGGCCACACCCCAGTAAAATCATCTTGGTAGATGGGTTAAACCAGGTTGAAGGTAACCGACAAGGCCTCAGACCTTGTCTGAGTCAGGTGAGTTAGAGGAGTGTCTACCCTGGGCATGTGAAGACTTTCCCCAATGGAAGGAGCAGATGAGAATAATTTTTTCCAATGGCCATCAAGGTGGCAGAAGCAGACACTGTGGAGTGCTTATAGCTTGGTGTAGGGTTAATGGTATGTGAAGATCTTCCCCACCCATTAATAAGCCCATGTGACCATATATTTTCCCTATTTTCCTTGGAACAGGGACCATGTTCCCAGGTCTAAAGGTACACAGGTATTTCAGTCACGAATGTATTGGTCCTTTGAACTCCAGCCCAGTTCACAGCTGTGATACATTCCATGCTGAGTCACATAGAGCCCATTAGATGAAAACTGTATATGTTCAGGGAGATGTATATTGCCTTGGGGGAGGAACTTGCCTAAGGGAAAGCTTGCTTACTGAGGCTGGCTTGTTGGAAGGCTTTCATACCTTTTGATACTGAGCCAATTAGGCACTGTAGGTTGTGATGCCTTTGGGTTCTGAGACTATTACTTGAAAGTATATATATATTCTGAGATGAGATTTTGCTTTGGGAGTCACTCATGGGAAGAATGTTCACCTGAGGTCTTTGTGATTTAACCAGATGAGACTCTGGGTAGCCAGTGTTAAGGGGCCCCATGGTTTTGTGTACTCTAGTGTTGGTGCTCCCTGGTCTGGTGATGTAAATTGTTCTGTTGCTCTGTTTAGACATTTGGAGCCCTGTCCATTGGATTCTTTCTTGGATACTTGCGTCTCTCTACTTATATATCTTTCTCATTGTTTAATTAAAGTAAAATTATTAACTCCTTTAAAGCTGTCTTTCCTTTAGAAAAGCAGATCAAGAACCTGTGTTAGCAGCACTCCTGTATGCTGGTGCATCCACAGCAGCTGCAAGTATCAGTAACACTTGGTCAGACATCAAAGACGATAAGGTCATTTCCTACATTCTGGGCCATAACCAGTTGTCTTGATTTTTGTCTTGCCACTGGATTTTGGTAACTCTTCAAGAGAGAGTGGGGCTGATGACTGTGAAGCTCTGCCTCACTTAAATCCAATTCATATGTAAGTCAAGACATCACCTTGTGATATCATTGGTCCATCCAAGTTCACGGATCTCTGAAATTTATGTACAGATGCTAGAGTCCAGGCCAATGACTCCTGTATAATACTATGTCACTTGGTGAACTTTTATGGGTCCCTTTATAATTTCTATGTGGATGATTCTTAGATCTAGAGTTTGTTCTAACCTTAGCCTCTCTCCCAAGCTACACTTATATATTGCCAACTGTTTATTAGATATTTCAAATGATTTCCTTTGGAAATCTCAAAGTCAACATGTATAAACCAAGACTCATTCTATTCTTTTCCCAACTCCTCCCCTCTTATGAATTTCCTTATTACTCTTGAGGTCACCATCCTCAAGGCATATAGCTTTGACATTTAGGTGTCAGCTTCAACTCTTTATTCTTACTCCACATGTCTAGCTTTCCCCCAGATCTGGTCATTTCTATCTTCCCAACATCTACATCCTCTTTTCTCCACTCACATGGATAACCACCTAAATTTAGGCCTTCATCACTTCTCATCTGGACTATAATAGCCTTTTGGTGTTTTCTCTGCCTCAAGCTTCTTCCCTCTTCCCTTTAACATTCAATATAAAGTCCTCTGGCATTTAAGAATTTTCCCAGCCTGGCTCTTTGTTAACTTTTAAACATGTCTATTTAAAAATAGATTTTTTTTTTCATTTTTGTTCTTTTTATACCTTACTCTCTTCTGTGTAATCTATGATCAAATTCCATTGGCTTGTGGTTCTTCTTCTTTTTGGTTGTTTTTTTCATTTTCTGATTGTATCCGGGAAAAACAAACCAATAAAAATGAACTTTATGAGAAACACAGCAGAGAGAAATAAACAGTGGCCAAAATGAAAAGAAAAAAAAAACCACAGTGGGACAGAGACTGAGAATAGGGAAGTTAAGAAAAAACAAACTCCAAAGAAAAAAAATTAATTAAGGTAGAATTTGGGGAAGGGAAGTGGGAAGCTGAAGGGGATGAGTAGAAATCAATTGATTGCATAACATCCTCTGTACACAGAGAGAGGGGACCATAGGTGAGAGAGATATCATAGTGATAGCAAAGTTGTGGATACAGGAGATATCATTGCATTGAAAGCTATTATTGCGTGACTCAAGACAACTTAACCAGTTATAACCTGGGGTTCAGGCCTGTTGCATTTGTGTAAGATTCTTCTCATTGGTGGAGAGAATGACTTGTCAATGCTCTACAGCTTCGTGGAGGGTAGAGCTGGTGAGAAGGGAAGGTAGGAAAGATTTCCACCTTTGAGACAAGAGACAAGAAACATTCTAGAGTGAGGCTCCCAGAGCAAAGAGGAGGAAACAGACTGATGGAGGAGCAGGCCCCCAGGATGATTTTCTGATTTCTAGCATGTTGTTCTGGAGACTTAGGGGACTTTTCCATTGAGTGAATCTGGGGACACTTTCTCTCTTGGTTGAGCTATGATATTTTATTCCCAGTGGGAGAGCTCATTCACTCTCTGTATTGTTGGGTATATTCTCTTCTGCTCCATGTTTCAGCTTTCTGTTTTCTATCAGCTTGGGTCTATTTGCCATTCATTTTTTTGTCATGGTCTTTGAGTCAGTCAGGCAGTAAGTCAATAGAAATTTATCCAGTGTCTATTATGTGCCAGGCACTGTGCTAAGCCCTGGGGATACAAAAGAAGGCAAAAAACACGGTCTGATGATAGAGACATCATGTAAAGACCTATGTACAAACAAGATAGATACAAGATAAATTGGGGATGATTTGAGAGAGAGAGAGAAAGAGTGGGAGAGAGAGAGAGAAAGAGAGAGAGAGAGAGAGAAAGAGAGAGAGAGAGAGAGAGAGAGAGAGAGAACGCACTAAGATCGAGGAAGATTGGAAAAATTTTTTTGCAGTCTTTAGGTGGGACTTGAAGGAGGCAGAGATGAGGAGGAAGAACATTCCAGGCATGAGGAACAGCCAGAGAAAATGCCCTGAGCCCAGAGATATGGAGTGTCAACAGCATTTGATAGGAAGGGACTTAAGTTTAACATAAAAGCTTAGTGCATTCTTTTCCCATTAAGGGATAAAGACCAAGAAAATCGCTTGAACCTAAAAATCCATTTTCCTCGAGTTGGCAAAATTTAGTGAGGCAAAGAGACGTGCTTCTAGTCTGCTATCACTTCTCTGTGGAAAGCAGAAAGGGCCAGCCTCACGGCCCTGATCTTCTCCCCTCTAGGGCAGAATCAAGTTCTCCGTTGGAGAGGGGAAGGCAAAATTCCAGAGATAATCTATTTGTGCCTCCCTGTGAGCTATATTTAGAGAAACCCGTGTGGTCATGAGCATGATCTACATGGACAACATACACGCTCTACATAAGAATCAAATGACCTACCTTACCAATAGAGTGTAAGCTCCTTGAGGCCAGGGACTGATTTATATTTGTCTTGGTATCCCCAATGCCTAACACAATGTGGTACAGAGTAGATATTTAATTAATTTTAATTTTTAAAATTAATTTTTTATTTCCAGTTCCCAATTCTGTTTCTCCCCTACCTATTGAGTAGGCAAGAAATGTGATACCCATTATGCATAAGAAGTCAGGCAAAATGAATTTAGAGTAGATCCTTATGAAATGCTTGTTGATGGGCTAATTGATTACAGAACAGGAAACTGATTGCTTTCAGCCCAAATGTATTTTATTGACTTCGTTCTGATGTTTTGTTCCCGTGGTCTATGTGGGTGTTCCTCACGCAGGCCCTTGCTGGCTGATAATCTTCCTCCTGGACTATTTTAAGAACTTGTTCGCTGATCTCTTTGACTCTAATCTCTTCCTTTCCCAATTCATCCTTCATGTAGCTGCCAAAACCACTTTCTTAAGGCATGAGTTTGACCATGTCATTTATTGGATGAGAACCCTTTACCTCTAGGCAGGCACATACAGGTAAGAGTCTAACAACTGTCTCTCTGAAAAAAAAAAAGGACATAAGATACACTTATTTAATTTGCATCATTAACATTGTCTCCATCACTACAATCAAGAAAACAACAAATCAAGCCTTCATTCATCTATTTCCAAGGTGAAATGCTCACACTAAAGATTTAACAATTGGCTTTCAGAGCTGGTTTTTAGCTGTCTCCAGTATGCTCCTGTCTGTAGGCTCCATAGTTCAAAAGCCCTCTGGAATCTAACTCCAATCTGCCTTTCCAGTCTCCTTTCCTTATTACTGCTCTCCACACACTTGATGTACCAGTCAAGTTAAGTTGCTAGCTGTTCTCTCCCATCTGAACCAAAATACAGAGACATACATGCACCAAAATACATTGATATCTCTCTCTGTATCTCTCAGTGTCTCTCTCTTTGTATCTTTCTCTGTATTTTTTTTTCTCTCTCTCCCTCTCTCTCTGTCAGTATCTCTCCGTATCTCTCAACCTCTCTCTCTCGCTCTCTCTCTGTATCACTGTGTGTCTCTGTCTCTCTGTATGTCTGTCTCTCTCTGTCTCTCCCTTTGAGTCTCTTTCTCTGACTCAGTCTATCTCTCTCCATACATCATACACATAAATGTATACCTTTAGACTAGACCCATGATTTCATTGGTAAAGGGAACTCCCAGGGAAGATGCACCTTCTACCACTACAGTTCAACCCTTATTCCACATCTGATAGCTTTAGTGAATTGTCTGGGGCATTCAGAGGTTAAGTGACTTGCCCAGGGCCACACATCCAGGATATGTCTGATGAGGGACTTGAGCTCAGAACTTCCTGACTGTTAGGCCAGCTCTCTATCTACTACATCACACTGCCTGTATGTACAGTTTTATGATTGGTCCAGCAGCTGCTGAGCCTGGAACTCAGGACTCCTAAAGCCTTTCCTCCCTGTATGTGTGACCTCATGTAGACTATGTAAACCATTTACCTCTGTTTTTCTCATCTCTAATTCATTTTGCATTGGGTACCAGCATATGCTTGTTCTGATGATAGATTATTAAGCCAGTCAAATCAAATAAACAAACTTTTATGAATACCTACTCTGTTTTAGGCCATTAGGTTCCTTCCTGTTCAAATGAGTTGATACCAGATTCATCTGTTCTTTTAAAATTAAAGATTGATAATAATAATCCTTCACGGCCTGCCAGATGTAAACCATTAAAAGGAACTAGTCTCCTGGGGAAGCAAGTGTGGTAGAGAGCTGACAATTACAGAGATCAGTGATGTACAGAACTTACATTCAGACTGAACCCCTGCAAGAGACCTAATACGGAAACTTGGGGATTAAAATGAGAGCGGACACAACGCAAAGAATAAGCTTCCTCCCAGCAGTTGGCAGGGCTGTGACTATGGGCTGCCCGTGGAGCTCTTGGCACCGAGCTCTGGGTACTGACAGTGTGGGACAGAGAGGCCAGCAGGCATGCCAACCCCCTCCTCGGCCTCTTCAGAATAAGCGGTCTGGTGATTAGAGAACTCCTGAGGTGCGCACTATTTTCCCCAGAGCAGCCACACTGTGGCTGGTGGCTAAATAATTGTCTACTAACTGAAAAGATAATTGATCTCGGTGATTGTCTGGTATCTGTCTGTAAGCTCTGCTTTTTTTCTCTCCGTAAGGAGAAGACACCTCTCTTTGAGAGCTGGGTTGAGGAAAGAATGAATTTTAGTATTTGAAGAATATTGCACCATCTTTTCTGACAACTTGGCTTTGAAAGTCTCCAGTGTTCTTTCTTTCTAGGTGAGAACTTAGAAATTGTGCCTTGTTAGGGTCAGCATGGGGTAGTGGAGAAGGGTCCTTGGCTGGGGGTCAGGAGACCTAAAGTTCTAAGTCTGCCTAAAATGTTTACCATGGATAGAATCGTTAAATTGTGGCAGGATTACTTTAATCCAAGCCTTTTGTTTTATAGATGAGGAGCCTGAGGTTCTGAGTGGGGCATCTCGAGCCTTGGGAAGCCAGAGGCAGAAGAGGATGTGTGCTGAAAACCACCCACCTGCATCAGAAATCCTAGGGGGAGCACTGGAGTCCCACCCACCTCAGACACTAGCTGTGTGGTTCATGGTTACTCACCTACCTCTCTGTGCCTCAGTCTCCTCATATATGAAATGAGAATAGTGAACTCTCTGGCTTCTTAGGTCCTGTCCAGCTCTAAATTCTGTGAGCTCTAAGTGGAACCACATCCACCTCAGAAAAACAAGGGTACATTAGGGGAGCTAGTATTTCGTGGGATTCAGAAATTGGGAGATCAGAGCTTGCTTCATGAGTCATTTGTGCCTCAAGGGATGAGGCTATGGGGCCAGCAGTGAGGGTGGAGCAGCCAAATAGCCCAGACAGAATACAGTTATTCCTTCCATACCACAGAGTTTACGGGTATGGCAACCCAGCAATCTGGAAAAACCTCCTTTTGTGCCAGAGAAGTCTGAATTTTTTCTTTTTCTTTTATGGGGTGTTAACAGTACCTTACTGTAAATTTTGGGCTAAGTATTTGGTCTTCTGGCTTCATGTGTTATCTGTAGCTTCCTCAAAACTCTCCCAAAATTCCCTTTTAATTTCTGGTCTTTTTTTTTTTTTTTTGGAGGAAGAAAGGCAGGGTAATTGGGGTTAAGTGACTTGCCTAAGGTCACACAGCTATTAAGTATCAGGCTGGATTTGAGCTGAGGTCCTCCTGGCTCCAGGGCTGGTGCTCTATTCACTGTGCCACCTAGCTGCCCCTCCCATTTAATTTCTTATGCTGAACTGTGATATATTGAAACTGTGAGAAGGAAAGTCCAATGTGGAAGGGATAACTGTACATGGATGCCTCTGCTCATTCCCTAAAAGCCTAGTTTTCAGAGTGAGTTTGGAGTAAGCATCTGGGGAAACTAGGCATACAGTCTGTATTGTTATATGCTCTTACATATATAGCAATGGCTGTCCCTTACCTGGGAAACAACCCAAAGAACTCTCCTCTCTCCCACTCACCAACTCCATGCCACTCTTCATACGGGTACAGGGTATCCCCAGTGATGAGGAGAGAGTTCCATATCAATGGGCTTTGGGACTTGAATTACATATTCTAGCATATTGTATTATATACTATTTAAACTAGTAAGGTTTTAAAGTGCACCAAGGCCAATCCCTCTAGTGCCCTTGATCCCAACCTCTCCAGGTTTTTTGAGTAGATTCCCTCCCCAATCATCCCCTCTGTCTCCAGTCTTCAATTTCTCCTGTTGCCTTCCCAGTTGCCTTCAAACATGCCAGCATTTCCCCAAACATCAAAAAGCCAAACCAATCAACCAAGAACAACAACAGCAACAAAAAGCCCCTGTGGCCAGACCCCAGCAAAGCAATTGGTCTGGGATGGAAGGCATTAGCAGTTGGGAGGGTGGGAATCAGGTAAGGCTTCATGTCCAAGATGGCGCCTGAATTGTGCCTGCACGAGACTATTCTTTCTAGAATTGCTAATGATCCCAATGGCTAAAGCCAATGGTAGTCTTTCAGTGCCCATTCCTCTAGACCTCTTTTGATGTCACTGACTGCTTTTTCCTCCTGTATATTGCCTCTTGCCCTGGCTTCATGACCCTCCTCTCCACTGGTTTTCCTTCTGTCAGCTCCTATTCATATTCTTTTGTTGGATCATTTTTTATTGATTTAGGAGACATGTTTGAAGGCAATGGGGAAGGAACTAAGGGAGAAAGAAGATTAGAGACAGAGGGGTTGACCATTAAGCATGGATGCTCACTAAATCCTCATCATAACTTCCTATCCCACTTGTACTTTTTTCAAGTACTTTTTATTTAACAAAATGAATAAAAATATAAGGGAACAGAGGTAATATTAATATTTGGTTTTCCAAGTCAATATGTGACCTGCAGGGAAACTTGGGTGTAGTTCAATGACCATGTTTCTCTGTGAGTTTGACACTGCCTTGGAGTCAGGAAGATCTGGGTTTGAATCTTACTTCCACCCCTTCATAGCTATGGGACACGGGGAAAGACCCTTAAGCATTCTCAGGCTCAGTTTCCTCATCTGTAAAATGGGGCTGATCATAGCGCTCACATCCTAGGATTGTTGTGAGGTCCAAATGAAATAAGGCATAGCATACTTGGCAAATCTCAAAGTGCCATACAATTGCTATTATTGGCATTTTAATGTTTTTGTTGATGTCTTTTGTTTTTTACATTTTACTGTATTTCCCCCCATCATCCCCCCCTCTCTCAGAGAGCCATCTCACATAACAAATGATATTTTAAAAAAGACAAGTGAAAGAAAAAGGAGAGGAAAAAGTCAGCATAATTACTGAATACGTCAACAAAGTCTGAAATATGCACCATGTACAACATTTGTTGGACTTCTTTCCTCCACAATGGGGTAAGGTGGGGCTGTTTTCTCATATCTCTTCTTTCTTTGCTTATTCTTTGTGAATTTCACAATATTTATTTATGTTGTCATTACATCTACATTATTCTAGTCATTGTGTATTGTTTTCTTGGCTCTGTTTCCTTCACTCTGAGTCAGTTCATGTAGATCTTTCCATAATTTACATTTATCAAATTTGTCATTTCTTATAGCACAGCGATATTCCATTACAATAATGTACCACAATTTGCTTAGCCGTTTCCCAGTTGATAGACATCTATTTTGTTTCCAATTCTTTGTTGTCACAAAAAAGTGCTGCTACAAATATTTTGTTGTATATATATATATATATATATATATATATATATATATATATATATATGTGTTGTATATTTCTTTTTATCAATGGCTTCCTTGGAGTATAAGCTTATTAGTGAAGTCTGTAGCCCAAAGAGACCCAAAGAAAAGGACCAATTTGTATAAAAAAATTTATGGAATGGCTAAAGAAGTTGTAGTATATGAATGTGATGGAAAATGACAAGCCAGATACTTTCAGAAAAACTTGGAGACTTACATGAACTGATGCAAAGTGAAGTGAGCAGAATCAAGAGAACATTGTACATAGTAATAGCAAAATTTGTACAATGGTCAACTGTGAATGACTTAGTTATTCTCAGCAATACAATGATCCAAGACTATTAAAAAACACTTATGATGACAAATGCTAGCCACCTCCAGAGAAAGAACTAATGGAGTCTGAATGTAGATCAAAGCATACTTAAAAAAAATTTTTTTCTTTTTTTTTTTTTTGGCGGGGGGAATCTATGTTTTCTTTTGCAACATGGCTAATATGGAAATATAGTTTGCATGAGTACAAATATATAATTTATATCTAATTGCTTTCCATCTCAGGGAGGGAAAGAGAGAATTGAAAACTCAAAATTAAAAAAAAAGTTAAAAATTGCTCTTACATGTAATTTGAATTTTTTTAAAAGTCCAGCAATGGAATTTTTGGGTTGAAGGGTATGAACATTTTAATAACTTTATTGGCATAATTTCAAATTGCTTTCTGAAACGGTTACAATGACCAAATTAAAATGGTGGACTGATAGATTAATTCAGAGCACCACCAATAAAGCACTGACATATCTATCTTTTCATTGCATTTTTGGGGTAGTTGTGAAGATCAGATGCCATAAAATACAAGAAAAATCTTTGAAAAGATTCAAATTGTCATACAAATGTAAAGTTGTTTGTGAAATGTTAATATGACCTAGATGCAGGACTGTGCTGGAAAACGTTTAACAATGGACTCTCTGGGGAAAACAATGTACCCATGAAAGACTTTTGGATTTAATCCCGTATTATTTGCATTTTCTCCATTGCTTATTTACTTACTTACATCACTGGATAATCAACAAAACAATAAATCAAGCCCTAATTTGTTGCTATTTAGTTGTATCCAACTCTTCCTGACCCCATTTGGCATTTTCTTGGTAATGATACTAATGGTTTGCCATTTCCTTCTCCTGCTCATTTTACAGATGAGGAAACTGAAGCAAATAGGGTTAAGTGACTTGCCCAGGGTCACACAGCTAGGAAGTATCCTGAGGTCAGATTTGAACTCAGGAAGGGTCTTTCTCACTCCAGGTCTAGGGTTCTGTGCTCTATGGCGCCACCTAGCTGCCCTGATCTTTAGCATTTTTTCAATTTCCAAATTGTAAATGCTCACGCTGAGAATTTAACAACCCATTTTCCTGAGCTAGTTTGAGCTGGTTCCAGCACACCCACCCTGGTCTTCATGCCATTCTAATTTCAAAAAGTGAATTATCCTTACTTTCCGCTGGAGTCCTACTCTGCTAGGACCTTAAAGGGGTGTAGTTGTGATTCTGACTTCTCAACCTGGCTCCAACCTTTCTTTCCAGCCGTATTAGACATCTCTACCCTTCATGAACTCTTTGGTCTAATCAAGGTGTGTTTCTCTCTGTTCTTCATGCATTTCGTTCCATTATTTTTTTTATCCAGGATGATGGGCTAGCTTCTCTAGTCCTGCTATGGTTGTAATAATAATAATAATAATAATAATAATAATAATAATGCACATTGATAGAGCTCTCTAAAATTTGTAAAGTGCTTTATGTACATCTTAGACAAGTCTCACAATAACCTTGTGAGGAAGATGCTAATATTATCCCCTTTTTTTCAGATTTAAAACAAGTGAGGCTAAAGGAATATGTGATTTACCCAGGGTAGCATAGATAGGAAGTGGTAGAGGCAAGAATCAAACTCACATCTTCCTAATTACAATTCCAAGACACTATTTACCACATTGGTATCAAATGAATTGAAATGGGGGCCTCTAAACCAGATTCCTGTGTGTTACATATTGACTTAGAAAACCACATATTGACATTATCTATATCCTATTGTGAGGCAGTTAGGTGGCTCAGTAGATAGAGTACTAGGCCTGGAGTCAGGAAGATCTAGATTCAAATCCAGTCTCAGAATTACTAGCTGTGTGACCCTGGGTAAGTCATTTAACCACTGTTTGCCTTGACCCATTGGAGAAGGAAATGGCAAACCATTCAAGTGCCTTTGCTAAGAAAACCCCCCTGGACAGTATGATCCACAGGGTAACGATGAGTTTGACGTGACTGAACAACGATGTTATTTTGCTAAATATTTCCCAATTACATTTTAATCTGGTTCTGGCTGCTTGGAATATTTGACACTTTGAGATACCATATGGCCTCTGTATTTATCGCCTGCTTTGACTCTGCCTAGGCTTGGAGATATCTCCTGTAGCTCCAGATTCACATCTGTTTACAAAGATTAGAAGCCCAGTCTGTGCTCCGTAGAGTTTTACTTAGCTTCCATTAGCTGTGGGCAGCCCTTAGAAACCAGGAGGCGGCCCACTCCTTGCCTGTAAGTTTCCATTCCTCCTTTAATTGTTCAATTGATTTGTTCCATTGTCAGCTTCCTCTCCCAGCCAGCTGCACAAATGATATCTTGCTAGGTTACTTATGTCTTGGTTCTAATCCCCTGCCACTAAAGTCAGGTGTTAGAAATCCCTCAGGTACTTTTGGAAATTGTGGAGGGAGTATATGGAATATGTGTGGTGATCTGAAGAGCTCTCCCCACCACCCAAACACCACTCCCAAATATTTTTCATACTAGGTCTTCCATAGAGTTAATCTTTTTTCTTTTTTAAAGTTTTGGTTCAAAATTTGTTTTTTTTAACTCCTTTGGGATGGGGCCTGTTTTGTATATAGGCAGGAAAGTAGACCAAGCAATCTAGTAGTAGCTGGGAGACCTGGGCTCTTCAGATAACAGGCTCTGTGACTCTGGGTAAATTACTTTGCCTCTCCATTCTCTCATTTCCCTATACATAAAATGAAGAGCAGGGCTATCTGACCACTAAGATCCCTTACAGTCCATATCTATAAGTTAGTTTTAAAGGCATGAAGAGTTGGTCAGGACACAACTGATCAATTGATTTCTTCCTCTCTACTCCCTGCCTACTTTACTTAGCAGCACATAGTAGACAGTTCATAAATGTTTATTGATTGATTGGTTGGTTGGTTGACTAGATCACAGACAGGTTGAGTCACAGATATAAATAGTCTTGGTCACATATATTCCCTATGAGTATGTCTCACTCTAATACTCTATGTATATGCCAATTCTTCTTAATGATGCTCTGTGTGTTAATGGGAGAGCATACTTTAGGTGAGGGGAGGAGGGCTGTTGGTTATTTCTATTCTTGAATAGAATACTTGCCTCTATGATCTGACTATTTTGGTAACTGTACCCATGGGGGCTTTTGAGCTCTAGTTTGGGAGTACTGACCCATCAATTACACCGGATCTGAGGTAGTCATTGTCCCTGAGAATCCAACCCATAAACTTCCTGTTTGTGTTGGGAGGGTGGGGGTAGAACCAAGAGATAAGTAACCCAGTAAGATGTCATTCGTACAGCTAGTAGAGGGAGCTGACTATGGAACAAATTGATTCAGGGTGGAATGGAAACTTACAAACTGGATCAAAGAAGGTGGGTTCCTAGTTTCTAAGAGTTGCCCACAGCTAACGGAAGCTAAGCAAAAGTCTAGGGAGCACAGCCTGGGCTTCTCTAACTTTATACACTTAAACTTTACACATTTCAGGCTCCCCACCTGTAGAGTGGAAATTGCAGCAAACTCCCCATCTTTAGGCTCGGCAAGTCTGCTTCTATGAGCAGCTAGACATTAGCATTTTAGGAATGAATTAATCCATCAGAGATTAAACAATGACCTGCTGTAAAACTTGGAGACATTGAGACCCTTGACACTTGGTTGACAAGAATAATTGGTTAAGCTAAGAAGTTCCTAGAGACTCTTGGTGTATATTCCCTCTTGTTCCCATATCCTTTTTCAGTTTCTCTAGAAGTTGTTGGGAAGCTTGGGATCCAGGTCGTATGATGAGAGGTGCCCAGAGGCAATCTGAACTAGCCCTTTCATTTTACAGGTGAGGAGATTAGAAGATCTGATGACTGGTTCTAGATCACATACACAGTAAATGTCAGAGGTGAGGTTTGAAGTCAACTCATTGTAATGTTGATGGAATTTAAGATCTTCCCTGTCCATTAATAAACCTCAGGTGGGTTCATTAAGGGAAGCTTGCTTAGGGGAGGCTTGCTGTAGGAAGGCTTTCACACCTTTTGCTAATTTCTAATTAGGCACTGAATCATGAGGGTTGTGATACCTTCTGGCTCTGAGAAGTGCATATATAGTCTTGAGTTGGTATTTTGCTTTGGGGGCTCAATTATGAGAAGGATCTTGTGATTCCCTGGTGGAGATTCTGAGTGACCATATGTTCAGAGCTCCTGACTGCTCAGATGTAAAGGCTCTGTCCATCCAGGAATGCCTGTAAAGTGTATAGTTGATTCAGGCAATCAGAGCCCTTGGTCTTTAATTCTCTGCTTGTATTTTCTCTGAAGTTCAGGGTGCTGACTTTTCCCCTGAATTAGTGAATGTAATTAAAAAAGGTTGTTGACCCCTTAAACAACTGTCTTTCCTAGTAAAGCAGATCTAAGAACCTGTGCTAGCAGCCATCCTGGGTAAGCCAGTGTGGTTGCTGCTACACTCATCTGTCTCCACATTGTTTGCCTCCCCTGCTACACCTGAAGGTACCCTTCATTCATTGTCCTAGGCCTGACTTATGACTTGTCCCAGGCACACAAATTCCTGGTTATGGCTCTGCATTATGATATATGCAAAGGTGAAGAGAGATGTTAGGGGTGCTATATTAATTTTAGAGCTTATTAAGCATTAACTACTTAGGCATTTATTAAGTGTCTACTGTGTATAAATAAAGCCCTGGGGCTACACAGGATAAGTAGGACAGGTATACAAAATTGTAAAATATAAGGGAGTTTGAGCGCAAAGATGCTTACTCTCTTAATAACTGGTTAAGCTAAGAAATTCCTAGAGACTCCTGGTGTGTATTTCCTCTTGTTAAGGACAATTTCCTTAACCTTTCTGGGCCCTGAATGCCCATGTGAAAAATGAGGGGGTTGGACCTGATGATCTCAATGATCTTTTTTAGCTCTTCATCTATGCCCCTCTAATCTTATAAAATGCTATGAAATATTTGAGGAGAGATCATTTGTACTTGCAAAGAGGAGACAGAGGGTCAGATACAAGCTCTTTCCTAGAGGACATGGCGCCTGAATTAGGACCTGGTGGACAGGATGGACTTCAGTATATAGTGATGGTGGCAATTGTCTGTGCAAGTTACAGTGTAAACTTCTTAGTCATAGGCAGCTAGATAGTGAAGTGGATACAACGCTGAGCCTGGCCTCAGGAAGGCTTGAGTTCAAATCCAGCCTCAGACTCTGGCTAATTGTATGGGGGGATTGGAATAGTAGACAGTCTTCAAGGCCCCTTCTAAATCACGCTCACAAGTGTTTGAAGAGTCATCTCTGACTTCCGCCTTCTCCTTCATATACCCTGGGCAAGTCACTTAATCTGTCTCGTTTCCTGAAGTGTAAAATGTGGATACTCGTGGTACTACCTCTCAGGGCTGTTGTGAAGATCAAATTAGATATTTGTCAAGTGCTTAAAGCAAGGCCAGGCACAAAGCAGGGGTTTAACGAAGGCTTCTTCCTCTTCCTCTCACTTCCACCCCAGAGGGACACTGAAGGTGTTTGAACAAAGGAAAGACATTATCTGAGAGGTGTCTAGGAAGATCACTTGGCAGAATGTGACAGTGCTATTTAGAGAGGACATGACTGGAGCAACATGGAGCAGTGGATGGAGAGCTGAACTTAGAGCCTGGGAGGCCTGAGTTCAAGCCTCATCTCTGACACATGCAGGCTGGGTGACCCTGGGCAGGTCACTCACTAATCAGTGCCCCAGATAACTCTCTGGGAATTACAGAAAAGGTGCCAACCCACATTAGTAGAGGGAATTCCCTGTAGCAGCAGAATCCCACATCCAGTCTCTATGCCTAAGATGGGGACCATGTTTGTGTATAGTCTAAGTGAAGGGAGACAATGGCTTGAATAAAAGTGATTGGGACCTGCTTTGCTTTTTGTCTGTATCGCTGGCATCTACCTCAGTACCTAGTACGTAAATGCCATTAATCATGTAGATGCCTAGCCATTCATAAATGCTTGTCATTTGACTAATGGGGAACTGAGAAGATGGAGAAGATATTATTCAGGTAGAACAGATAAGATAGGGCAACTGAAGGTATATGAAGGAGAAGGTGGAAGTCAGAGATGACTCTTCAGATACTTGTGAGCATGATTCAGAAGGGGCCTTGGAGACTGTCTACTATTCCAATTCCCCAAGCCCTTAAGGAAACTGGGGCTAGAGACATTAAGATACTTGCTGAAGGTCACAAAAAGAAAGATCACATACAGCTGGAAGGTATCTTAGAGTTCATCTAGTCCAATTCCCTCATTTTGTAGGAGGGGAAATTGAATCTTTGAGAAGTGACGTGACTTGTCCAAGGTCCCCCAGGAAGTGACAGGGCTGGGATTTGAACTCCAGTCTTCTAATTCTGTACCTGGTACTCTTTGCAGTCTATTCTAGTAAGTATCAGAGTTTGGATTCAAACCCAAGTCCTTTGACACCAAATCTCAATGTTCCACTTACCTAGGTGGCTCTGTGCTGAGGGTAAGATTGGGACTCAAAGAAAAATAAATGACAAAGATAGAGACTTTATTTTGGATATAGATTTATTTCTGCACAGCCTGGGGGTTTTCTGTGTCCCACAAAAGGCATATATTTCAGGGAACACTGATTCACATACCCAGATTTGGACTTTGCTGAGATGATACTATGTGCCTATGTATGGAGGAGACTTGGTGTCAGAACTTCTAAGACTTGGGGAGAGAGATAGAAAGACTTTGGATGCTGCAGACATTTAAGGGAAACTGGCTCCTAAACATACCTCTGATTCCCAGTCTACCTTCTAGAGTCTTCTGAGAGAGAACTCTTTGGGTGAGATAAAGCTGTTGGTCTGAGCTAAAGAGCTCATTCACTCGTATATTTTATGGTATTACCTGTATAACTTCTTAAATTTCTATTTGTTATTTGCTTGTGTAAATACTTGGGCAACTTGCTTTGCACTATTTGGAATGGTCTTTTTTATAACTAATTTGGTAGGGAGGGACTAAACTGGTGTGAGCTTAGGGCTATCCTGCCCCTTAAGAGACATCAGGGAAGCAACTCAATTCAACCTTAAAGCAGCACTATTTGAAGGGGACAAATAGATATTCTTTAGCCCTATATCCTTCTTGGAGATCTGCACTTGGAGGAAGCACCCAGCCATGGTCCTTCTTCTGTTTCCCTCAAGGTAGAAATCACAATCTCCCTTGGAGATGGGTAGATTCCAAATTCCAGAAATATCTGTTCTTGACACCTACTTACCATGTGTCTATACATTTTGATAACCTATATGGGACATACATATCTTACATGGGTGTTCAATAGAGTTTAACAGAACAGTAACTAGCAATATTTCTACCCCTCCACCACTGGGGCAACTAGAAGTAGGGGGTTACCTCGACGTAGTGCTGGGGGAGGAACTATTTTCTGGGTCACCACAAAGTTCCTATGCTGCAGTAAGGGAAGGAAGCTTATTTTGTTATGAGGTCACTACCTTTACCACAACAAGGTGGGGCCAAGAAAGGGAGGAAGAACCTTTTGGGATGAAGCTTCTGTTGCCATCTCGATGGCCCAGGATAATACTATTGGCATCTTCTTAATTTGACACCCTGGGTCAAAGCTCCAAAGGCACAGCCTTAGGTTTAGCAATGTATGAAAAAGAGAGCAATGCTCTATGACGGCGGGAGAGGAGGCAGTCAGTTCCTGGTTCCTAAATAAAGTCAAAAGCCAGGAAGATGAGCAGTCAGAGGAGGGAGCTTTCCTGGGATTTCCTGCTGTGAACAGACATGGGAGAGCTTTCACGACCTAGACAATAAAAATCAGAGGAGGGTAGGATCCACCTGGCCGTGTTTGGGGCTTAGTCCAACATCACAAGCTGTCTGTTTCAGGTTTTTTTGGCACAGCCCCAGCTCCATCTTTGGCCCCAGGCCCTTCTCCCCCTCTGCTTCTTATCCCTTGTGTAGTTTCAGGGAAATTAACTCCACATGTTTCCGATTCATTTACACTAAAGTAATCAAAGTGTGGTTGTGTAACAATTCTTGGAGGGCTGAGGAGCTAGAGAGGCCTTTCAAGGCCCCCCTTTTAGAAACAGGAAGCTGTCCTTTCTTGCCAAGCACAAACTCCAACTTCCCTCCCCACCTCCCCCAAGGTTCAAGTTGGCTTTGAAATATGAGCTGCCAGTCAGGTTTTGGGGTGTGTCTTAAATTTGGTGAAAGGTTCTCTTTCCTCCCTTCTCCCTAGATTATGCCTCTGCACATTTATTGATAAGTCCTGGAAGTTACCATTCCCCCTAGATAATCCAGATGAAGCTAACTTGAGCTAGCCCCTCTCCCACTCAGCCTCAGTTTCCTCCTCTGTAAAGTGAGACGTCTTTAGTCCTTTGAAAGATATTTACTCTATAACTCCTATATATGCCCATAATCCCATGAGTTTAATAAACATTTCTTAAGCGTGTGCTAGGTAGAGGAATACAAAGATGTACAGAAAAACCATCTCTGCCTTCCACGATTTTATATGCCACTGGAAGAAAGGATTGGGGTTCATAACATGTATACAACCCAAACCCAATTATTAGAGCCAGAAGAGAGCATTGGCAACTAGGGAGTTAAGGAAAAGCTTTCCAAAGGAGGAAACCCATGAACCAAATCTTGAAGGGTGCACTTGGTTCTAAGAGATGGAGGTGAGAAGAGAGTATATTGTGGTCATGAGATTCAGCCTGTGCACATGCATGGAGACAGAGTATGGGGACTGAAGATCAGCCAGTTTGTCCAGAAGGGAGAATGTGTGAAGGGGACTGATGTGAACCAAGGCATGAAAGGGAAATGGGAACCAGACTGTCTTATGTGCCAAGATGAGGATATTGTATGTTGCCTTATAGACGAGAAGGGGCCCCTGAAACTTCTTGAGTCGTGTAGTGAGTGAATGGTCAGGCTTGTGCCCTAGGAAGATTATTTTGGTACCTCTATGGACGTCTTGTAAGTAGGAAAGGCTAGAAGCAGGGAGACCAATGAGGAGCTTGTTGCACTTGGTCAGGGAGAGGTGATGAGGGCCTGGTCTAGTTCGGTGGCTGTGGAAATGGAGATAAGGGAACGTAGATGACGGATGCCTTGTTAGTATAGACTTGACCAATTAGACAAGAGAAAGTTTTGGAGAGAGAAAAGTGAAAGATCAATCAATCAGTCAAGACACGCTTATCAAGTGACTGCTACCTGCCAGATACTAAGCCAGGAGCTGAGGATAAAAAAAATACAAAGAGGAAGTCAATCCTACTGACCAAGAAACAAGAATGACTGAACTTTGTGACTTTGTGAACTTCGGTGATTAACAACAAATTTTAAAAATCTGACTTCAGTGAGAGGTGCGTAAGCCTGAAGAGTCCTTCATTAGGTGGTACTTAAGTGAGAAGCATCAGTGTCTTTGTATCCAAGGTGGAGGAATTCCTTTGGGGAACAGACTTTGAGATTGACTAGAATCCCAGTGTGAAACCCAGGGGGACAAAGCCTTGGCTTGCAATATGCAGAATGGTCACGAGGGGGAGCAGCATGCTTTCTAAATTAGTTGAAAGAGACCCAGAATCTGGAAAAGTATTTGATGTGTGAAACAAACCTTTGAATAATGTAAAAGTTGTAATCTAACATCCACATGTGGAGAAGCTAATGAGATAAAGCCAGAGAGATTTTGTTTAGAAGTTTGAGAATTTAAAACATAAACACGTCCAACAGGCACGCATTAATTTGCCTGAATAATTAACAGTCATTTCTCTCAAGCCTGTGTATAGTAAAGCCTGGAATCATTTGTTTTTTTAAGCAGTAAGTTTTTAGGAGATGGCTACTTATTTGTCTCTTAATGAATAAGTAACTACACAGCTTCATAGGTCTAGTAAAATTTTAGAATCTTTATAAATAAGTGTTGTAAAGAGCAAGGTGGAGGGAAAAGATTGGATCAGAAATCAGGGGAACTGGTTAGAATCTTGTCTTACCACCTATTAGCTGGGTGACCAACCGTGGGCAAATCACTTTTCAGTTTTCTCATCTGTAAAAAGAGGAGGTTGGATTTGCTTACCCTCCGAGCTCTAAGTCTTCCAAAGGGTTAATAACAAGATGTTATTATATATGATATATATATCATATATAATGGATAATGATCTTTGACTCTCTCAAGTGGTCATAAAGGGATAAAGAGAGTACATATTCTGGACTGAACAGCAGGCCAGTGATTTGGGTGCAGATGTTGACTTCGATACTAGAGGAAGATTTGAAGATGTCAAAAACAGTTGAGACGGTCCAGCCATTTGTGAAATGGGAAGAAGTGTAAAGTGTGAAGTACTGCTCATCAGAGTTTATCTTCCTTATGCATATGCCTCTGTCAGATGCAAGATGGGCTGATGGCTGGCTTCCAATCATTTCAGGTTTTTTTTTTTTTTAAAGATGTAATTCTTCCTAGATGAACTCCTGGTTCCCCAAAGGAAGATCCAGACGCCAACTCGCCTCTTTATTCTAACATCTCCTCTGATTCTCCCATCTGCTTTGGGAGAGTCCTTTGCACGTGTAGCCTTGGGATTGTCAACGCTACTGCTGCTAACACATGCCTAGGCCCTTTAAAATACATTCTGCAGCTGGTTTCCCTACCCTGTCTTCTTGGACTTCCTGACCAAAGAAAAGCTATGGATTTCAAGAATAGGTCCGTCATCAAGAATGGATCGTATTAGACTGCTATTTCCTCTCTTGACAGGGTTACTTTATTGGAAGATTAGGGAAATGCTGTAGCTAAAGCTTACCTAGGTTTTGTTTTATTGCAAAAAATGCCTTATTAGTGCCTTTTGTTCATACGGGACCATCATTTTCCTACCTCTTCCTTCGTCCCAGGGAAAAGGAGCCCTCCTGTTGTATGAAGAAAAAGAGTTAAGCAAAACTGGAATGAATGGAAGAATGAATAATAAGCCAACCATTGATATAATGACCACATCTAGCAGTGTAGACAACATTTTGGGCTCATCCATGCCCATCTCTCTCTTGCTTTCTTACCTCTTCTTGGGGGCCTAAGCCGGCAATCCTAATTATTCAGTGTTGGCCCTCATTTTTAGTGTTCTTTTCATTTACATGACTTTAGCCATAGTATATTTTGTTCTCTTGCATTTGCTTAGTTCCTTTTGTATCATACAAGCATTTCCATATCCCTCCAAATTCCTTGTAGTTGCTGTTTACAATATTATTTCATTTTGGCACAGTTTGTTCAGCCCTTCAGATAATTGATAAGCACATATTTTATTTCCTCTTTTCCCTACCATAGGAAGTGCTAGCATGAATATACATATATGCCAACTATATATCATATATAATATATTCACCAACCATATGTTCTTTGTTTATGTGTCTGTGGTCTTTCTTTCTTTGATCCCCTTGAGGTATGTATCTAGTGGGACCTCTGATTTAAAGGGTGTAAGATGTTTAGTGAATTTTCATGCTTATTTATTTTGTTTGTTCTTCTTCTTCTATGTAGGAACTCCCTGATATAACTTCTTATACTAATGCAGATAGCAATGCATCTGTAATTTGTGATCTTAGAGTGGCCTAGGACACCGAAATGTTCAATGACCTGTTTGTCATCAGTTTACCTAGATTTTAGCAAATTTGGCAGTTTCTCATGATTTCTTATGGAAAAGAAATGGAGAGACACACTGGACATTAGAACATTTGGGTAGATTAGGACTTGGTTAAATGTCTTGGTTAGTCATTTATAGTTTGCTGTCAATTTGGAAGAAAGCCTCCAGTGAAATACCCTGTGGGGTCCGTGCTGTTTAATATTTTTTTTATTTACTCCTATAAAAGCATAGATAGCATGCCTATCAAATGTCCAGATGACACAAAGCTGAGAGAGGTTCGCTAAGACCAGATGGCAGAACCATCGTTCAGAAAGATTCAACAGGCTTCAATGTTGGGCCAGATTAAGTAAGATGAACTTCTATAGGGATAATTGTAAAATTTTGCCAAAGTTAAAAAAAAATCATCTTAGCCCCTGTGAAGCAGAGCTGGAGATTTTCAAGAGACCGTGAACTCAATGAGTTAATCATATGACCTAGCTATCAAGAGAGTCCATCATAGCTCCATGAAGAAGGGGACAGTGCCGCTTCCTTCTACCCTGGTTAGACCACAACCGGAGTTTATTCTCAATTTTTAGGACCCCATTTTAGCAAGGATACTGACAAGTTGGACACCATCCAGAGGAGGGTAGCCAGAATGGTGAAAGGGTTTGAGACCATGTCCTATGAGGAGCGTATGAAGGAACTGGAGGTTTGCCTGGAGAAGAGAAGACTCAGCTAAGCATGGAAATTCTGTTCAGATATCTGATGAACTATTACATGGATGAGAAAGAGGTCAGACATGTTCTGCTTGGTCTCAGAGGGAGGCACAAGGAGAAATGAGTATGAATTTCAAAGATGAAAATTTAAGTTTCATATTGGAAAAATTTCCTAAGCATTAGAGAAGCCCTCTGCCTGGAATCTCTCCCTCCTCTTTTCTGCCTTCTGGCTTCCTTCAAATATCAGCTAACATCCTTTCTCTCTCTCTCTCTCTCTCTCTCTCTCTCTCTCTCTCTCTCTCTCTCTCTCCCCTCCCTCTCTCCCTCCCTCCATCTGTCTGTCCTTCTACATAAATATCCATCTATCTATCTATCTATCTATCTATCTATCTATCTATCTATCTATCTATCTATCTGTCTATACAAATATCCATCCATCCATCCGTCTGTCTATTTTTCTACATAAATATCCATCTATCTAAATATCCATCCATCCATCCATACATCCATCCATCTCTCTCTCTCTCTCTCTTTCTCTCTCTCTCTCTAATCTGTCTGTCTATCAGTTGATTATCTCCAATTTATCCTGTGTATCTTGTTGGTACATAGCTGTTTGTGTGTTATCTCTCCCATCTGACTGTGAGCTCCTTGAGAACAGGTGATGTCTTTCACCTTTCTTTGTATCTTCAGATCTTAGCACATAGTAGGTGTTTAATATTAAATGTTTGTTGACTGAATAGTGGAACGGACTGCCTCAAGAGTCAAATGAGTTTTCTCTTCATTGAGGCCTTCATTCATTCAACATTTTTTAAACACCTGAGGTCCCTGCAAAATTGGATTGGTGGAGGGGATTCCTTTTTAGGCAATGGTTGGCCTACATGACCACGGTGGTCTCTTCCAACTCTAAGCTTCCTTAATTCTATTTGGGATGTAGAATTTGTGAAATAAATTTGATTTGTTGACTTTTAGTTATTTTCAGTCTGGGGGAAAAAAGGAAACAGTCTCTTTAGAAAATGGCTTCTACCAGTGCCTTTTGCCTTAGTTTCTGCTGGGTAAACTAGAAAGAACCAGCTGGGTCTGATTTTAATCATTTGAAGAGCAAAACACTGGCATGTCTTATTCTTTTCACAATGTTTTATTGATGCCTTTTGATGCCACCTCACAGTCATTTCTGAAACACTCACGTCCCTTTTGGGCTGGGGTTTCTTCATCCTTTTTATGTCCTGTAGTGCCCCCTCCTTCCCCTACCCCAGGCAGTCTGGTGAAACCTATGGACCCCTCAGAATAATGTTTTTAACTGCATAAAATAAAATACGTAAGATTACAATGGAAACCAATTAGGTTGGAATATAGTAACCAAAATATCAAAAGAATGAGTGCATAGATCCCATGTTACAAACTCCTCCTCTAGATTCAATGCTTCCTTGTAACAAAGAAAAACAGTTATGAAAAAATGCCTGATGCAGACACCATATCTTATGAGGAATACAGCATTCTGCCCTGGCAGTCCCCCCACTTTTCAGCCACAAGGAGGGAAGCAGAGCATCCTATTTTCCCCTCATTGCTAGTCATCTTCGTGAGAAGCAGGGATGTGATGTAGTAGACCAAGAATACACTACTCACAGCGAATTCAGGAAGAGTTACATTCAAATCCTGCTTTGGATATTTACTAGCAGTATAACCAGGAGCAATTAATCTATTAATACTCATCCATCCATCTATCTATCTATCTATCTATCTATCTATCTATCTACCTATCTCTCTCTCTCTCTCTCTCTCTCTCTCTCTCTCTCTCTCTCTATCTATCTATCTATCTGATTGCTTGCTTTTTGGAGGGTAGAAGGCAGGGCAATTGGGGTTAAGTGACTTGCCCAAGCACATGGCTAGTAAGTGTTAAGTGTCAGGCCAGATTTGAACTCAGCTCCTCCTGACTCCAGAGCCAGTGCTCTATTCACTGTGCCACCCAGCCACCCCAATTAATACACGTTTATTAAGAGTCTACTACATGCTAGTGCAGTATGCTAAGTCTTGGGGATACAAAAGGAGGCAAAAGACAGTTCCTGCCCTCAAAAAGCTTGTAGTCAAATGGGGGAGACACCATGCAAACAATTACATAAAAAGTAAGCCACATATAGGATAAAGAGGAAATACTTAATAGAGGGAAGGCACTAGAATTATCTCTTGAAGTCTCAGTTTCCTCATCTGTGCAATGAGGAGGATGATTCCTCTAGTCTCTAACTCAGAAGACGTTGTGAAGCCCAAAGCAGAGACTGTACATTTGAAAGTAAGTTATTCTAATTCTCATTCCCTGTTACTATTATGGTGCTGATTTGGGAAAAGTGGAGGCTCCCTAACTAGTCGGAGAAGCTTAGAACTCTTCCAAATGGACCCTGAAATTCCATCCTCTCAGCTTATCAGAGAATAGCCCCCAGCAATATCCCGACGTCTGCCACACAGGTGATCTGCCAGAAATCAGCTGATTCAGCTTGTCCTGTGAGAAACAGAATCCTGCTCTACTCTCGAGGGGATCCCATCTGTCCCCCAGTTCTGTAGATGTTTTTCTTCTGAGGATATTTTTTGTTGTTGCCCCAAGGCAAGGGGCTCTATCAGGGTGGGTTTGACATTGCCCAGTCTGGTAACATTGTCAGGGCCATGTTGGAAAGGCGCCGTGCCTGTCTCTGCGACTCCAGAGCTTGGTTTCGGCATCTCAGCGGGAAGGAAGGCTTCTTTCTTCCCTCTTCCTTCCTCTGTCCCCCCCTCTCGTTTGAAAATCTTCTTTGGAAATCCAAGGACTGTTCTAAAGTGAAATCATTTTCAGACACGGGGTGATGAAAAGCAGAAAGAGCCTGTTCAAAGAAAGAATCTCACTTTCCATAGTTACTGAGTCTAATACTGCCAATTTTGCCTTGGGGATTTAGTGCACCTGAATGTAAGAATTCCGTTTTAAATCTGTCAAGGCTGTATCTTCTAGCTTCTGACAGAATGCTGCTCATTCTTTCCTGTTTCAAGTCTGGCCATTCTCCTTCCCCCTGCCTCCCCCTCTAAAAAAAAAAAAAGCTCCAACAAGAGAGAAAGTAGGTCGTGTCTATTTTACTTCACAGAGCCTCAGTTTCCTCATCTGGAAAATGAGAAAAGTGGATTGGATGACCTCTAAAGTCCTTTCTGGTTCTAAATCTAGGATTGACCCTATTCCATTAATGGAAGGCAAGCTAGGAATAGACATGCTATGATTAAAACAAAGTCATCTCTGTCCCAAAGGAGCTGATTCTATATTGCTGGAGTAGGTGATAAGGAAATACAAAATTATTTACTAGCAAGCAGAGGAAAATACTGACTACTGGGAAAAATCAGGAAAAGACATTTGTAGGAGATTTTGTTTGAACTGAACCTCAAAATGCCCTGGGAGATCTAGGAGGCAGAGATGAGGAGAGAGAGCATTCCAGGCTGGGGTGGGGGGAGGGATGGGCAGGCAGTGTGACCATGGAGGTAGGAGATGGAATAATAGATGATGATTTATCCTGTATGCCCATGCCTGGAAGTATTCTCCCTCTGGCTTCCTCTAAGATTCAGCTCCTACCTTCTAAAGGAGGCCTTTTCTGGTATCCCCTTTCCTCTGAGATTGCCTTCCATTAATGCCTCGTATATATATTTTCCCCCTTGTTCCCTGCCCCATTAGATTGTGAGTTCCTTGAGGGCAGGGACTGTGTTTTTGTCTTTCTTTGTATTTCCAGAGCTTAGCATTGTGCCTGGCACACACTAAGAACTTAATAAATGCTTGCTGACTCATTGATTAATTTTGGATGATAAAGCTCTGGACTTGGAGTCAAGGAGACCTGAGTTCGAATTCTGCCTCGGATACTATGTGACCCTGGACAAGTCACTTAACTGTCATCTGCCTCAGTTTCCTCATCCGTAAAATGAAGATAATAGCACCTATCTCAGAGCATTGATGTCAGGAGCAAATCAAATAACATGTAAAGAGCTTTTGCCAACCTTAAGGTGTTATGTAAGTGGTAGCTATTGCTATGATCACTGCTGTTATTTTTCTATTGCTATGATCGTTGCTGTTATTTTTTTTTTAATTAGTCCTTTCTTTAGGAACTTGTTTTAGGAATGATCTAGCTTATTCATAAGAACAGAATTAAAATGGGAGTCTAAACCTAAATAAGAGAATGTTGTCCTCTCTAATCAAGCACTTTTATTAATATAAACACCATGTAAATGCATTTTTTTAAAGCTTATTGGTAAAGTAAGGAGATTTAGTAAATTGGAGTCCAAGCAGGGATGGCCTTTATGGAGGCAGCTAGCATATATCCCAGGGATTTTTTGGCATTGACTAGAAAGCCTTCCTGTTTTATCTTTGGGAGATGTTTGCCAGTTTAGTCTCAGCTGGTCCCATGCATACTGGCCTCCTCCCCAACCAAATCCCATTGACAGACAGATGAAGATAAATGGCTTCTGACTGCCAAAGGTATTGCTGACTGCCAAGGGGATGGTGTTGACATCCTCACACTATCTCTTTGGGAGCCTCTCGGCACAGCCTGTCAAGTAGCAGGGATGTTGAGCCCAATATTATAGAGTGAGCCCTGGGGAGCCCTTACAGGGACCAGATGTTTTATCAGGGAGGAAGCAGGTCTTTGAATGTCTACCTAGCTTCAAGGCAATTTGGGACCAGTTGTGGTTGGATTGGTGAGGGCTGGAGGGAGATCAGGACACTAGATGTTCTCTTTTTAAGGGTTAAGAGAGGGATTTCCAACCATTGTTGGTCCTTATATCCCTTAATTTTGTATCCACTCTTCAATATAGAAGGAATTACATTCTAGCATTCACCATACACATGCAAATGGAATTAAAATAATATACTTATTAAACATTCCCCATACTCCCTTTTCATGCTCTTTGACCTCTCTTCCCCCTAGAAGTACTAGAGTCCTAGATGGGCACCTCTGGGAGAAAAGACAAAGGAAAGTTGGCAAAATATCTCTTTCTTAAAATTCTTCTGTAGATCACTGTCACTCCCCACTGCCTAAGTGAATTGTGACTTGATTTCTTTGAATTTCTGTGTTTCTAAGGGGCTGAGACGTTCAAATGGTTTCTCCGATTCCAATTTCTCTAGGAAGCTTTCTTTCCCTGATCATTCTGTCCCACATTTGCCTTCTCTGAACACCTTTCTCTGAAAATTTCTTGTTCGCTTCACTTATCTTGCCCTTTTTCATTAACCAATACGTGCTGTAAATTATCTTTCATGTTCATATCTCGGAGCTCTTCGGCTAGACCAAAAGATACTTGAAACATCAAAGCCAAGACTAAGGGTAGGTAATATATGCAGCTGTCTAGCATGTAGGGAGGTACAATGAGGGGTATTTTTTTTTAATATCCCTTTTTATGCTCAAATACACAAAGAGTCTGTGATTTTCCTTAGCATAGAGAATTGTTGGTGTATGGACATCTTCTGGCTAATACAGATCACAGATGCCATGCCTTCTGTGACTTAGTAGATGAATAATCAATAGGGGCCTCAGACTCAGAGGGGAGAGGTGACTTGGTTAGTCATACAACTAGTAAGCATCAGAGGTGGGATGTAGGAACTCATGTCTTCCTAAATGTAAGTCCAGAGACTCATTCCCTATGTCATGCTGCCTTTGTGATCACTTTTTAAGACAATAATGTCAATGCAAGCTAGCATTTGCAGAGAACACCTTGATTGTTCCAAATAGCTTTACAAATATGATCCTCATAACAACTGTGGGTAGTAGTTCCTATTATTACACCCATTTTGCAGATGAGGAAACTGAGGCACAAAAGGTTAAGTGACTTGTCCAGGTTCACTTAGTTGGTGAGTGTCTGAAGCTTAATTTGAACTCAGGTCTTCTTGACTTCAGGCCATCTAGCTGCCAGAAAATCCTATTCTTCATGTCATATAGATATATCTTTTGTGATTGGCCAAGTAGTTTGAGTTATGAAGAAGGTTAAATGCTTTTGGTAGTTAGTCACAGAGAGGGAGTACGAATACCAAATGGCTATAGAAACCATGACTTGGGTCTGGAAGGGATCTCAGATTGCATCTTGATCAATCCCCTCATATTAGAAAGGGAGCATTGTTGTTTAGTCATGTTCAGCCCCATTTGGGCTTTTCTTGGCAGAGATACGGGAGTGATTTTACCATTTCCTTCTCCAGCCTATTTTACAGATGAGGAAACTGAGGCAAACAGGGTTAAGTGACTTGCCCAGGGTCACACAGCTAGGAAGTGTCTGAAGCCACATTTGAACTCAGGTCTTCCTGAGTCCAGGGTTGATGTTCTATCCACTGCACTACCTAATTACACTAGGAACAAGATATATATGGGATTAATTGCAGATTGTCTCAGAAGAAGGTACTAAGATGAAGGAGGACTGTGAAAGGTTTCATGTAGAGAGAGATTTTAGCTGAGAGTTGATGGAAACCAGAGAAGCTAGGAGGCAGAGATAAGGAAGGACAGTATTCTAGGTATGGTGGACAGCTCGTGAAAACGCCTGGAGTTGGGAGATGTGGAACCGCAAGGAGGCCAATGTCTCTAGATTGCAGAGAACATGAAGGAGAGTAAGCAGGTGTAGGCAGAAAGTGGAGGTTCTGATAGATGGGAGTTCAAAAGTAAAATCCATACTATCTGGACCCCTAAACTACCAAGAAGTGTGCTGCCTCTAGGAGCGGAGAATCTGGGGGACAGAAGCAGGAGTGTGCTGTAGCCAGCACAAGAGCTGGTTGTTAAATTTTTCAGTGTGAGCATTCACACCTTAGAAATTAGCAAACTGCACAAATTGGGGTTTGATTTATTGTTTTGATCATTGTCCAGTCTTAAGAAAGTGAGGGTGGGGGTAGAATGTCAATAACACAGAATAAACTGAAAAATGTATCCTGTGAACATTTTAAAGGGAGAGCCGGTTATTAAACATTGGCCAGCACCGTCCTGGATAGAAGGTCAATGACTACTTTGTCTGAGAACCAAAGTGAACTTGGCATTAAACCAGAACTCCCTCTGAGCTGGGTAGAATGCATGATACCTAGCTGGGGAATAGGACTGGACCAGGGCTGGATCCTTCTTACTGACTAAGACCTGACTAGGTGAGGGACACCACCTGGTGGTTAAACTAGGCCCACAGATTTAGAACTGGAAGGGAGTTTAGATGTTATCTAAGAAGTTCCAGACACATCAAACAGATTGAGCAAAAGCACAGAGGCTTAGTTTGATTGAAGCACAGAAACCCTGGGGGGGAATGCTCTGAAATAGGGTTGGAAAGGCAGGATGGTGCTAGGTTGTTGGGGTTCTTGCACACCGGGCTGAAGAGTTAGAACTATTTAGCCAGTACAGCAGCAGGAAGTCATTGAACATTGTTGAATACAAGAGTGACGTAAGCAGATCTCTCTTGTAGCTCTTTAGGATCATAGATTTAGAACTGGTACCTTGGAGGTCATTGAGCCCATTTTACAGATGGGAAAACAAGCCTAGTGAGATGAAATTACTTAGCCAAGGTAATCACACAGGTAATAAATAGAAGGGTCAAGATCTCCTCCCAGGTATTCAGGCAGCAAAGTGAAGGATGGATTATTGGGAGTGGACAGAGGGGGAAAACTTCTGAGAGGCTACTGCAATAGTCTAGGCATGTGGTAAGGGGGACCTGTAATAGGAGGAATGAAGTGGGATTAGAGAGCAAGGTATCGATTTGAGAAATATGCCAGAGATGGAATCAGCAGAACCTGGCAACTGATTGGCTATGAGAAGTGAAGAGGAGGAAAGTGTCAAAGATGGCCCAAGATAGCTTGTGTGGGAGGCTGATTGAATGGTCCTGGCTCAGGTAAAAATAATTAAGTCATGGGGGTTCAAGGGCCAGAGCCTCACTTACTGGCCCACCTGTTCCTTTCAAGTGCGAACAAGAGCAAATTGTCTTTATAGTGCCATTGTTAAGCTTGTCAAACTTTATTAAAAAAACATTAGCAAACCTTCTGTTTCAAAATGAAACCATCTTGGAATCACAAAAAGTGCAAAAATTTTATGAGAGACATTCTGATTTGTTTTTGCTAATTAAAAAATCAGCATCCTCTGGCCGGCATGTTTCACCCGACAGCACATTTTTAATCAAGGCATAAATCCCCGAAAACCCAGGTTTAAAAGAAACCCATAAAGGCAACCTCCGCCGGAATGATGCAGACCCTTCACAGCAATAACCCAGCAGGAAGTGGGATAAAAGATGCTGGTGAGTTAATTTGTGGAGGGGAGCAAATAGGAGGGGGAGAGACAGTGAATGTATCACCCTGCTTTCCTCGTTTGCATATACAGAAAACAGTCAAGAGGAGATTGCAATTGAATGTCTTTCCTGAGACTCAAGGTAAAATGCCATTGTCATCAATGAGCTGATGGGATGGAATGGTATAAATGGAAATTAAAGGGGAAATAATTTGGAGAAACATGTCAGGAATCACATTTTCCCATGAGTGATAATGGATGCACCAAATGGCCTTCCTGCTGCCAGCTGCAGTGGAGGATTGAGAAATGCTAAGGTCCTAGGAGAATGAAGTCGATGCTGTCTTTGGGGAATCAAGGACTAAAGATGTGTGAACTCTGATGGGCCACACAGCTGTAAAGTCAGTCCCAAGGGGATGTTTGGATATCCTGCAGGTGAAGCTATAGAACCAGTACTTTTGGCATGAAGACCTGGCTGGGAATATAAACCCCAGGGGCATTTACGCAGAGAGATGTTCTTGGGGTGTTTCTGGAGATGGTTGTGTTTCATTTCAAACTTCTGAAGTTTGTATATGAGGATCCCGCTTTCTGCAGCAGCTTAAACCTGTCCATTTGTGGCACATACAAGGCCTCCCTCCTGTGCCTCTTTGAGGAGAACCTTGATTGATTTGGAGAAAGGGGAGTGGGTGGACTGACTGATTCTTCAGGTGCTTAGGGGTAAATATGTTGGTTTTGCTGTTTAAAGTTGGACTGCCTGCTCTAATGAAAACGTTGATGGCAGGACTGTGTTGTGGATGTGGACAGTAAAGGGTTTCACTCGGCAGTGCTGTTCTCATGTTAAACACACTGTCCACTTCTCTTGTTGTTCAAAATTTATGCCAGTGTTTGTTGCCTACCTCGCCAACAGTATAGGGGTGAGGACAAAGAAAGAGACACACACACACAGAGACAAAGGGACAGAGACACAGAGAGAAAGACATGCACACATACACATAGACAGGAGAGAAAGACGTTGGACAGAGAGATAAAGAGAGAAATAGAGACAGAGACAGAAAGACAGAGAAATATAGAGACAGAGACACAGAGAGATACGGGGAGAGACACTCAGAGAGACAGAGAGAGAATAATTTAAAGATTGTGGGTAACTCTTCCCTCCATACTATTCAGTGAAAGTATGCCCCATAGTGGGCATGAGATGCAAAATGGTTATACCAGTCCCCAAAGTTCCATACCCCAAACCCCAAAACAGCCTCCTTGCCCCAGGGCCAGGGGAAGGCCAGGAGAGGGTGGAGAGGGAGCCGTGATCTTTGTCTATCTGCCTGTGGAGCCCAGCCTTTCTCCTACCAGTCCGACAAGCCCAGTCCTTAGATCCAATGCCTACCTTAAAGTTACACTCTGGCTTGCCAGCTTTCTTTACCTACTGTATTCTATGGGTGATTTAAGAGATTCATGAAAGAAGATAATTTTACCTGTGTAGGATTTTCATCTGCCTAACTAAGAAAGCAAGGAATATGTAAGGGAGGAAGAAGCCTGAGAGGCTGCTGGATGGATTGCTCTGTCCTCTTCTCTTGGAAATGTAGCAACTGCCGCAAACACATTCCAAGCATTATCTCTCCTGCATGTGGGGTGGCAACCTTAACTCAATTTATCTGTTCCATGAAGCCTTCCTATGTAGCTGGGATGCTTGAGGAGAAAAGTCTCTGTGACTTCATTTCCTATGATAATTAGGGCAAAGAGATCACTAGCCATTGGAAGAAATTCCCTAGACTCCATTTCCTAGAAAGCTGCATGTCTGTCCACATAGTAAAGACTCATATTGGTGGGGAGTCTTCTGGGAGGTGGTAGGAATTGTAAAAAGTGGAGTTGCTGGGGGTAATTGGAAGGGGGTGGGGTAGAGACAGGGTAGGGAAATACAATAAAGCCATGGGCTATCATTGTACTAAGGGATTCAAAATGTAGTTTAATGACCTTGTTCAGTGTCCTATTGGTAGCAAGGTCCTGGCAGGGAACCAGCTTCTGAAGAAAGTTTTGTCATTCATCTGGGAGAAATTCCACCTTTCCAGGTGGTTTGGAATGGTAACGATCTTGGAACTGGGTAAATCTGGGAACACACTATCCTGATGGTGTATAGAGGAAACAAGTGTGTTGAGGCAAGACCATTGACATCAAAGTCAGAAGTTTGAGAACCAGTGACACCATTTATCATCTCTATGATGCTGGAATGGAAGACTCTTGGGGGCAGGCACTGCTCATTTTGTCTTTAAGCCTTAGTACCCAGCACAGTGCCTGGAGTATAGTAGACAATAGACAAATGCTTGTTCAAATCAATTGCAACGAAATCTTATTTAAGTGATAACTTCTCTGAGGTGCAATTTCTCTTTTTACAAACCAGGGAAGGATGAAAAGACCTTTCTTGACTCTTTCCCTGGTTTTGAGGAACAAATGAGATGATATTAAGGCAGTGTTGCATAATGGATAGAATTCTGAATTTGGAATTAGGGAGACTTGAATTCAAATCCTATCCCTGATACTTGCTAGCTATATGACCATGGGCAAGTCCTGTCACTATTCTGAATCTCAGTCTCCCCACCCGTAATATGAGGGCTTGGACTGGACAGCGTCTTTCTAATTCTGTGATCCTATGCCATATCTGAAAGTGCTTTGATGTTATTAAGCTTTCAAATATGCAAAGAAAAGACATCATATGGATGAGAATGGCTTATTGGAAAAGGCACTGGGAGCAAGGAGTCAGAAAACTTGGGTTCTAATGTTATGTCTGCTACTAACTGGCAATGTGACCCTGGGAAAGTCATTTTATTTTTCTGAGTCTGTCTCCTTATCTGTAAAATGGCCATTGGTAGCTCGAATATTGTAGTATCATTATATAAAAGACATAGTTGAAAACACATAAACTTGTGATCTCATTGGTATATGGAACTCCCAAAGAGGAAACTTCCTCTATCAATGCATACTGCCACTTGCTCAGTAATTTTGCATCTGAAGAGAGGTGAGGGGAGAACTGAGAGATTTAAGTGACTTGCCCAGCATCAGAGATTCCTCATCTGTAAAGTGGGGCTAATAACAGCCCTTAGCTCAGAGGGTTGTTGTCAGGATCAAAGGAGAGAAGATACTCCCCCAAAGGGCAAATCTTAAAATGTTACATAAATGCTAACTATTTTGATGAATATTTTCCATTATGAATTGATCAGGGTGCCCAGACCCTTTGGGAAGATGAAGGGCAGAGAGGTCTCTGTAGGGAACAGGGCAGAGGGCAGGGTGAAGCCTAGAAGGGCAGGTATAGCATCTGGGGGCACTGGGTGAGAGAGATGTTCCAGAAGGGGGAGGCGTGGAGGAAATGGTATCCTACAGCCCATGTGTATCAGAGACTGAACTTAAATTCTGATTTTCCTGACTTTGAGGCTAGCTCTATGTGTGATGCCTTGCTGCCTCTTGATATACATATAAAAAAAGTATACATGCAAAATAAATGCAAAGGAATTTTTTTGAGGGGAAAAGGCTTGAGTTTTATTTGGTTGGGGGAAGGATGAGGAAAAACCTAGGATACCTGCTGGGCTAATAGACCATCCTTGTAGGTAGAGTTTTTTTGGCAAAGTAGTATTCATACATTCTTACCATGTTTATTGCTTTCATGAACCATCTTGGGACTTTGCTCCTTCCAGAACTTAAACTAGGGTCAGAGTAACTGGGTCTTTGTTCAATGGCCTGGATTTTAGAGGGTGCAAAAATTTAATGTAAGTGCTTCTTTAGCAGCTACAAGCAATAGTACCTAATTATCCTTCCTGCTCAACTGAATTTGTCTTAATTAACTTGTATTATTTTCACATCATGAATTACAAAGTTGATTTGAGGGCATTTTTGTTCGGATGACAAAAAGGCTCATTATGGCTCTGGTCCCAGAGGAATTTATTAAAAAGGAGGCAAACACCTCTAAGTAATATCATGGCATTAACAAAGAAGGGTGCTTTTGTGGTCCCCAGGCACCTTTGTCCTGAGCTATAGTGTCCTTACTCTCTTTGATTAAGGTCTCCTAAGATGCATTTCTCTTCTGACAATATTTGACAAATTGTAGGATGGTCTGAGAGCACAAAAGCTATTTTTTCTTGCGTCTTGAGTTGAGTTTGAACCCTGGTCTCCAGAGATGAAAAATTAGTGCTGTAACGTAACCTACAAGAGCCCTCCCTTAATCTAATCTCCGGAATCAAAACTGATGTGAAATGGCCACATGTAGTTGTCTTTAGCAATGGTCTATCAATCAAAATCTCTTGGAAATGGATGGAAATCGCTGGTTAGTACCTGGCCCTTGCATAGCTGAGTTGACTTGGGTTGGCTCAGCTGTAGTGTCAATAAGGTGAGCAATCAATGGAACTACATAAAGCATCCCTTTGAAGGCTGGGGGAGGGGTAGGGAAGAGGATAGGGCAATAGAACATTAGGTAGAAAAGGATCAGCTGTGGTTGTCATTAAAAATTCATGTATCAGGGATTTATCACCTGGCCTTCAGTCATTTCTTTTCTCAATTGCAGTGGGTTGAAATCTGACATATGGCCTTCTGATGCCAATGTGGATTAGCATTGAAACTCATTGGCTGAAAATGATGACTCCGGTGTCTGTCAGCCTAAGAGATTACAAAATACATTTGTGATTTGAACAGGAGAAAAGGAATTAGCCACATCTTTATGGAATTATTCCTTTTCCAACACAAAGAGCTATATAAACGGAGCAGATTAGGGAGGATATGTGATGAAGGGGGAGGAACCCAGAGAGAACGGGCTGTCTGAGGACCTGAGTTTGAATCCTGGCTTTGCCTCTCACTGACTATGTGACTTTGGGTTAGGTACTTCTCCTGATTCCTCATCTGTAAAATGATGAAGTTGGCTTAGATGTCCTCTACCATCCCTTTCAGCTCCATGTCTATGATTCTATGAGAGTAGAAAGGGAATAGAATCTTGGAATGTTAGCTGATACTATTTGTAAGTCATGTAATACCTCAACCTCTGCAGAATTGAAGTGGAGGGCCACTCAAAGGACAATGGGAGGTGTGAGGAGGCCACAGCATGTTACTGACCACAAATCATGCAAGAGAAGCAGCTTGAAGGATGGTGTCTGGGAGAACAGAAAGGAAGATGAACCAATCCTATCTCAAGAGGGAGGGATAACTCCATGGACATCCTGCTAGCGCCATTGGTTATCTCTTCAATGTCACAGATGTAAAAGGTCCCCAACCTGGTGGCAGATAGAAGAAATATATGGATGAAAGTCACACTGGGTGAAAAAACATGAATGGATCAAGATCCATTGTATACACATACATCTCTCTAAACATAAAAAATACTGGCTCAGGAAAGGATTGGAGAGAACATTTGGCCCCACTCCTTCATTTGCTTATGAGGAAACTAAGATTCTGAGATGGGAATTCACCTTCCTAGTTGGCAAATGACAGAGCCTGGACTGGAACCCAAATATCCTGACTCCAAACAAAGAGCTCTTTATTTCCTACATCATGATATATATTGGATCATTGTTGTAGTGAAAAAAATGTGTATTTCTTGCAATGAAAAATGTGGGGGAAAATCAGTTTTGTGGTGCATATCACTTATCTAAGAATAAAAAAACCCATATGATATGGTAGATTGATTCTTCTGTCCTCTCTTTTAGATGGCACAAAGCTGGGAAGCAGACCTAACACAATGGATGCAAGCGTTAAAAATGGTAAGTGCAGAATCGGGAAATGGTTGAATAGAATAAGTTGAAATTTGATAGATGGAAATGCATAGAGCTTTACAGTGGGTTAAAAAAACCAACTTCACAAATAAGAGATGGAGGAGGTAAGGCTAGGTGGTGGTTTGTGTGAAAAGGAATCTGGGAATTTTAGTAGGGTGCAAGCTTGACATGAGTCATCTTAGATTGTGACTCTTTTTTTTAAGGACAGGAAATATCTTTGAATTCTTCTTGTATCCCTAGCATTTGATATAACGCCTGACACATAGTAGGGGCTTAATAAATGTTAATTGTGAAATTGACTGACCACAGTGTGATGAGGAAGGGAGGGAATAAACATTTATTAAGTGCTCACAATGTGCCAGGCATTGTGCTAAATGTTTTATAAATATAATCTCATTTGGCAACCATGAAGTGCTTGTGAATTCAGTTTCCCATAAGATGAATAGTCTCTAGGAATAAGAACCTGAAAGTTGCTGGTGCTCTGCTCTGATGGAACAATATTTGGAGTATTTTAAATTCTGAACACCACAGAATAGGGAGAACCTTATCAAAGTGGCCAGGATGGTGAAGGGTCTTAGTATTATTCCATATAGATTGAATGAATGAATTTGATTTGTTCTGCTTGAGCCCAGAGACAAGCAAGGATAGGAATTGTAAAGAGGCCAATTTAGGTTTGGTCTAAGGAAAAGGATTTTTTTGTTTTTGAGGCAATGGGGTTAAGTGACTTACCCCAGTAAGTATCTGAGTATAGATTTGAACTCAGGTTCTCCTGACTTTAGGGTTGATGCTCTCTATCCACTGTACCAACTAGCTACCTCTTTTTTTTTTGGAGGGGGGAAGGCAATTTGGGTTAAGTGACTTGCCCAAGGTCACAGCTAGTAAGTGTCAAATGTCTGAGGCTGGATTTGAGCTCAGGTCCTCCTGATTCCAGGACTGGTGCTCTGTTCACTGTGCTACCTAGCTGCCCCTTAGCTATCTCTTAAAGAAAAGCTTTTAAACAATCAGAACTGTTTAGAAGTGGTGGCTTCTCCTTCATTGGCTGTCTTTAAGCACAAGTTGGATGACTATTTGTTGGCTATTTTAATTTTGTGGTCGTGCCCAGGTGGACTAGAGTGCCGTTGAGGGCCTTTCCACTGGAAAGTTCTAGGATTCTTCTAGCTTACTGGATGTCCATGATATAAACTTGGGGTTTGGTTCATTGTAGGGTCCTTCAAGTCATAGCTAGGACCCTCATATGACTTCGTAGTTACATCCTAGTGACTCAAATGAGAATTGTTCTAATTTTTTGTCTTAACATGGAAGTGGTTTAAAGCAATAACAACCTGTCTTTGAAGATTCTCCATCATGTTGATGGGGAATGTTGACACTTCTGGTAATGCTTGTTTCTAGTGTATTTAGGGGTCTTAGGATTTAGAGCTGGAGGGGCTTGGTCACTTAGTCACTTCAACCAGTGGGCTGGGGAATTATTGTAAACATTCCTGAACCCATAGGCTAACAAAACCTTATCATTTGATTTCTGTCATCACCAACAAAATATACAGTATGATTTGGTATAATAAATAAGAATAAATGAACATGCCATCTGCAGCATGGCATAAGAATAGAAAGCTCATCTCAAAGACAGAAAGACTTGGACTCAAATCCCACCTCTGATACATACTGACTGTGTGACCCTGGTAAGTCACTACTTCTCAGTGATCCAGAGGTGTCAAACTCATGATCTGAGGGGCTCAAGTGTCCTGCAAAATTCCATAATGTAACTGGAATCATATTAAAATGTAATATAAAAATAGATATATAACACAATATAGATAATATTAACTTGTGGTTTTCTAAGTTAATATGTTGCCTGTATGTCTGAGTTTGATAGCACTGATTTGGGCAGTTCTCTAAGAGACTTAAAGTTTCAGAGAAATTAGTAGAGAGTGTCCTCACCCAGAAGTTCCTTCTACCAATGAAATCATAGTTCTGCCCTCCATCTGTATATTTTGTAGATTGAAAAATATCTTGCAATATGGTATTACTACATATATATGTATGTATATGTATATGCTATTACAATTAATAAAATAAAAATTCATTTGAAAGCATTCTTGAATTCATGGCAACTTTTTACCACTATTATTTTCTCAATCAACAAAAACCAATAGTATCAACTATTTTTGTAACCTGGGGCATTGATCTCCTCTAGTGAGGAGAGAGTCTCATACCAATGGGCTTTGGAACTCAGGTTACACTATCATTCAATGATCTGAGAAATTTTTGAATGTTAAAGTAGCATCCTCATTATCGATTGAAACACAGCTAAGGAGTGGAGTGGGTTGGGTGCTGAGCTTCAAATCAGAAAGACTTGAGTTCAAATTTGGCCTTAGATACTTCACTAGCTGTGCAAACCTGGACAAGTCACTTATCCTCTTTTTACCGATTTGTAAAATGTGGTAACAATAGCACCCACCTCCCAGGGTTGTTAGGATCAAATGAGATAGTAGTTGTAAGGTACAGCGCCTTGCACATAGTAAACTCTATGTAAATGTTAGCAATATCCCTCTCTCCCCCTCCCCCGTCTCTGTCTGTCTGTCTCTGTCTGTCTCTCCAAATCTAGATAGAGAGATAGAAAGAGAGACAGATAGGGAGAGAGCCAGAGAGGGGAGGAGGGAGGAGGAGAGGAAGAAGGGAAGCGGGAACAGAGAGAAAGATTTCCCAGGATTGTTGTGAGAATCAAATGAGATGCTACTTTGTAAAGTGATTAGCACAATGTCTGATACATAGTAGGCACTTGATAAATACTTGTTTCCTTCCATCTATCTCAGTTCCCTTCATTTCATAGCTCATAGAGTCATGGACAGAATGCAGGAAGAAAGTTAGTGGTCATGGAGACCAAATTTTACAGTTGAGGAAACTGAGGCAGACACAGATTAAGTGGCTTGCCCAGGGTGCCATAGCTAGGATTTGCTTCCAGATCTTCTGACTTCAAGTCCAGGACTCTTTCATACAGCATGATTTCCTTTATGATACTGAACTAGGGGGAAGTACCCTTTCCCAGAAGGGGTTAGAGTATCTGCTTTTGGGGAAAACAGGCTGACAACGATGTCTTTGTCCTCCTATCTACAAGCCTGACATTGTCTAACATTAAGTCTTGGCATGCACCCAGGTTATCAACAATCTGTTAACAGATACGGACAATGTGCTGTTTCTCTAAGACAGGCGCGATTGGGGAAGATCTAATTCTGCTACACGCCTTGAGATCGCTTAATAGTTTTGCAAATGGTTTGCAATGACAGGATGCTGTGTCTTGCAGAAAGATAATGTAATTTTTGAGGCCTCTCTGCCTGTTAACATCTCTGGGTGATATTAGAGAAAAGCTCTATCAGTCTGTCTTCACGGGGGCAAACTCTGGGCACAGCTGGAGCCCAGCATTTTCACCTTTCCTTTGGCTCTCCCTACCAATTTACAGAGTCAAATTTTGGTTTCTGATTTAGTTAAAAGTGCACATCCCATCAGAATATTTGCTTCTGAGTTTTTCCATAACTTTGCTTTTACTGGGAGAGACCCTTGGGGTTTGGCTTGTCTGATTTGGGTCACTGGTAACCACCAATGGTAACCACTGGTAACCATTTCAGTCTGAGGTCAACCCAAGCTGAAGGTATAAGGGGAGGATTTGGGAGCAGCTGCTCTCCGTCACTACAGTTAGAGTTGAGAAAACTAATTGAGAATCAAATATTTGTCTGATCCCAAGTGATTTATTACAATTTAAAGAAATAATTATTGGCCCTTTGGGTTAAGTTAAAGATCCCTGAAGACTTTCCTGATATAATGTTTAAAATGAAGCAAAACTGGGCAAGCTTTTCCCCGGATTTTGAGTTAGTTATCATATGATTTGTACATGCTTGTACTATGGCATATGTACAGTGAGATGTTATGAAGTTGTAACTTTTCTGTATCTGTTTTTCCAAATTTTCTTCTTCTTGTATTCTTAACTTATACATATACACATTTGAATGTTAAAGTAGTATCCTCATTATCGATTGAAACACAGCTAAGGAGTGGAGTGGGTTGGGTGCTGAGCTTCAAGTCAGGAAGACTTGAGTTCAAATTTGTCCTTAGATACTTTGTACATTCCATGTACAAAGAACAGAAAAAGGATATATATGAAATGGTAAATTTGTATTACATATGAATTATTTCTTTTAAAAAATATAGTGGTACCAATACTGCCTGACTTATCTGTGTCCCTTTCTGAATGAAGTTATAACTTTTCGAAGCACCTAAGCTCTTTTCTCCTCCTCCCCTACCCTTAACAAAGATCTATTAAGATCCTACTCTGCCAAGGCATTGTACTAGCTGCTAGTGAAATGACACTTGCATAATTCCACACTCTATAAGATAGAATGGTATGGAATGGTATGGTAGTCCCTAACTTTTTGGGTGATGAATACATATTTTAAAAATATATCTTTATTGATATGCTAGCTGATTGATTGATTTTATTCTTCTGTCTCCCAATTCATCCCTTTCCTTCTCTTTCCCAGAGAGCTATCTTTGATCCAGAGTCTCGTACTATTTGTGTAGGGAAGACGGAAAGATATGGAGTAGAAGATAATGCAATTAGGTGGTTTTGGAACTGGCTGAATGGGTGGAACTCAAAGAATAGTCATTAAAGGCCTCATGTCAACTTGGCAGGAAATCTCTAGTGGAGTGCCCCAGGGATCTGTATTTGGCCTGTGCCATTTAACATTTTTATCAGTGCCTTGGATAAAGTGCATAGATGGCACGTTTGTCAAATTTGCATATGACATTAGACTGGGAGAAATAGTTAATGCAATGGATGACTGAGGCAGTCTCCAAAAGAACTGATAGCATGAGCATTGGATGGAGCCTCATAAATGAGATAATTAGGGATAAATATAAAGCCTTCTACTTGTGTTCAGAAAATCAACCTCACAAAGATGAGTTTAGGGAGTCATGGCTATGCAGCATTTTATCTGGAAAAGATCTAGGGGTCTTTGTGAATTGTAAGCCCAATAAGAGTTAATAATATAATGTTAAAGCCAAAAAGGCTAAATGATCTCTTGGGCAACTTTATTTTTTCTCACTTAATAGTGTTTTATTTTTCTGATTACGTGTAAAGATAGTTTTCAACATTCACTTTTATAAGATTTTGAGTTCCAATTTTTTTTCTCCCTCCCTCCCTTCCTCCATCCCCAAATGACAAACAATCTGATATAGGTTATACATGTACAATCATATTAAACGTATTTCCACGTAATCATGTTGTGAAAAAAGAATCAGAACAAAAGGGAAAAACCACGAGAAAGAAAAACAAAAAAAACAAAACAAAAGTGAAAATAGTATCCTTTGACCTCATTCAGACTCCATAGTTCTCTCTCTGGATGTGGATGGCATTTTCCATCATGAACCTTTTGGAAATGTCTTAGATTGTTGTATGACTGAGATGAGTTAAGTGTAGCATAGTTAATCATTACACAATGTTGTTGTTACTGTGTACAATGTTTTCCTGGTTCTGTTCACTTCATTCAGCATCAGTTCATGTAGATCTTCCAGGTTTTTCTGAAATCCACCTGCTCACCATTTCTTAAAGCACAACAGTATTCCATTACATTCATATGCCACAACTTGTTCAGCCATTCTCCAATTGATGGGCATTCCCTTAATTTCTAATTCTTTGCTACCACAAAAAGAGCTGCTATAAATATTTTTGCACATATGGGTCTGTTTTTATTTTTCTATGATCTCTTTGGGATGCAGACCTAGCAGTGGTACTGCAAGATCAAGAGTATGCACAGTTTTATAGTCCTTTGGGCAGAATTCCAAATTACTCTCCAGAATGGTTGGATCAGTTCACAACTCTACCAACAATGCATTAGCGTTCCAATTTTCTTATCTTGGGCTAGTTTAAAAGAAACGTAACTTTCACAAATAAGGACACTATTATGTTCTGCTCTGCTCAGATAACTTATGTAGCATTAATAATACCTAATATTTTTTATAGTGCTTACTATGTGCCTGGCATTGTACTAAATGCTTTACATTATATTATCCCCCTTGATTCTCACAGTACCCCTGGGAGATAGGTCCTATTGTTATCATCCCCATTTTATAGATGGGGAAACTGAGGCAAATAGAAGTTTCAGTGTATTGCCTAGGGTAACACAACTAGTAAGTGTCTGTGTCTGGATTTGAATTCAGATCTTCTTGACTCCAAGCCTAGTCTTTTATCCACTGTGCTACCTCGATTATGATATGTGCCTCTTATTATGTTCAATGCTTTTCCCTCTGTAGTTCCCTTCTATTTACTTTGTGTCTATCCTGTATGTACCTATTTATTTATATAAATATTTATGTTTATAGATTTATATCTATCCATTATGGAGGACAGGCACATCATAGTATCTGGCACAAAGTAAGCAATAAATGCTTGCTTACTAACTTACTGACTATACAAAAGGATTTTAATAAGCTGGAGATTGTATAGAGGAGGGTAGAAAGGTGATGAAGGGTCTTTAATTTATGCAACTTGATGATGATTGGTTAAAGGAATCGGATATGTTCAGCCTGGAGTGAACCAGGACTCAGCGGAGGGGGGATCAGGAAGCAGGGGGGATAGTTGTTTTCAGGTGCATTGAGGGCAGTGGAACCAGAGGGCAAGACCAGAAGCAACAAGAAGCTTCAAAGGACTGATGTAAGATGAAGTCTCCTAATTCCAATTACAGCTGCCCTAGAGTGGACGAGGCTGCCTCTAGAGGGGCCAGCTTCTCCCTCATGGCAGAGAGTGGACTTCAAAGAGAGATTGGATGGCCATGGGCCAACTATGTTGTAGCGGGGATTGGATTGTCTTGACCAAATGACAGCTGAGGTCCCTTTCCACTCAGACTCTTGGGCTCAGTAACAATGACGTGTCTATATAGAGCTTTAAAAGTTTATAAGACACATAGCTTTTCACATTTGCTGCTGCCAATGGTCCTGGAAGGTGGGCACCATCGCTGTCATCTCTAATATCCTACACATGAGAAACTGGGGCTCAGAAATGTTTAATTGGCATCATATTTATCTACATACATTCAAATGGGCATATGTACATACACACATATATATGTATATGTACATGTGTGCATGTGTATGTGTATATCTATGTGTGTATACATATATACAACACATCCCTGGGTGTGTACACTAGCTGGTGTAGAGGATATAGTGCTGGACTTAGAAGACCTGAGTTCAAATCCTGCCTCAGATACTGGCTGTGTGGTGATGGGCAATTTACAACCTGTCTGAGTTTCCATTCCTCTCCTATAAAATAGCAATAATCATAGCACTTGCTTTCCAGGGTTGTTGTGAGGACTGAATGAGATACTCTATACCAGCAGTTCTCAGCCTGTGGGTCACGACCCCTTTGGGGGTCACCTAAGATCATCAGAAAATACATATTTCTGATGGTCTTAGGAACCGAGACATAGCTCCTCTATCTGTCTCCAGGCGGGTCCACCCACACACAGATATGCCCACATATAAGCATTAAAGGGTTGCGGCTTTAGGAAGGTTGAGAACCATTGCTCTATACCAAGATTTGCCTTTGCAAACATTCAAGGGCTGTACCAACTGTTACAATCACACAGACCCACAGTCTACACATACTTCTCTGTTCAGCAAGCCACCAAAGCAGCCTGGGAGTTTCAGCTGCTGAGTGACAATTAGAATGATTCTTTTGGCCTCCCAGGGGGTGGAAAAAGTGTTTATTTGATTTCAGCAGAAAATTGATTGTGTACAAAGCACTCTCTGTATCAGACTATACAGGCTTGCCCGGGGAATAATGGACTCTTGTAATCAACTAAATGCAAACACCAGTTACCTACCTTCAAGGCTCAGGGAGCCTTTGACCAGAGGAACAACAGAAGCCGCCAGCTCTGCCACCTTTGACTCCATAGGGAATAGCTGGACAGCAGTTTTGCATTCAAATAGGAAAACAAGGCCTGGCAGCTGGACCCTGACATGACCCTCCCATGGTAGAGGTTTTGTCCTCTTTTTGACACTTTTCTAGGTCCATGCCCCCAGCTTAATGAACAAGGCCAAATTAGGCTGCTCATCTAGGTCCAAATCTTCTTCATGCTGTTTGCAAGTATGGACCAAATCATCAAATTCACTGGAACTGGCCATTTTTCCCAAGTCATCATTTATGAATATAGCTCGATTAATTTGTTTAGTCAGATGTAGAGAGCAATAAAAAGTGATTGACTAAAAACAATTAAAACAGTAAAAGTAAATTGTTTGTGTCCATTAAAACCTGCTGAGGCCGTCAGCTGAAAATTGTGGGCTTCGATGTGAAAATTAAAACTATTGATTTCATCCAGTATGTATGTGAATATCAGAGTTCTAATTTGTTTTTCTTTTCCAGGCTGAAAGCCCCCGAGGTGAAAATAAAGGCAGACCTTCAATAAACTCTTTCGGTGGGAGCTAATAAACACTTGGAAAGCCGTCTAGGATAAGCAGTGGTCGGAACATCCAGGAAAGTGAGGACATTTATGGGGAGAAAGAGAGGTTAACACATAATATCAGTAACCAAGTTGTAGTGCTGAATGCAAATCATTTATAATTTATTGCATTTGGAGGCTGAAAATGGAAAATCAACAGCAGAATATATGACATTCATAGGGGTGGATTTTTAAGACTTTTGTTCTAATTTATGGGTCCAAGTTAGATTTTTTTTATTGTCATTTCATTTTTATGTGCTACCTTAAATCTCGGTTTCCATGAATTATTATTTTTTAGTATTCAATTATAATAATGGCATAAAAGGGATGTCACATGGACAGATCTTTCCTCATCACAGGGAGACTTGACAGATACCTCCAGATCACATCTGAGGCTTTTCAGTCAAGAAGTGAATCATGAGATGAAATCCCACAAGGCTGTAAAAACAGTATAAACTGTTCAGAGTTACACCTATTAAGTTCTTTGTTGCTGTGTTAAAATGGGCAGCTCTTAATGGTGTCTTGATGGGGTTAATAAATCATCTCTTTAGAAATGCAGAGTGTAGTATTTGCTAATTAAGTATGTAATCAATAAACAGGTCTGCTATGCTCTTGTGACTTAAATCTTTTGATATATGTCATTTGAAGAACTATTTTGGGAGAAGGACCTAGGCTGGCAGAAGGATTGGTTGTCCAGCCTAGTTATCGGAAACTCTTCAATTCATAGATTAAGGGGTAAATCACACCAATATAAAGGGTAACCCAGCAAAAAACCGATTTCCGTAATTTTTCCTTAGAAGGTTTTGTCCCATGCTAACCTCACTACCCAAACCTTTTATGTAAGAGCAGGAGTTCTCAACCTCAAGAAAATCTGATGTTTTCTGTACTGAGTGGAAGATGGATCAAATCTCCTCGTGCTCTGATCCATCTTCCACAAAGTGATTTTCCTAAAGCATAGGACCGACTGTGTCATTCCTCTCCTCAATAAAATTGCTCCCTATTACCTCCAGGATCTGTTATACATTTAATGACCTTTCCACCTCATCTCAACCTACCTTTACAGCCTTTTTACACTTTACTCCCTTTTGTGCATACAATGGTCCAGGGAAATTGGCCTCCTTAGTATCCCTTACACATGGCAGGCCATCTTCCATCTCCATTCCTTTGCACAGGCTGTTCCCCATGCCTGGAATGCCCTCCCTTATTTTACATCCTTCCTTATCTTAGAATTCCTTCTTTAATTCAAGATTCAGCTCAAGTGATACCTTCTATATATGAAACCTTTCCTGATCCCTCCACTGTCAGAATTCTTCTCTTCTCTCAATCCATCCCCTATCACCTTGTATCTATTTTGTAAAGACCAATCTACCATTTGGATCCCACTACTGGGCTGGGGAGTGTGTGTGTGTGTGTGTGTGTGTGTGTGTGTGTGTGTGTGTGTGTATATTTCTGATGGTCTTGGGAACCAAGACACCGCTCCTCTATCCATCTCCAGGCGGGTCCGCCCACATGTAGATACACCCACATACGAGTATTAAAGGGTTGCGGCATTAGGAAGGTTGAGAACCACTGCTCTAAATGCAAAAGAAATGCTCAGTGCAAAAAAGTCTTTCACAGTGTATCATAAGAAAAGGACTCAAATAAGCAGCAATAATAACTATTCTCATAGAGGAGGTTTGAGAGTTAAACATTGGAGCATCAAATGGGCATTTTACATTTTCCCCTTCATGGTAGATATCTTTCAGCCAACCAGGCCCAAGACTGGGCTCATTCTCTGGCCAGTTTTTTGGGACCTCCTTCTGATGCATGATCAGCACTAGCTGAGGGGCAAACATCTTCCAACCCCTCAAATTCCCAAGGTCACTCCCAAGCCTAGACAGGTACATCTCTCTAGACTGATGTTCAATTACCTTGAATCAGACAAAGAAACACAAAAGAGAAGAATCTGCAGGCCCAGTCTCAAGCTCACCCAAACTATCCTCCCTTTTCCTTGCTCCATCACCCCTCTCTACCATGAGGGAAGTTCTTGAGTTACATGGTACCCTCTGACAAGTGGGAGGAGGACCAGGGAGGGAAGTCATTCTGCCATGGGCTCTTCCTGCTCAGTAGGCAAATAGAGGAGTGGCCTTGTTCTTTCAAAGCATTGTGCTCTTTAATGCCCATTCACAGGTGGGAATGTACACCAAGTGGTTGCCCAAATGCAGGCAGGCCAGTGCTGTGCATCTTTTGTTATACTTATCTTTGCACATGTGCCCCTGATGGACTCTTAAGTTCCCTAGAGTCAGGACCTGATTTGATTTACTTTTGTTTTTGTATCTCCAGGGGCCAGCACAGTGCCCTGCGCATAATAGACAATTAATGAATAAATGCTTGGTGATTAAAGAAACTAGAGTATAGAGAAGGCCAATGACTTGTCCAGGGTCTATAGAAGGTAAATAGAAGGGGGGGATCCCTGTGAACTCAGGTGCTCTTCCTAATCTGCCACACTGTCTGTGGCAAATTGGTACTGATCATAATTTTCCACTAAACCAAACTACTTTTGCTTCCCAACCATCCCGTTTCGTTCAGTGGTCTTGAAAGGCTGAAGCCTTGAAATCATCTTTTATTACTATTCTTCATCTCCTATGTTCAATCTGTCACCAAGTACTTCCATTTCTTTCTTAAATTTATGATTAAGCATAAGAATTTAGCTTAAGAGAACAATAAAATATATTGGAGCCAATAAAATGTCCCTCGTGTTCACCCCTTCATTTCAATTCCAGCACCATCACCTTAGGCCACTTTTCATCTTACCTGCATTAAGGCAACTACCTGCTCTAGTCTATCACGGCCTGACTTATCTTCTGAAAACATTGTTTACGTTTAGCCACTCCATCGCTTGAGGACCCGCAATGGCTCCTGTTGTTGTGAATCCTGACTCAAATTGTTGGAGGGAAGGAAGGATCTCATTCTTTCATTCACTGAAGTCGTGCTTGCTAATACACAATGGAGGAGGTACTGTGCTTAACACTGGAGGGACTGGGATGATCAATACTAATAGTGATGGTTAATGTTTATTGGGGGCAGCTAGGTGGTGCAGTGGATAGAGTGCTGGGTCTGGAGTCAGGAAGTTGTTGGAGTTGTTCAGTTGTTTCTGAACTCTATCCACTACACCACCTACCTACCCCAGGGTTAGGAAGACCTGAGTTCAAATCCAGCCTTAGATGTGAACTAGCTGTGACCCTGGGCAAGTCACTTAACCCTGTTTTCCTCAGTTTCCTCATCTGTAAAATGAACTGGAGAAGGAAATGACAAACCCTTCCAGTATCTTTGTCAAGAAAACCCCAAATGGGGTCATGGAGAGGACTGAAAACAACATGCATTTAATGGGCATTTTAAGCTTTACAAAATGTTTTGTAAAATTAAATTATATATTACTATATGTTCGTATATTTGATCCTCACAACAACTCTGCAAGGTAGGTGCTATCATTATCCCTAATTTATAGATGAAGAAACTCAGGCTGCTCAAGTTAAGGCACTTGTCAGGGGTCACTCAGCTATTAAGTGTCTGAGAAAGGATCAGAGCCTAAGTCTTCCTGATTTTATGTCTACTATACAAAAGGAATCATTTGTCTTTCTTCCTATTTTTTAGGGAGGATATGAATAATAATAAAAATAATAACCACTGACACGTACATAGTGTTTACGAGATGCCAGGAACTGTGCTAAATGCTTTACATTTATTATCCCATTTGATCCTTAATATAATGTAATAAAAGCTATTACACCTGAAACAAGATTTAAGGAAAACACATTTAATGATGGAAAACCCCTCTGCAGGACCCAGGATCATGGATCTGGCCTGAAAGGGGACTCAGAGGTCATCTCCTCCAGACCCTTCTTCGCAGGTGATGAAACTGAGGTCTACGGTGGTCAAGGGACTTGCCCAAGGTAACAAATATTGAATATTGGCTCTCCGATTCCAGAATCAGGGTTCTTTTCCTTGTACCACACTACCTCCTGGTGGGCTCGCTTGGCCTCCATTTTGGATGAATATCCAAGCCCACTGCACCACTATTTGATAGCTAGTGTCTATGGTGGGACTCCTTTGGAATAACTAAGCTCAATCCTTTCCCCCAATCCTTCATAAGCCAAGGCCCAAGGGAGCCCACTGAGGTATGCTTGAAGGAAGGGCACATCATATTAAGGCCCTCGTCTGTTGAGGCTGTGATGCATGAGTTCCTTTGGAATGGGGAGTGAGTGATACCTAACTTCTCTTGGAGCAGAGTGAGTTCAAAGCATGTAGTTAGGGGAGGTCAGCTCCGAGCCAGTGAGAGGCCATAAATAAGAACTGAGGAGAGCATGGCCCCGAGTGCTTCTCATTTTTGCTGCTGAAGACACACAGTCTAACTGTAAATAAAACAAAGCCTTTTCACCTGACTGAGCAGAAGGGAACGATTAATGTGTTCCAACAATTCATAGGTTGATTGTTGGTCAGGCTGAGTCATGGGACATAGAGGGCCCAGCTGAGGGGCAGGGTTCAACTTAAGCACCCACCATGGATTGATTATAATTTTAGGAATAATTCTTCTCAAGATTATTTACCATTATCTTTCCAAATACTGAGGTTCAGACTTTATGCTCTTCCCTTAATCTTTCTTCTCCTTCCCATATTGTGATCTTCCTCCTGTAGCCAAGTTCTAGCCTCACTCTTATAGAGTAAAGCTTCCTATATCTCTCCCTCAGGACTCTAGGGATACTATGAAGGGACGATGGGATAATTCTCCCCAAAATCTTATCAGCTCAAGCCTCCATCCTTGCCATCATTGAACTAAGTAACATCAACTAGCTCTAACAAAGGAATTTTCACCTCAAAGATATAGTAAGCCCTGAAAAGCAAACATTTCTCAATAACTGAGCAGCATTATCCCATCAACCACGTTGGTCCTGGAGTGTCTTCATCTATAAATTGGGCATAATAATAGGAGAGCTGTTGTGATGATCAAATATATATGAGCATATCGTGATATATAATTTCATTTCATAAAGCATTTTGCAAATCTTAAAATTCTAGGTTCTGACAACTCAATTTTTAATTTTAATTTTTATAATATTTTATTTTCTGGCCAATTACATGTAAAAACAATTTTTAATATTTATTTTTGGAAAAAGTTTTGAGTTCCAAATCCTATTCTCTTCTCCTTCCCCTCTCCTCTCCCTGAGACTGTAAGCAGTCTGATATGGGTTATACATATGACAACTCAATTTTTGCAAAGCCTTTGCCCCACCAATTTAATTTCCAAATGTGGGGTTGGCACTGGATGAGTCCTGTCTCACCCACTGCTGGAGAGTTTCTATAAGGTCATTCCTTGATCCTTAGAGCCTTGAAAGGCTCATAGACTGGCTGACTGCAAATGTGCTACTCCCAGACCTCCTGGTGGCTTCTACTGACCCTTCAAAGCTCACAAGGTCATCACCATCTCCAATCCCTTTCACCCCAAACCGGAAGAATAGACTCAGCAGCAGGATTAGGGTCATGTGTTCATAGACCACAGTGTAGTGGCCCTGGTGAAGAGATAATGGCCTGAGGTTGTTCATTGAACCCAGAGCTCAGTCCCTGCCTCTTCCCTTGAACATACCAAGCAGGAAAATAGCTGATCCCCAGGGAAAAGCCTGCACTGACTAATGTCTTCTGATTGTACCCCATTACAGTCACTGCATACTCCTCTTTACCGCATGAGTGGTGGACCAGAACCAATTGCAGAATGTCTGCATGTGATTCAAAGTCCATGTGGGGATTTCGTGAGCCAAGCATCTTGTTGATGCTCATAATGGCTGGGCTAGTTGACCAGTCACCTGTTATGCATTCCTGATATTACTTTGCATACTATTTAAGAAACTTACTTATCTGTGTATATTCTGTGTCTCCAACCATCCCACCACTTCTCATAGAAGTCAAGTTTCTTGAGGGCAGAGACTCTGAGGTTTCTGTTTTTGTATCCTCAGGGTCTATCTAGCATGGTGCCTGGCACATAGACCCCCAAAATATTTATCGAATTCCACTTATGTAGTTGTATATCTCCTATGCTTGAGAAATTTACCAATATACCATTGTATCCTTGGTGTATATAT